>CP139509.1:121785986-122157711 GCA_021014915.2 Artemisia tridentata subsp. tridentata
TGGGATTCCTCACACTGAATCAAATGATCGGGAACCAGATCACAGTGTTCAAGTTGAACTCACTGAAAACCAAGACCTTGAGGTTCTTCAAGTCCCTAAACCCACTTCTCCACCAAATCGGGCTTCTACAAGTTCTAACTCTTATCCTATACCTCAGGAAAGTTGGTCTAGATATCAGGATATTGAACTTGTTAATATCATTGGTGAACATACTGAAGGTATGATCACTAGAAGCATGGCTGCCAAACTTACAGCTGCCTCAGCCAATGAATGCCTATTTGTTGACTTCCTGTCCACCATTGAACCCAAAAATGTCAAAGAAGCACTTACACACCCTAGTTGGGTTTAGGCTATGCAACATGAACTTGAACAATTTGACAGAAACAAAGTCATGACTTTGGTCAAATGTCCTCAGGATGTGTATGTCATTGGTATGAAATGGGTATTCAAGAACAAGACTGATGAAAATGGCATTGTCATAAGAAATAAAGCCAGACTTGTTGCCAAAGGATACAATCAACATGAAGGCATTGACTATGAAGAAACATTTGCTCATGTTGCTAGAATGGAAGCCATCAGGATCTTCCTTGCCTATGCAACATACATGAACTTCAAAGTCTACCAAATGGATGTCAAGAGTGCATTTCTGAATGATAAACTTAAAGAAGAAGTTTATGTTCAACAACCTCCTGTATTTGAAAGCAGTGAGTTTCATGACTATGTCTGCAAGCTTGAAAAAGCCCTTTATGGACTGAAACAAGCTCCCAGGGCATGGTATGAAACTCTCTCAGCCTTTCTCATCCAAAACAAATTTGTCAGAGGAAAGATAGACAACACACTGTTTATCTTTAGGACAAATGAGGATGTAATTTTAGTTCAAGTGTATGTTGATGACATCATATTTGGCTCAACAAATTATAAACTTTGCAAACAGTTTGAGAAACTGATGACAAAGAAATTTGAGATGAGCATGATGGGAGAACTCACATACTTCCTTGGACTTCAAATTAAACCGACTGATAAAGGAATTTCCATCAGTCAAGCGAAGTACACAAAGAACACGTTGAAGAAATATGAGCTCAGTGATTGTGCTTTAGTGAAAACTCCAATGGTTCGTCCAAACAATCTTGGTCCTGATCTTGCTGATAAACCAGTAAATCAAACCTTATTCAAAGGTATGATAGGATCACTGATGTTTCTTCTTGCCACAAGGACTGATATACAGTTTGCAGTCTGCCTGTGTGCAAGATATCAGTTTGACCCAAGAGAATCACATCTCACTGCTGTGAAAAGAATCCTCAGATACCTGAAAGGTACTCCAAACCTTGGTTTTTACTACCCTAAATGCTCAGGGTTTGATATTAAGGGATACACTGACTCAGACTATGCAGGCTGCAACATGGAAAGAAATAGTACCTCAGGGCCCTGTCAATTCCTTGGAGGAAAGCTAGTGTGTTGGAGCACTAAGAAGTAACAATCAGTGGCCATGTCTTCAGCTGAAGCCGAGTATGTAGTTACTGCTAGTTGTTGTGCAAATATGCTCTGGATGAAAAGTCAACTCAGTGACTATGACATCCATTATAAGATGGTTCCTATCTTTTGTGACAACACAAGTGCTATTGCCATCTCCAACAATCCTGTCCTTCATCAGAGAACCAAACACATTGATATCAGATATCATTTCATTAGGGACCAAATCATGAAAGGAGAAATTGAACTACACTTCATCCCCACTGAATATCAGCTTGCTGATATCTTTACAAAACCCTTGGATGAACCTACTTTCACAAGACTGAAAGCAGAATTAGGCATGTTGGATATTGAAAGTCAGGTCACTGATTAAATCTATTCAATCTGGCGTAAATACTCTCTAAGGTCCCTAAACAACATCATATCTCAGTGAGCTCTTTAACATTTCAACCTTCCCTTATCATTAACACACTGAATGAAAATTCATTCAGGGGTCCCAAGACATCAACAGATGACCTTCAATGCATAACTAAATGCTCCAAGCACTTAGTTAGTTAATGTCCTACGTTGGTAACCAGATATGTATTTAATATTGGAATATATGTTTCTTACCTCCTAGCATCCATGTCATGGGCCCCTACATCATCACCACATATCCCACTAGGCATGTAATGCCTCTCACTCACAAATAATATCTTTTGATATTATATGTGGTGACATCACTTTGGAAAAATACCTTTTGCAAAAAAACGCAACTGTTCACCCTACTAGTTGCGATATTGTCGGATGATGGGATAGGTGGGCATTTAATGCGGACATCAAACCGTTTTCATATACTGTCCTCTAAATTAACATATAAACCTTTTGATATCCAAATGTTTCAAAACCCTATCTCTCTCCTATAAATACCCCCAAGAAGAAAAACACACACACGCTTTTCAAAATTAATCAAACTCTTGCAAAATTTATTCTCAAAAATTGTGTGTGTTTTATCTTCCATAACCAAACCTTTCTTCAAAACAAAACTTGTTTGCTGTGAAATGGCTACTTCTAAGGCTGTAACATATGCCCCAAATGTGGAATTTCAATTGGAAAGTGTTGACATGACCAAAAACAATGTTGTGGGGAACTTCTCATGTCCAGAAAACTTTCCTCAATACAAGGATATGATGAAGTATCTTAAAAACTGCTTTCTCTCCACAACATTCACAAAAATACCCTTAGTCATTTACAATGACTACTTGAGAGAGTTTTGGTGTACAACAGTGGTTGAAAACCCTGATGCCACCAAGGCTGCTCTCATCAAGTTTACAGTGAATAATGGGAAGAAACCCCTTACCCTTGACTACAAAACCTTCATCAAAGCCACATGCCTTGATTTCACTGAAACTTTTGACCCACAGCCCACTGACAGTGAAGTAAAATCTGAATTGCTTTTACTTGGGCCACATGACAAACAACACCCTGATGTGGCCCTAGGGACTCTTTTGGCTAAATCGCCCATAATCAAAACATGGTTCCCTGCCGTTTGGAGGATACTGATGACTTTTGTCATTCAGGTCCTGGGTGGGAACAAGTCCTCCATGGAGCAATTGAACAATGCTCAACAAATGATAGTGTTCAGTCTCCTATAGGGTAGAAAAATGGATATTGGAGAAATTATCTTCAAAGACCTCATAGTCAAGCTCTCAGGGAAATCTAGGAAAAAACACTTGTCTTACCCTAGGTTTATTTCCTGTGTGCTCCAAGACTTACTAGGGTCTGAGTACGTTAGGCCAAACATTTAGGGATCTGAACCTGATGTCTTACACAAGGCTAACTACTCAAAAGACCCCACTGAGGTCACATAAATCACCCTGACAACATATATGTTGACAGTTATTTAGGGTGCTGGCGCTATTTCACCAATGCATTCTCCTTCTAAGAAGGTGAAGAAGACAAAGAAACGTGGTTCCAGTAAGGTGGTTCAACCCAAACCACTCGTCACTAAGACCTCTGTTTCAGAACCTAAGGATGACCAGTCCACTGAGACACCCACTGAGGGACCCAGCATCACATTGACCCAAAAACAAATGCCAACGGAAGGCACTGAGACATCACACTCAGTGCCCTCGGGAAAACCCTCTCATAAAGACTCCACTGACATACACAAGTTGGTGGAATCAGGAACCATCCAACAATCATATCCCAATGAGGGCACTCGTACATCATCACCTTTGCCCGAGGGAGAAAAGGGTCCTGAATCCTCAGTAGAGCATCACTACTCTACCGAGAAGGAGACCCATACCCAATCACATCCTGCTCACGGCCTTGGTAAATCACAACCAGGGTCTCAGGGAGAAAAGGTCCCTATAACTTCGACAGGGCAGCACTACCCTGTTGGAAAGGGGGACCAAACCCATTATCATCCCGGTGAGGGCACTCGCAAAACACCACTTTTGCCTTAGGGAGTTACTTTGGGGCCTATATCTTCAGAGGGGCAGAACAACCTTGATGGAACGGGGCCCTTAAACAATCATTGTTTACTCAGTTCTTTTCCTCAGGAACTGACTCCGCGGACTAGGCAGAGAAAACCCACTCTGTTTTCCTAAAGGGGTCAGGGACTGACCAAAACAAAGGCAAACTCTCTTCTGAGGGGGAGCCGGCTACTGAACAGGTTCCAACTCTGGCTGATCTCAAAATGTTCCTTAATGAAGAATTAGAGGAGGAACTTGTTGATTTTGAAGATGATGAAGTTTTGGCTCCTGGGGAAGATATGGATACTGATAACCAAACTCTCACCAACACCTCTACTCAGCACACTGAGCCAAATGCTTCATCTCTTCCTCCTGAACAACAACAACAACCTAACTCCCCTAATCCTGAACAACAACATGAGGAACAACATGCCACATCATCATTAGGATCATCTTCAGGATCATCTTCGGTTTAACCTTTCTTATAAAATTGAATCATCTTCATATAAGTTTTTACTGCCCGGATCCAAACTAAAATTAGGAGTCATACAATTATTTTCCTTTTAGAAAATACAAATGTGAGAAAACCGGTCCATCACCAAATAATATAATTAATTAATAAATAAAATAATACTGCAACTTTTACTATCACGTGATGAATTGACCCCACCACAAATAGACTTTCTCACTCCTCCATCTTGTACTCCATTTTTTCAGAAGAACACAAGTACAAAACAACCGGAACTACCTTTGGTTTCTCAATATTTTGGGAGAATGGGAGGGCCGATCAAAATTTCTTGGGAGGGCCAAACACAAAATTTTCAAAAAGTACCTTAAAATTTTAAGACATGTACAGTATCAACCCCGAATCTTGGGAGGGCCACAGCCCCCCCCCCCCCCGGGTCCCTATGAAGGTCCGTCCTTGCTTACAAAATAGTGTTATTGTTGTATCAAGAACATCAATTATTTATGCTACTGCTACTACTTTGATCTTGATTATATCTCTATCTGACTCACTGGACCTGAATTTTGGGGGTGTGTGTAGAGGTACAACACTAGCCACAACCTAAAATAGTGGAACCAATAACCAGATCATGCAGTACGAGTTATGTCCGACCGGACCCTAATCTACTTCTGTTTTTACCCTTATAACTATTTAGAGTAAAGATGTCAAAATGCAACCACGTTACAAAAACAAACACAAAAAGATAAAATATTTATAATTACTAAAGCATAAAAAAAAATAATTAAAAATAAAACAAATTACCTGATCGAGTAGACATGCAATGAACAACAAACCCTTTATTAAAATTGAAAGTTTTAACACTTAGAGAATCAATAGAACGAACCCTAAAAGCATCATAATTAGATATAAGAGATCGAACTGAAGATGGGAAATTAATCTTTTTTTCAAAAGATTAAGTGGTTGCAGAGAATGACAGTGAAGTAATAGCAGCCATTATTTTAATGAATTAAAGATGGGTTGGGTTCATTTGAGAAAATTGAAATTGTTGGGGGAAATTGAGGATAAATGAGGTTGGAGATTGTTTGGGTATAGGGTTCGTGTCGGTTTTTGTGATAAAAAGTGTGAAAAACCAAATTGTTAACGTAGTTATAATTCGCTTAAAGTAGATAAAGTCGCTCAATTTTATCACATCGCTCAAGAATTTGAAATAAAAAAATGTTTATAAAGTATTTTAAAAATAATACTTTTTACAAAAGTACTGACGCAAGTACAAAAAGGTGAAAAGTAAAAGTAGTCGCTCAAAGTAACAAGCCGTAAGTCGCTCAAAATTGGGAAGGGGCAAAAAAAATATTTTCTGAAGTTTGAATTTTTTAGAAGAAAAGGACAAAATAGAAGGTCGCTCAAAGTATTAAAAAGTCACTGGACATCGGTCGCTCAAAGTATTAAAAAGTCCCTGGACATCGGTCGCTCAAAATTACACCTAGTTAGCCCTTACACAAGTATGACAACAATGATTGGGCGCGATTTTTTTTAGTGACACATGTCGCCTTCATATTAAAAATTAAAAAGTCGCAAGTCGCTCGGTCTATTTCAAGAAAACCACTAAAGTGAGTCTAAAAAAGCCCGCCACTTTGAGCGACCGGGCTAGTCTCAAAATTAGCCCTAAAATAAATGCGAAAATTGAAATCATTTTTACTAATCAAGGAGAGAACGTGTACTAACCTAGTTAATCCTCTACTAATGTTATGATTCCCTTTTATTTTATATAGTGGTTCTAAAATCATTAGGTCTGATTGGTGGTCGTAACATAACCTATAATTCCTATGATCTCAACCCCGTTGTTTACGGAAGTCGTGTATCTAGTTCATAGTGTTTAAGTCCCCAACTATCCTATAGACTAAATCTAATGTCGACAATCCCAGTTCTCAACATTTAAACCCCCATTTGGTCAACAAAAGACTTACCTGCGCTTTTTAAGTGCCTAATCTAGTGTAGGCGGTAATATGGACAATTTCTACGATCGAGATGATGGTCTCATCTCGAGTAACTTACTAGACTAGCTTTGGGATGGTCATCTACTCAATAAGCTCTATATTAGCCTCAACACTACCAAAACGCGAGGATTAATCAATAAGCACAAGGATATCCATATAAAACAAGAGAAATGCTAGACCCACTCACACAATCCACAAAAAATATGCATTCACTGACGTGTCAGCAGGTGATTGGTTTAATAGAAGATAGGAGAGAGAAACTGTCACAAAATGCACCAATCACCCGCTGACACGTCAACGAGTGGATTTTTGTGTAAATTTTGTGAGTGGGTCTAGCATTGCTCGTAAAACAATAATCAAACGAGTTAATGGGAATCAAAACATTAATAAATTCATAACTAGGCTAACACTTAAACTGTTTAGCCAATCTTGATGTAAACCACAACAAGATTAATGAATGAAACAATAATTAAATTAAACATAATCCTTGATACAAATTACTTTATGTTGATCTAATGATGTTGGTGATTAAGACCAAATTCCTCCTTGAAAAGTGGTTTGGGATTGGTAGAAAGTGCCTTGGGTTGGTCCCCCAATCGTCCTTTGGAGAGGGGAGGTGAAAGATATCTCAATCAGCTGAATTAAGGCTTGTATTTATAGGCTCGATTAAGTTACGGTGTAACCGTAAGTTACGACTTATCGCGTAATCTTCTCGGTAAACATTTTCACACCATTTGAAACTTTCATTGACTTGTCCGAGTTTAGCCCCTGAAGTAGCGACTGGTTTTCTCCCAAGGTCCTTATGCATTATAAGTGTAGAACTTAATATGAATTGTACGGTTTTGGCCCCTTATCGTCTTTGAAATAATTATATTCAATCCTTGTGGTATATAACTTCCGTTAAGTGTAATAAACATTATTTAGAACTTGTCCAACTTTAGCCCCTCATCGTTCTTGTCATTTTTACACTAAGTCCTTGTGATAATTCAAACTTCATATGATATGCCCACCTTTAGTCCCTGATCGCTCTTGCTGTTAAACATTTAATCCATATGTCGTAAATAATCTTCATAGGTATTGCTCATCTTTAGTCCCTGGAGTAAATATGACTTGTCGCCTAAGGTACTTCTTATGACGTAAGTCCAACGAGCTACTTACGTCATAAATCTTCTTTGATCATTTAGGCTCGATACTTCCTTTTGACTACGACGTAACTACAATGGGCATATTACGTCGTAGTTGTCTTGATAACTTGATGGTCAACTGGTCTTCTTAATGTATTACGGCGTAACTTAAGATGCTCTATTATGCCATAAATATTACTTAATGCAGATTTTCATGTAATTTGTCAAGTTTTGGCCATTATCCGTGTCTTTTCGTTCCAACACCTTGATTAACCTCAAATGAACATATGAACAAATTAAGTACCATATTCATATTAAAAAATATAACCCAAGGCAATAAACAAGGGAATTTGATACTAAAATATTCAGATTATTTGATGTTATCAGTTATACACCTCATATTTCCCTTCAAGTATAAATACCTAAGCAACTCTAGTAAAATCATCTTCAATGGTCAATAATCACCTGAATCCTTCTCTACTCCTTACCTTATAGGGTCCCCAAACATCTAAATGAACCAAATGTCCTAACTGTGTGGACTTATGTTAACTTAAAGGGAAAAGATCCATTGTTTATTTGGCTTTGTGGCAGACCTCACATGGAACAAAAGTAGATAAGTTTTCAATTTTTAAAGTTGTCTTTAACACATCTTATAACACTCCAATTTTTATGGTTTTATTCAAAAATATATTATATTATTTTTAGAATATTAGAGAAATCTTTCAGTGGGTATTTAGCACAAATAATGACTTATCACGCAAATAGTTAATAAAAAAGGACTAACAATGAAAAAGATTTAACGGCAGGGACTAACGGTGAAAAGTTTAATTTTAGGGACAAAAATTCCAGAAATGCCCTTGGGTCTTAATTCAGAAAGTCAAGAATTATCCTCATATCATACGTGTTGTGTATGTGTGGTGTGTGCGTGTATTCTTGGAGGGAAACTAGGAGAAAGCTTGAGGATGAAGAATTCATCCTTATGATCTTTCCAAGGTGATTATGCTATCCACAAGATGTATTAAGCTTCCTAAGCTTAATCCCCTTTAAGGTATGTGATTAATTTCAGATGATTTATGGTACAAATTTGAGATTTTTGCTTATTTAGTATGTTAGTCATGATATATGATAAGATTATGAGGTTTTTGCACATGTTTGATCAACATAGATGATGTTGGCATGATTTTGAATTAGAATTAATCATGCTACAATAATTATGATGTTTATAGTTAGAAATTTATGGTCAAATCATGTTAAACATGATGTTAATGTTAGTTTTGGCCCAAAAAAGGGTGTTTGACACAAGGCCAAATTAATGTCAAGAATTAGTAAACTTTGATATAGCTCTTATGAAAATGATGTTGAAGTAGTTGCTTAAGATATTAGAATGATATTCAGGTGTTTAGGTGGTCTTGGAAGTCCATGAGTGCCCGATAAGTGCCTAAGCCAACTGAGGCGTGTAACGGTTTAGTAGTAGCTCGTTATTCCAGTTTTTCATGTTTAGCGCAAGTATTAGTTCATGTTTATGTATTAGCAGAGTTTATAAACCATGTATATGTTATATTTCAGTACAATAGTTCAGGTATTGTGTCATATGGTAATTCGGCTAAGTACATAAAAGAGCAGAAATAATGCAGGCCTGTATGATACGTCATATCCCAGGATATGCCATATCTGAGAATAATGATACGGCGTATCAACCTAGTATTGTATTTTATTTAACAATAGCATATGATGTATTAATGGATACGACGTATCCCATTATTTGGATACGACGTATCACATGATATGATGGGGATATAGTAGTGATATGGTGTATCAGTGGATACGAAGTATCCTAGAATAAGGATACGGCGTATCACATGATATGGATGGGATATGGTGTATCACAGAATACGGCGTATCCCAGAATGTGGATACGGCGTATCCACCGAGTATTACAACATATACATTTTCAAATCAGCTTTACATCTATAGCTACAGTCAAGAACGAGCAAGTAATTATACAATGATTAGTAGCCTTTAGATTGAAAGAATGTAGAAGAATCCACGTATATAACATGATTCAGAAATAGCCGAAAAATAGTCAAGTTAAGGATGCTTACAAGAAGCATCATCAACCATGATATGGGTGCCTAAGAAACACACCATTAGTTATGTAGTGTGCCTAAGAGATGCACGATTTGTAAATCCCATAGTAGCATCCTATATGGATGACACGTACTTTATATAGTAGCATCCTATATGGATGACCAAAGCATTCTATGTGGATGACCCGTGCCATTAAGGATTAAGGATGTCCCGTGCACGCATTCATGACATCCTATGTGGGTGACCCGTGCTTTGAATATCACTTAAGTCCTTTGTGGATGACTCGAATTAGAAAAGCACGTATGACAAACTAGAGCCAATAGAAGAGTACTCTTCGGCTAGGGAATTCCAATTTTTAGTAGAAAGTCGATATCCTATATACAGTTTTAGATCCAGAACTGTGCTTATGCACTTATGCAGAAACTCAGATTATAACCGTTCATGAAATTAATATTTCAGCTTCAGAGTCAGTTTCATATACATAATTTAGATTTAGCTTCAGACTTGGATTCAATTATTAGTTCGATTCAGTGCAGTCCAGTCTTTAGTCAGCATTAGAATAGCTTAGTTACTAGCTCAGTATCAATATAGTTCAGTTAGCTTAACTTTAGTATAGTTCAGATATCAATCTATTTACAATAGTTTGATGATTAGCTCAGATATAGTAAAAATCATTCTCAGTCTTAGATTTAGTCCTAGAATCAACTTTAGCCTTAGGGTATGTTTGGCACTACTAGGAGCTGGAGCAGATCGCTGGAGCGGGTTGCTGGAGCTGGTTGCTGGAGAATATCGCTGGAGCTTTTTTCTACATGCTCCTTCAACTAGCATTCCATTTAGTAGATTTTTTTTATACATGCTTCTTCTAGCTATGTCAGCCAAATGAGACTTATTTTTAATGGTAGCTTATTTTTCAAAAAAAAAAAAAAAAAGCTCATGCTATGATAAGCTCTGATAAGTTCGCGCGCCAAACATGCCCTAGCTTTTAGCCATGTCAGAATGCCAAGGAGTAATTTCAATTTAGCTCTCGTAGCATTATGGACCATATTATGTCTCAGCACACATTTAGCCTAGAGCACCGTTTACTCACTAAGTCATCAGGACTTACCGTGCACAGTTTCCATTTTACAGGTAAGTTATTTGAAGTTGGGGCTTGTAGATTAAGAAGATGACTTAAGGGATCGGTATGCTCGGGTATATAGGTGATGAGCATCTCAACCATTCTTTGTTATTCAGCTATTTAACGCCCCAAAACTTTATGATTATGTGTCATATTTGTATTAGTTAAGTTTTGAAATCAATGTATCTATACTATCTATAAAAGGTGTATGGTTAAAGTGAAATGTTGAATTGTTGAATGTTAAAAACTAGTCAAAGGTGAGAGAAATATATAGTGTAATTAATACTCTTATGAGTAAATTGCATAAATCGTCCTTGTGGTTTGGCCAAATTGCACGTTTGGTCCGTACTGTTAATTAAGTGCAAAAATGGTCCGGATTTGGCATTGTTTCATTCACTTTTGGTCCTTCGTCCTCCGAACCACAAGGATGAAACGTGCAATTTGGCCAAACCACATGGACGATTTTTGCAATGCCGAAGGACCAAAAGTGAATGAAACAGTGCCAAATCCGGACCATTTTTGCACTTAATGAACAGTACGGACCAAACGTGCAATTTGGCTAAACCACAAGGACGATTTTTGCAATTTACTCTACTCTTATTAAAACACCCAATTACTTAAAAGTACAATGATTTATTCATATTGTACAACCAACTAAAAGCATATCTACCAAATTAAATACAAACAATTAAAACACCCCTTACTAAAAAGTACAATAAAATTTTCACAATATACAATTTAAACAAGCTACAACATAATCAAGAATATAAAATAATTAAACACACTAATTAATGTTATTTTTAAAACACCCTAAAATGAAAAGTACATGTTATTATACACATTATACAAATTAACAAAACGCACAAAGTTTCATACAAGCTAACAAGTTGATGGTGCATAAAGTTTTGAAAACCGGAACGGACCAACGGGTTCAACCGGGAACCGGTGTCGCCACTGGTTTGACTAACCAATAAAAGCCATCCGAAAATGAACCAGAGACGACCTGTTGAAACCGATACAAACTGGTAAATCTGGCCTCATCGAGATCTATTTCTCCGGTTAATCGTCACAGGGTACCCGTGTATACTATATATAAAGGAAAAATCAAAAATGAAAAGTAAAAAGTTGAAACTAAAAATAGAAATGTTGAAAACATATATTTCAAAAGGAAACTATTAATACACATCGAAAACCGGGTTAACCCGGG
This sequence comes from Artemisia tridentata subsp. tridentata, assembly GCA_021014915.2. NCBI lineage: Eukaryota > Viridiplantae > Streptophyta > Magnoliopsida > Asterales > Asteraceae > Artemisia > Artemisia tridentata. The sequence goes on from CP139509.1 coordinate 121,797,909, forward strand.
ACGCTTCAAACCCGGCGGGTTAACCCGGTTTAATTTCACCCGTGTTCGACCCAACCCGTCGGGTTGACCCGACTTAAATCAACCCGTTTTTCGACCGGAACGGTTCAACCAGTTGAACCACCTAGGTCGACCCAGGTTTCAAAACATTATGTTTAATCCCCAATCTTCAGACTTTTATTATTTTTTGTTTATAACCCATAAACTTTTTTTATCACTAAACGATTTGTCGCTATAAAATCCCGTTGCTATGTACGGGTACTAGTGTAGTATATTTAGTAGAATTAATATTTTAAAAATGAGTCAAAATAGGGGTGTTTGGGTTAACACCCGCACTCATAGTGTTACACTTCCGCATACCAAACTTATGTATAACGTTTATGTATTATGTTATTGAAATATGTTTTCAGACTTTATATGTTTTCACAAATGTGTTTAGTTCAGATTTTAGTTTTTGTAGTTTTGCGTAAGTGCATATCGATACGGCGTATAGGGCTAATCATATACGGCGTATAGGGTTTAGGCCTATACAACGTATAAGGTTCAGGCCTATACGGCACATTCATTATTTAAAACCAATACAAAATTTACGGGCCTTTCATATCTATAAGTTGGTCAGAGGGATGACCAAGCATGTTATCCCATAAGAACTTAGACACATGACACACTATAATACTGATATTTATATGTTTCTTACCATTATCGTAAAAGTATAAACCACAATTCTCACTACCTGTCCCCATAAGGGAATTTTGAGCTAAATCCCAAATAAGGCTTTTGGTTTCATTAAAACTCACATTGACTTTACTATCTTTTGTTAACTTACTAACATATAATAGACTAATATGATAACAAGGGACAACTAACACATCTTTAAAAATGATCTTATGAGACAGTTTATAACTTCTAATTTGTTAAGCTTGTTATATTATGCCATTAGGATGTGCGACAGTAATATCTAGATGAACAACATCTAAAATATCAAAAAGTAATGTTGCACAAAATGTTATATGTTGGCTCGCCCCAAAGTCTATTATCCATCTAATATAAGTACTATATGTAATTATATCAGAATTGAAATTAAAAAAACTTGCAAAATATGAAACTTATAACATGATTAGCATAAGTAAATGTACCTGCTACATTAACTTAAGCACCACTATGACCACCTGAATCACCTAACAAACTCATTAGCTTCTTACACCGGTCACTGGTAAAGGTATGAGACATACCTTCACCCTTTCCAGTCTTAATTGGAACATAAGCACTATTAGAAGAAGTTTGATTATTCCCCTTTCTCTTTTTAAAACCATTTGGATAACCAACAAGTTCAAAGCATTTATTAATAATATGTCCAGTCAAATGACAGTGTTTGAAACAAGATTAGGATTTCTACTAAACCTTCTGTTTTGATTATTGTTTTTAATATTATTCTCATAATTAGGTTTATCAGCAAACACAATTGGACTACTTTTACTAGATGATGCATGATTTTGACTTTTCTTGTGAGACTCATCCCTAGAAAGGGTAGCAAACGCAGTTTTAACACCTTGAAGTGGATCATAAGTCAATATCTGACTTGTGATTGGTGCATACATATCATCCAACCCCATTAAGAATTACATGAGCTTTAAAAGATGATCGTGCTTCTTAAGTGCAAGGCCTCTATCACAACTGCATTCTGGAATATTAATAAGAATGTCAAATTCTCTATAATGCATTGAAGTTGTGATAATACTCTAATAAAGCGAAGCCAGGTTGAGTACATGAGTGTATTTTATAGTGAAGATTTAAAATGATAGATCCATCTTATTTATTATAAGTTTCTTTCTATTCATCCCAAACAGCATCTGCATTTTTTGAATAAATTTGACCTCTGAATAAACCTTGAGAAACACAACCTAAAAACCATGACAAAACAACAGAATTGCATCTATCCCTTTGTTCTTGATATAAAACATCATTTTCATCTCTTGCACATTTTCTACTTATAAAACCAAGTTTATTCCTAGTGTGTAAAGCCAACTTAACAACAACAAACCAAATTTTATAGTTCTTCCTACCAACTTGAAGGAAATTAACTGAGAACCAATATCATTAGGGTGAAGATAAAAGAGTCATAAACATCTAATTTTAATTCACTAGTACTACATGTTCACTATGTGACTTAACTTTTTTATGAGGGATAATTACATGGAAATGTATCTAATTGTCACATTTTGTAGTTCTTTGTAGCCTACTATTTTTTTTAGTTTCATGTACTCAACTTTTGAATTCACTTAGTTTTGTATACCAGATGATCAATTGTGTGTACTATTTGATGGATATACCCAAAAGTTAAATACATGGAACTACAAAAAATGTTCAAATAGTACACACAACTGGTCACCCGGTACACGAACTAAGTTCAAATAGTACACACAATTGGTCACCCGGTACACGGAACTAAGTGATATCAAAAGTTGAGTACATGAAACTAAAAAAAAAAATAGTAGGCTACACAGAACTATAAAATGCGGCAAGTTAAATACATTGTAATTATCTCTTTTTATCATCATCACTTCCACCCTCAACCATATTGACAATATTTTAACAACCATAAAGAGACAAAGAAATAGTAACCAAACACAAAACAACAACAAACAACAAAAATAACCACAAAATACCATCATATGGCAATCAAAAAACCGAGTCACAAAGTGAACCAAAACAACAATCTCATATCAAGATCAATGACAGGATTCTTTGATTCTTGGGGTGGGTTATAATGACCCTCCCTATTTGGATATTCCAACCCTCTCTAATATATAGGGATCCTTTTTCCATTATTTTTTTTTTTGTCCTTTTTTTTTTTTTTTTTTTTTTTTTTTTTTTTTTTGTAATGTTTTGTATAATTTATTTTGTTTGTATAATGTTTAATTGAATAATAACGTCTAATGTGTTTTTATTTAATTAACAACAACAACAATAGCACGTTAAACATATATTACCACATTAAACAACAACAACAACTGTTATTATTCAATTAAACAACAACATTAACACATTATTTAAAAATAACAACATCTACTACATATGAAGATTATTCATTTCATTTAAAAGATCATGAAGCCTTGCACTCGACTGACAAGCGTGATCCTCAGGATTCCTTGCCAATTCTAACTCCATCTCCAGCGTCTTTATTTTTGTCATCAACAGCTTGTTTCTTGCTTCATGCTGGTCAATCTTATTAGCTTTAGCAACGCAGTCTGAGCACTGCGTTGAAGAAGAGGCTTGACTAAAGTGCTTCTTTTGAAACACATCCTTCCACATAAAGTAACGACAACCATAGTCATCTGTTCCTGGCTGTTACATGTTAAGAAAATAATAAGAAATGTATTATTAACAAACAAATAATTTACATAACTAAGCAAACATATGATTACTTACCACTGAAAGAGGACATGCGTAATACGGTCGACCATAACTAGCTTCTTTACGGGATATCCTCTCTATAATGAATCCGTTCTGACAGCGACACATGTAAGGATTATTTTGTTCCACCTGGCCAAAGAATTAATTCAAATGATACAAACAGTTATTTACAACATAAACATAAATAAGTAATGTATTGTTAATTTAAATAATACAAGAATAAAGTCAACCACAGAGGAAAACGAATAATCGGATAGGAAGACTAAGCTTGTTATATATATATATATATCAAAAGATAGAGTGTTCACAAAATTACAAGCTCGTCAATAGTTAGTTCTAAGATACTACAATTATTTATTTAGTCGATCGTAATATAATGTTTCCCATTGGGATGCATCTTAGGTTCTGTGCCTCCTCCATTGTGGGTGGAGATGCGGAAGTGGAGAATCTCCATCTAGCGTCAGACAAATGTAGTGACCACATTCGTCTGGCCCCACACGGGCTATCACAAGGGGGTCAGTTCTTTGTGAGAAGTTTGGACCGAAAACAAGCGAAAAACACGTATTCCAACCCCGCCAAGATATAAATACAACAGGTCGGTTAATCAGTGATGCAATAACCAACCCCGTGTCTGACATAATCATATAGCGATCTAACGATGCAGCTCCATTTCCGAACCAGTTTACTGAATAGCAAATTCCGTTAAAGCCAGCTTGCAACCACATACTTATGTAAACCTCCCTATGTAGGTCTAACTCTTGCAATAACATCTCTCTAACTTCGCGCCACCTATTTTGGTCTTCATAAATACCGTGGGCAACGCACCGAAACCCACAATTTCCATCACCTACCACATTATATATACTTATTATGTATGGATGCCATCTCTCTGGAATCTGCTCCATAAAATATTCGCTATCTACATCTCCAACGTACAACCGGTGTCTTATTCTTTGTTGAACACTAGGACCCGTGTAAGAACTATGTCTTGCATGTTCTTTGTTGAAGTTCGGGACTTTTGTAGATCTTGAAGTTGTGCTTCTTCGGTGATCTACGGTTGGTACTTCATTCAAGTCCGGGACTTCATTCAAGTCCGGGACTTTTGTAGCCTTGCCCTTTTTGTCCTTTGCGCTCGGACGTCCACGGGTATTTTTCTGAATAACAGGTTCACGTGTGTCAACAGATTCAGGTTGGTATATCGCTCTCATCCTCGTTAACATATTTTTCTTGACAAACGATGTTGCTTTGCTAAAAACATTCTTGAATTGTCGCATGTCATTTTGAAACGAAGTATCATCATCAGGTTCGCTGGAAGAGCCATCTTCAGGCGGTGGCCTATTGATAATAGGCCACGGAACAGACAGGGTTCTCCAAAAAATATGAATTTCATCCAGTGGAATGGGGCGTCCTGAATTCATTAAAAGTGACTTATATAAATTACTGATATTAATGGGGAAAACAACTTGATAGTTATAAATTTACTATACTTACCATGATATACATAGTATTGCATTTCGTGAAAGCATGGCAGTCCGTAAATTGACCGCAACTTATGGCTACAGTCTTCTACGGTGATCGACAGGTGGAGTTCTTTGAACATGAGTTTGAAAGCATGTTTGGAAACTTTATACCACAATTCTTCAAATAGTAGTATATTACAATTATTTAGTTTCTCGTTGATGCTTCTATTAAAACTCTCTTTTATCGCATTTTCTTGCGCAATGAGAATCTTATCGACCGAACTCAACAACATGTCTAAGTTGGACTGTGTGCCGCCCAAATATAATTTCAACAACGCGTGGTGACTCTCAACTCTGCACGTTGTTGTCTGGCCGTAGGAGCGATATCGATCGATAATATACGAGACAAACATGTATGAGTAATCTCGCAGCCAATTATTCAGATACTCAGCGATATCTGAAAAAAACAATAAATTAATAAAAGGTCATTCGGGTAATTATTTATTAAATAATAAAAAACAATGAATTAATAATTAATTACCCGCATGGTTGAGCAATCGCTGTTGTAGGCGTTCATAATGTTGCTCGAACATGAGGCGTGTCGGAGCTTTAACCATCCGATCTCATCTCCATTTAATGGCCTCATACTCGTCTAACGAACCGCATCTATTTCTGCAATACTAAAGCAGATTTTGCTCTATATGCCACCAACAGAGTAATTTGTGAGCGTTAGGAAATTCTGCTCTGCATGCCCCAACCAACGCTAAATCTCTGTCAGTGACGATAACACGTGGGTAATATCTTTCGTCTATCACATCTTTCACACGTTGCATTACCCATTGAAAATTATGCCCTTTTTCACTGTTTAAAAAGCTATACGCCATTGAAAATGTTTTATTTGTTGAAGTTACTCCAACAATTTCCAACAATGGCAATTTAAACATCGTGGTATTGTATGTGGAGTCCATCAGCATGATTTCAGGGAATGTACACCATAAAGCATACGACGTGGGGTGCAAAAAAAATAGCTCCTCAAGCTCGTTATGCTCATTTACCCTCGGGTAATATGTATACCCTGAATGCATCAAATGCGAGTAAAGGACTTGAATTGGAGTTCTATCACCTACTATGGCTCTCCGGATCTTATTTTGTGCGTTATAAATTTTTTTGCATACATAGACAAAAGTTAGACATAACAGTTTTATAAATTTTTTTCTTTAAAATAAATAAATAAATAATCCTTACATGCACTTACCTTTAACTTCTCAATAAAGCTGGAATAGTCCATGTACTAATTACGTGTAAAATTTAACTTCCCACCAAATTAAATTTGTTTTTGGGGGTTAAGCTGATACTCCCTCCGTCTCAAAATTATTGTCCATATTTTCTTTTTAGTATGTCTCAAAATAATTGTCAACTTTAATTTTTAAGTAAAAACTAGATAATTTGATGGGGAAATATTCTATTTTAGTGGTTGAAAATTAAAGTGACCCCATTTTTATTAAACTTTATAATTTCTCTCTCATGACAATAATTTTGAGATGGAGGAAGTATTACTTTACATTAAATAAACTTGGGTTGTGTAGCAACTCCTAAATTTCACACCATAATTTAACTATTTCATTTATTATTATTTTTATTTTATGCGATATGACTTTTATAAGTAATTACGTAAATTCATTCGCGTAAGCTTAACTAGTAACGAACACTAGGCTATGACCAGTCTAGGTGTTCTATACATTTTACCTTCATTTTATACATATTTATATGTACCGTTGTTATTTTATCATTTTTACGTAAACCTTGTACGTTTTACGATTTACGCGTATTTAAATCTACGTTTCTAGGTTTTAACAATACTAGCAGGGTACCCGCGCGTTGCGGCGGCGGGTACCCTGAAATAAAATTTTCCCGTGAAATAAAATTTTCCCGTGAAATAAAATTTACGGATATCAAGAATTTCGTTTTGCTCGTGCCCGTTCGGGCTCGAGCCAGTTGGCTCGTGTCCGTTTGGGCTCGAGCCCGTGCCCGTTCGGGCTCGAGCCCATTTGGCCCGTTGTCTATTCGGGCTTGAATATTTGTATAATGCGCTTTATTATTTGTATTAGTGACATTTAATGCAAGAATCATGTTTAAGTTTGTTGTACAATATGCTTGATAATTTGTATTTATTATGTAATGGGTGTTTTAATAACTGTATTAATTGTATTTATTGACCAGTTAATTAATTGTATTTAATGTACATAATGATTTATTTATTGTATTTAATGTTAGTATTTCTATTTTAATTAGTTGTACTTTGAGTTTAAGTACTTGTAAATGCTAGAAAATGTGTTTTAATTACTTGTACTTTTAGCTTTATAAATTGGATTACTTAATTTTAAGAGTTTCTATTATTAGTAGACCTTAATGTTTTATAATATAAGTAAGATTTACGCACTCCGTTAAACTTATCACCCATCTAATATACTAATATAGAGTATATTCATAAGTTTTAACATTTTTATAAGTATTTTTTTTTTTTTTTTTTTTTTTTTAGAACGACGACTATTATTAAAAACTAGCAAGAAGCTAGCAAAAGAAACATTACAAGGAAATTAAGTGGGGGTTTTTAAGCCAACTCTCCCACGTAAAAAACTTCTTACATCTACTCGAAACCCAATTAAACGACAAAGCTACAATATCATCAAAAATCACCGAACGCCTAGGACTAGAAGAATCGAAAATAGTCCTATTACGAAAACCCCACATGTACCACCAAAACGTAGCAAACACACCATCGAACAAATTCTTCGTACCAGAATGCATACGAATGGAAAGGAACCAGCTTTGCCACTCCGAGAAGGACTCAAGGTCTTCTCCCTCTATCTCCCACCATCTACAGATTCTGTAAAAAACATTCCGCACAATAGGACATTAAAATAACACATGTTGAGTTGTTTCCACCACATGATCACAAAGCGGACAGACAAGCGTATCCAACATCACTCCTTTCCGAGATAAATTATATCTTGTTGGGAGACAGTCTCTACGAGCCCTCCAAATAAAGATATTAGTCTTTATGGGAACCCATTTCACCCATCTCGTACTTTCGGAAGAAGAGGGAAGCACCAATTTGTCTAAGGCGTTCCTGACCTCTTTTACCCGAAATCTCCCGTCACCAGTTAAATCACAAAACCATCGATCATCATTAGGTGTAAGAGAGACATTCGCCAAAACAGCAAGAAGAGCTTCCCATTGTTGACGTTCAACCCCATCTCTCACGTTTCTCCGAAAGGAAACGTTAATCAGATCACCACCTAATTTGCTTGCAACCGAGCTCTCTTTCTCCATGTCTAAAGCATATACCCGCGGAAACCTATCACGAAAGGTTACATCCAGCACCCATTTATCAGTCCAGAATTTAGTAGCACAACCGTTACCAATTCTTTTCTTGCAATGCGACCTAAAGTCAAATCCGATATCCTTAAGGGAGTTAATTTCACGGAGAATGGTTGACCATAAAGAAGGAGAATTACTCGCATAATCAAAATTGTCCCCATGAATAGCCTGAATAACCTGAGACCAAAGAGACCCGTCTTTGGTAAGGAATCTCCAATACCATTTAATCAAAAGAGCACGATTAAGGGCAAAAAAACTCGACACTCCAAGACCGCCTTGATCCATAGAAGCTAACACTTTTTGCCACGCGACCCATATAATCTTCCTTTCCTTAGGATCAGCGCCATTAAAAAACTTACTCCGGATGCCTTCCATTTCTTTCAACACTCCTTTAGGAGTCTTAAAGATTGACATATGATATAAGGGAGATGAACCGAGCACAGACTTCAACAAAGTATATCTACCTCCAATGGACAGCGTCTTAACCTTCCAATTGGAAAGTCTAGCTCGAAGTTTGTTAATAACCTCATCCCATGCCGCCCTTCGATACATCAAATCTCCCACCATAACTCCAAGGTAGCGGAACCGATTACACATAACCAGACATCCAATTTTATCAGCTGCCTGATCAACTTCAGACCGCCCCACACCCACTCCCAACAAATTACTTTTCTGAATATTAATACTCAAACCAGATGCAGCGTGGAAACAGTGGAGCATTTTGATAACATTTTCCAAATTTGTTTGAGACCATTCACCAATGAACATGGCATCATCTGCATAAAATAGATGAGACACAGAAAGAAACCCATTAAGACGAAGACCCCTAAACATACCATTGGAAGAAGCACGAGTCATGGAAAGGTGTAATGACTCCATGATCAAAATGAATAAAAACGGAGACAACGGATCGCCTTGTTTCAAGCCTCTGTAAAAAGAGAACTCCGTGGTAGGACTTCCGTTGACAAGAATCGAAGCCCTAGCCGAACTCAAAGTACCATGTATCCATCTGCACCAATTCGGACCAAAACCAAAAGACTTCATGACGTCCAAAAGATAGTCCCAGCGCACGCAGTCAAATGCCTTAGCAAAATCAACCTTGAAAAACATGGCCTGCTTATTATATTTTTTACACCAGCTAAGTAACTCATTTAATATAAATGGACCATCCAGGATATTCCTCTTAGTAAGGAAAGCAGATTGCGTATCGGAAATAATATCAGGGATAATGTTAGCCAAACGAATGGAAAGAATCTTCGTGACAACCTTGTATACACAACCAATCAAACTAATCGGTCTATAGTCTGATACATACTTAGCATCTGAAATCTTGGGAATTAAGGCAATAAAAGACGAGTTGCATCCCCGTGCAAAAGTACCTTTGCTGAAGAAGTGTTCCACTGCACCACAAAAATCTGGACCAATGAAATTCCAGTATTTGCGAAAAAAACTCAAACGAAAAACCGTCCGGACCCGGTGATTTATCAACACCACAACTCCAAACTGCTCTACGGATTTCCTCCCTAGAGATCGTACTATCCAAATCCATAACCTGATCTGCAGATAAGCATTTATCAAACTGAAAATTAATTTTGAACCGAGATTGTTGAGGCTGCTCAAATCTAGATTGAAAGTGATTCTTGAAAATGTCTTTCACAATAGCAGGTTCGGTGACCCAATTACCATTATCAAACACACCCCGAATAGCTAAATGGGACCTCTTCTTGTTAATGATCCCATGAAAGAATCTTGAGTTCTCGTCACCTTCAATCGCCCACTTTATTTTAGATTTCTGCCTAGCATCACGAGAAGCCATATTGTTCATCTCCTGAAGTTGTCTAGACAACTCCATTCTTTTCAAAAGAAGCTCATCATCAACATTGCCATCATCCAATAATATATCAATATCGCCTAACTCCTTAACTATAATGTTCCTACTCCCACATAGATCTGCTTTCCTCTCTTTAACCCAACTTCTGATTAAAGATTTCATTTCTTGTAGCATTTTCTTGAAACGCACCATTGCATTAGAATCCGTATAAGAAAATGAACGCCACGCCTTTTCCACCATGTCGTCGAAACCTGTCAGAGAAAACCACGAGTGATAAAGCCGAAATGGAGTCGGCCCAAAATCAGTGACAACTTCGTGTAATAGAATGGGACGATGATCCGAGAGATGTCTATCAAGACACTCAGCCGCCAAAGAAGGAAAATTAGCCAGCAAACCTTCGGTAACAAGAAACCGATCGAGCTTGCTCATATTGGAAGCCGACGGATGAGACCATGTGAATTTGTATCCTTCCAGATTGATATCCACAAGACCAGCTGAGTTAATGAACTCATTGAACCTTCTCGCCCCAAGAGTGTTAAAAGAAGAACCATACCTTTCCTCAATGCATCTCACCTCGTTAAAATCGCCCATCACAATCGCTTCACCACTCCAATTATTGATAAGAGAAGAAACATAATCCCAAAGAAGTCTTTTAGCTGATAACTGTTGTGGCGCATACACTATAATGAAAAGAACTTTGAGACTACTAGATAACCAAGTTCCATATATAGCTATAAAGTTATCAGAAATAGTTACGTTTTCTTTCGAAAACATAGATTTCTCCCATACACAAAGAATACCTCCCGAACTTCCATTAGAATCACTACAAACATAATTATAATTCGAGTTTCCCCACATATATTTGACATCCATCTGGTTAACATGTTCGAGTTTCGTTTCTTGAATGGCAAGAAAATTCACCTGATGTTTTGAAATAAGCTCCTTTATCCACTCCTTTTTGGACTTGTGACCAAGTCCTTGAACATTTATAGATAAAATATTCATTTAAAACCATTTTTCCCTCCTTGAGCATCGATTATACCTTCTATGTCCTTCATACAACCTTCCAATTCATATCCCATCGAATGTCCTACACGAACCATATCTTCCAACACATTTAAAATGGAACCTCCATTCTGAACTGGCCCATTATGAATAGAGTTAGTAACGTTACATGAAGTGTCCGGGATAACATATGAATTACTCATAACCTTAGCATTCAAAGAAGGAGAACACTCCCCCTCCTCAACGTTACCCACCCCATCATCCACAGCATCCATTCCTTTGCTGACATTGTCCTCTTTAGTAGCCTGACAATCAGCTGGTGTAAAACCAGGTGGATATGTTGGGGATTGACTATCAGCATCATCATCGTCCCTAACCTTCTTATGCTTATTCAACAACTCATACAATCCAAAAGGATCTGCCGATTTCTGAACCCCTGTATTATGTTTTGAGGAAGCACTAAACGAAGCTGACTTATCACTAAAGATCGTTTCAGCAACTCCTTCTACATCACTCTCTTCCACACTCTCTTCATCAGATTCATCACCTTCGGCATGGTTATCTTGGGTTGATGCCTTATCAGATTCAGCAATATTAGTTTCCGAAAAAATTGGATCCCATGTAAAAAGTTCTTTCGCTCGAACCCATGAGACCTTGCCTTTGTATATAATCTTGAAGTGTTCCAAAATAGACACCGGATGCTTGGTGAGTAAACATAACCGCTTACAAGCAAACGAGACTCCGTGTTTAGCTTCAATATCCTGAATTATGCCCCATTTCCTCCCAATCCTACTAAAAGTTTCCTTTGACCACAAGTTGAGCGGAACTCCTTCCAAATCAATCCAAACGACCCGCTCCTCACTTACAAAATCACAGCTAGCTTCCTGCATTACCTCAAACCAAGAATTCACTCCTACATGAGATAACAAGCTATTCTTCATCTCCTCGCTATCAAGTTTAATCGTCACCCAAAGGCCACCCAAGTAAGTCAACTTCACCTTAGGGAAACCTTCATTATATAAAATATTCCGCAAATTCTGAATTGATTCAATAGCTTTCACTTTGCCCTTCACATGACAAGCTAGGTCACACTCGATGACGCATGAATCATCTAAGACCAATGCCGCTGTAGAAGAGTGCGTAGACTGTTGGGCATTTTTTGGCAATTGTTGACCCTTTTCTATCACATTATGACCAGAACTATGCGACTTTGAGTTCAGAACCGAGGCAAAAGACGCCTTAGCATCCCCAAAAGTATTGTTTGTTCCATTCCTCCCAAAGACCTTAGCATCCCCGGAAGACCCAACATCCTTTCTCGATACATTAGAATTCCTATTCGTCCCCTTAGATCTCTCGAACCGAGCAATGTTAGCCTCAAGCTTATTCCGACCAATCCAAATAGTGCATAAATTGCCCACAAGCCTATCTACACTAAAAACATTTATAAATCTGACGAAACCAAATCTCTTACCCTCCTTTGACTTTTTTCGTGGAATGAAAGAATCGACGACATGACCATACTTGCTACACGCGTGAAACAGATCTTTCGCCGAGAGTGTTTCCGGGAAATTGGTAACATAGATAGAAATCGAAATCTTAATCAAATCATCCTCCTTAGTATTGTTATAACGTTTCCTCCTTGATACCTCCTGCCAGTCATCTATTCCCATAACAACACAATATTTGGATTGAAGGGGGCTCGAATACCAAACACCAGATCCAAACAAACAAAGAGTCAAAACGAAACCCTTAACAAAACGAAAGTCCTACCTATGTTGTCCCACTTTTGTTGTCCCGCCTCTGGTGTCCCACCACAAGGGTGTACCACCTATGACGTCCCAACTATAGTGTCCCAACTTTGATATTCCATTCGAAATTGATTCAGGATTCAATAGTAATTATTTTCGAATCTGATTAGGTGGTTTTCGGATCTGTTTAGGTGGTTTTAGGAACTGTTTAGGTGGTTTTCAGATCTGTTTGGGTGGTTTTCGGAAGGGAGATCGCGGTGATTGGCGTTTGAACCCGCCGGAAGGAAGATTGAACTTCATCATACTCATACCTTTGGCTGTCCAAAAATCATCACATCTCGAATCGAAGAAATGTCGGCACATTTTCATATTACCTGATTTTAAATTTCGTGACTTAAGAGCTTTCCGTTTGAAATTACCGAGATCAAACTACACGCTTTAAACTTAATACTACTAAAATTAACTAAAACTTTCCACTTGTCCACACTTGCCATGAAAAATGTCAGCCATACATACGTGTTATCTATAAAATGGTTCCAACATGCAAAACTATAAAAACATAACACGTAGTACAACCTTGAGTAACAAATCCCAATATGCAAACTTGATAACGGCTATAAATAATCTTTATGAATAATTTGCAACCAAAAAGAAACCATACATGCAATACGTCACCTATAATTTCACATGCAGTTCTTATCAACTTGAGAAACCAACTTAGTATTCAACACTTGCCATGCTTAAATTTTCCCTACCAAATATATAAAGAAAACTTTGGTAAGGCAACATTCGGTAACACACTTTCGGCACATGAGGGTTTAGTGAACTTTGAGTTTCGTTTGGTCATAGGGATTGTGCTGATCGGTGTTTGTAATCGTGTTCGTTTTCGATCTTAGTCTAAACTCGTTTGGCTAGGAGGTCGTGGTTAGAAGGTGCATGCTCATTGGGTTTTCCTAGTTGTCTTCGTTGAGCCGTATTTGTCCTCGTTTTCTCTACTCGCAACGAACTTTTGTTTAACTTTTTTATAAACTCTTTGAGGGAGATACATGCTACTGTTTTCATTATGGAGAATTACTTGCAAACTGAATACTAGCCCTGAATGTATTATTGCATGCCTAAGTTGTTTATGCCAAAAGTCCCCCACATCATGGACCGCTAATCACTTGCGAGTGAGCGCAAATATTGTGGATATGCCTATCGGGATTGACGAATCCCGTTTGTGTTAATCGTACTGTGGATATCACAAACGCACTATATCTTAATTTCTAGGTATATGGCAAGTACCTACACGGGGCAAATTATTAATGTATATATCGTATGGTGATATATATATACAGTCAGTCGCGTGCCATGAGCTTAGAGCAATAATAACTATCAGGATGATGATTGCGCACATTTCAATTATACTATGAACTTTATTGTCCACTACTATTTACAAACCTATGAATTCACTAAACCTTTGTGTTGACCTTTTTTGCATGTTTTATCTCAGGTTCTTAAAGTATAAGCTGACATGTGAAGGCACACAGAAACGATTTTGGAGACGATGCATATTATCATTCAAAAAACTTTTAAACCTTTTTATGTACTACTTATGTACACTTTGTAAATTTATAGGACCTTATTGTAAACTCTGATGTTTTATATAAATTGAATGATAATTTATTTCAAAACGTCTCATTTAGAGTCGTTTTCTGTAACTTGTACTGTGAGTTATGAAGTAATACTCCAGTGACACTATCTTTTGCTGCGATAATTTTAGGGGTGTTACAGGATTGGTATCAAAGCCAGGTTGCATTTAAACCTAGACTATAACTACTCTTTACATTAAGACCCGCTTTACTCATTGTTGTCTTCTACATTCCGTGCGCCATGCTTATTCCTTAACACAATACTGTATTATTTATATAAGGAATGTTTATATAAACGATTGACTTAATATGACCGCGTATTCCTATTCCAGGGCATTACGGCACAATCAAATTTCCCTGATTATATACCCACTATCACATTTTTTTTTTTTTGTGATCTACGAAATTTACTCAAGACATTGTAGTTGATACACACTACAAGAAAACACACAACAGGCGAGGAACACTGTACCGACGACTCAATGTCGTCGGCACAATACACTAAACGACAAGAAAATCACTTGACCTAGCCAAGGTCGCGTTGAATTTTTGAGTTCGTATAATACCGACGACTCGTCGTCGGTATTATAATAGAATTGTTTGACTTTTCTAAACCTGGGCGGGAATTTGACCCGCCAAAATTATGTCGACGACACGTCATCGGCAGTATATAATCAAAAAAATAATTGTGATTAGCGTTGGGTTAAGCGATTAATTAAGAAATATTTTGCCGTAGTTTTATTCTACCGACGACATGGCGTCGGTACGGATTTAAGTCAAAATTTTGACTTTTCCCGTGCGTAAATTATAGCGAATAATTGGGCGGGGTTTTTTCCCGCCTTTATTCCGCCGACGACATGTCGACGGCAATATGCCCCGCCAATTTTTTACTTATATATATATCATATAATGAAATTATCACAAAACACGTAAATTTTCACAAAAAACACACATAACAATGGATGGTTTAACGCCGGAACAGGAATGGTCGAAGGCTTTATCACACGAGCTCCTGTATAATGAAATTATACTTCATTGGGGCCGGGAAATTTTTGATGAATATGGTTCTTATGCGAACTGTGCATCTTGGCAGAGAGACAAGATTCTGGAATGGTTGAGGAGAAAGCCGTACTATAGAGAGTATTTAGAAGAGCTAGATGCTGCTGAAGCTCAACGTGCTGCTGAAGCTCAAGCTGCTGCTGAAGATCAAGCTGCTGCTGTTGGAGGTGACGATGAAGCTGAAAGCGTGTTGGACCTCGACACCGAATTAGGTAATCTGGAAAATAGAGTAACAAATCTCGAAGCTACGTTTGCACGTATCAAGGAAATGAGAGCAAGGAAGGGAAAAAATGGTGCAAGTTCCAGCAAAGCGGGAAGTAGCCGCAAAAAAAAATAAACGGGCTGTTTTATTTGATTTGTTTCATTTGGTTGTCGAGTTGTTTAGCTTGAGTTGTTTCGTTTGGTTGTCTAGTTGTTTAGTTTGAGTTGTTTAACAAACGGCCCCTTATTAAACCAAACGGCCCCTTATTAAACAACAACAATAACACAACAACAACATCATTGGAACATTTTAAAGCGTAAAAATTAAAAATATAAAGCACGTTCGACATCAGTTTTCACAACAACATTTTATTAAACAACAACAATAACACAACAAACAACAACAACGACAATAACAGCAACAACAACAACAACAACAATAACAGCAACAACAACAACCTACATACGAAGATTTCCCATATCACCTACCATGTCATTATAAAGGTCGTGAAATAAGGCAGCTGAATCAATTGTGTGTTTGTTTGGATGCATGTACACTTCTAGCATTTTATTGAGTACCATTATCTGGTGATTCAGTTTGATGTAGTTTGAGCACTCTGTATTTCCAGGACTCGATGTTGAAGGTCCTGCGGTGTAACGAGTTGGAGTTATGGATGGTCCTACGGAATGAGTTGGAGGCGTTGAAGCTCCAAGAGAACCGGTCATTTTGGCTAGTCGTTCCTCCTTCCATAAAAAAAATCGCAACCATACTCCTTTGTCCCACCCTGTTAAAGAGTAAAAACTATTATTTTTAACAACTAACCAAATTATTTATATAACACACAAAAAAGTATGTAAGTGTTCACCTTTGATAAAGGACACGCATAGTATCGTTTACCACGGGAGTAAGGTTTATGTGATTCTCGCAGAATTACGTCTCCTCGTTTACAAGGACAAGCAAAAGCTTCAAATTTCGCCATCTTCACCATGATAACAGTGTGTGTTTGTGGTTGTGAGGTTAAGTGGTTTTGAGTATAAGAGGCTGTGAAGTTGTGTGGATAAGATGTTATTATATAAGAGCAGATCTTGGTGGGAAATTTTTGGAGGGAAATTTTTGGAGGGAAATTTTTGGTGGGAAATGTTTTGTTGACAGATGGTGTGATATAACATCTCGTGTAGAACCTTACCATCTCGGCTCATTCGTTTAACATCTCGTGTACAACCTTACCATCTCGGATCATTCGTTTAACATCTCGTGTACAACAATACCATCTCGGATCATTCGTTTCACATCTCGTGTAGAACCTTACCATCTCGGCTCATTCGTTTCACATCTCGTGTAGAACCTTACCATCTCGGATCATTCGTTTAACATCTCGTGTACAACAATACCATCTCGGATCATTCGTTTCACATCTCGTGTAGAACCTTACCATCTCGGCTCATTCGTTTAACATCTCGTGTACAACCTTACCATCTCGGATCATTCGTTTAACATCTCGTGTACAACAATACCATCTCGGATCATTCGTTTCACATCTCGTGTAGAACCTTACCATCTCGGCTCATTCGTTTAACATCTCGTGTACAACCTTACCATCTCGGCTCTTTCGTTTAACATCTCGTGTACAACAATATCATCTCGGATCATTCGTTTAACATCTCGTGTACAACAATATCATCTCGGATCATTCGTTTAACATCTCGTGTACAACCTTACCATCTCGACTCATTCGTTTAACATCTCGTGTATAACAATATCATCTCGGATCATTCGTTTAACATCTTGTGTAAAACTTTAACTACTTATTTTTTAATTTTATAAAATTACTTATTTTTTAATTTTATAAAACTATTTTTTAAATTTTTTTTTTAATTTTATAAAAGTATTTATAATAAATAAATTTTTTTAATTATATAAAAGTAATGGTATCGTGGACATGTCGTCGGTATTGTTACCGCCGAAATTTTCACGAAAATTTAATTCGTCCCGCCAAATGGAAAAAGACAAATTACCTTTACCATCCCGATGACATGACGTCGGTACCATTAAAAGATGTGGTTACCATCCCGACGACATGACGTCGGGACCAGTAAAAGATGTACAAAACCCCATCTGGTCAACACTTAGAAAAAAAAAACGCTAAAAGTATTATCCTCCTCAATTATTGACGATAACCAGCGATCGACACCACAGCTCCACCACTACCTCCGACACCACTACCCGTACTCCACCACTACCTCCGACACCACAGCTCCACCTCCGACACCACCACAGCTCCACCACAGCTCCACTGTGCACCTCCTCCACCTCCTCCTCCTCCTCCACCTCCTCCTCATTTGTTTAATTCTTCTTCTTCCCCACTTCTTCTTCTTCTACAAAAATCACAGCTCCACGGTAATTTTGATTTTTGTTGATTTTGTTTTTTGTTAATTTTGTTTAATGTTAGTGTTAATTTAAGTGTTAATTTTGTATTAATTTTGTTTTCTTTTCTTTATTTTTTTTATATAGCCGAGACCACCACAGCTCCACCTCCGACACCACCACAGCTCCACCAAGACAGCCGAGAGCGAGAGTCGAGAGCTGAGACAGCCGAGACAGAGGTAATGTGGTCCCTTTTTTATTTTTTTAAAACTTTTTGTATCCCGACGACATGTCGCCGACAACAGTTTTTTTAAAACTTTTTATATATTAATGTGCTCTCTTTTAATATAGCCCGAGCCCGAGACCGCAGCCCGCGACCGCAGCCCGAGACTGCAGCCCGAGACCACAGCCGAGACAGTATGTTGTTATTTTTTTCATATCCGTATTATTTTTTACATATCAGTATGTTTGTGAAATGTTGCGTGATGGATATAGGGGTATTTTTGTAGATTCCAGTGTGGTTTAGGATTTTTGTAATGTACTCGATTATATGTGTTTACGTGAGAAAGCGTTACATGTGTAGGATAGAAGTAGAATATTTCCGAAAAAATCAGTTGGTGTATTATTGTAGGTTTATGCTTAAATAACACTATGGTTGAATGTATTTGTTTTGATGAAAGCAAAAGCAACGTATAATGGCTGAACATGTTCATGTAATACAAGTCTAGCATTTCAACTTATAATGTTTCGATCAAACATTATGTGTAAGGTCATATAGATAAGTGAGATATCTTCAAATTCAGTGATGTCACATTGAGGATAATGTAGTTTTATGATCATGTCTTGTATAATCCTAAAATTGATTAATAGATAACTTTGACATATTAGCATTCTCTGCGTGAAAATCTCAGCTCCCTGACATATCAGCTCCCTCATAAGCTTATGAAACATAAGCCGAAAACATAGTCGATTTGTGTATTATTGTTAGACTTTTGTGAATGTTTTAGGATTTTAGTGATTAATTTCGGAAAGTCCCCGTCCGAAGTTAATCATCCTATATAAAACCCGTCCGGAATTAATTTATTAGAAATTAATTTCGGAAAGTCCCCTGTTTGGGACTGCTTTTTGAATGTTTTGTCTCATTTAGGATATGGATGCGTATAACTGATTTACTATTTGAGATTATTTCTACAGTGTTTCTCCTTTACTCCTACGAATATGTCCTTAATGCACATAGTTGGGGAGTTGAGGGGAAATGCTGCCGAAATTTTCACAAATAGTAAATCAGTTATACGCATTCATATATGAGACGAATCATTCAAAGAGTGGGTTAGGATTGCCTTCCATAGTTGCGCTAGGTGAACAAAACAACTCGTAATCATTAATTAAGTGCATATAATAACCGATTGCATCATAAAAATGCAGTTATGATAATTGATAAGAGTTGGACCCGTATAGAGCATCGTGGTTCAAAAGAATTTCTTGATGGTCTTGCCGCCTTCCTCGATCATTGCAAACCGTTATTGAATAGTTCCGGAAACATAAAATGTCCATGTCGTCGTTGTTGTAATGTTCCATGGGTATCTCTCGAAGGTCTTAAACGCCACATAGGCCAAAATGGGTGGGACCCAACTTATACACAATGGAAGGATCACGGTGAACCGGATCCTCCGAATAATGATCAATATGATATTCTTGATAACACAACACAACGTGAGATGAGTGACATGGGTGCGTGCCTTAATGATATTCTTGATATTCCTCCGAATAATGATCAAAATGATATTCTTGATATTCCTTCGACTCATGGAAATATTGGCGAGACAAGTAACGAGCCTACTCAAGCAGCGACACCTCCTCTGCGTAACGAGTATGAAGAGTTACTTGCAAGTTCCAACCAGCCTCTGTACCCGGGTTGTGACTTTATGACAACATTGGATTTTATGGCAAAGTTTACACATCTCAAGGTCAGCGGTAAATGGAGTGATACTTCATTTAACAAAACGCTAAAATTTCTCCAGGAGGTATTTCCGCCCAGGTTAGGTTACAATCTCCCACCGTCATACTATCATATAAAGAAGACATTTAAAAAGGTCGGGTTAGGGTACGAGTCGATACATGCTTGTGAAAATGATTGCTTTCTATATCGGGGGAATGATGGCGAAGATTTGGAGTATTGTCCGGTCTGCAAAACGAGTAGATGGAAAGACAATAAAACAACGGGGAAGAAAGTTCCTAACAAGGTGTTGCGTTACTTTCCTATCATTCCTAGACTACAACGTTTGTACAAGTCTATTCACACTGCAAAACATATGACTTGGCATGCTACTGGAAAGTCTACGGACGGTAAGATGCAACACCCGGTTGATGGTAAAGCATGGCAGAAGTTTGACAATAAATATTCGGATTTTGCTATAGAACCAAGAAACGTTCGATTAGGGTTGGCTGCTGATGGTTTCAATCCGTTCGGCAACCTTAGTCAGACTTACAGCATGTGGCCGGTTATATTAACAACATACAACTTGCCTCCGTGGTTATGCATGAAAGACACTTCTTTGATGCTGACGTTGTTGATTCCTGGCCCTAAATCACCAGCGAAGGACATCGATGTTTACTTGAAGCCCTTGATTGATGTCCTTGTGGAATTATGGAAAAAACCAGGTATCTTGACTATGGATGCTGCTACAGGCACTCAATTCCACATGAGAGCGATGCTTTTATGGACCATCAATGATTTTCCTGCTCGAAGTAGTTTGTCTGGTTGGCAAGGGCAAGGTTACTACGCTTGCCCTACATGCAAAGTAGACACTCCGGCTACGCGTGTGATAAGCAAAACAGCTTATGTTGGTCATAGAAGATTCTTAAAAAAAAAAACATAAATGGAGGGAGGGACCGTACGACATTCAATGGTGAAACCGATTATAGAGATCCTCCTAGAAAAGATAACAGGGCTGATATCTTGACTCAACTTGCGACATTGCCCACACATGTGCCGGGGAAACATCCGGATTATGGGGGTGGGAAGATAAAATGTAATCATACAATCGAGCTGAACTGGACTAAACGGTCTATCTTCTACGATCCTGAATATTGGTCTTTTCTTTCTCTTCGACACAATTTAGATGTCATGCATATCGAAAAAAATGTGTTGGAGAGTATCTTGAACACCTTGTTAATGAATGACAAATCTAAAGACACCGCGAAGGCAAGACAAGATTTGCAAGCTCTCGGCATTCGACAGGAGTTGTGGCTCGGAAACAAACAAAACGAGAAGTGCTCGAAGCCTCATGCAAAGTACTCCTTCACACCCGATAAAAGAAAACTCTTCTGTCAATACATCAAAACAGTTAAACTACCAGATGGGTTCGGATCCAAGTTCAAGTCAAAAGTGACCAAAGATGATAACAGTATAACGGGTATGAAGTCTCATGACTGTCATATAATGATGCAACGGTTACTTCCTTATGGACTTCAGCAATACTTGAACGCACAGAATTATACACCATTGATCGAGCTTTGTTTCTTCTTTAAGCAAATTTGCGCCCGAACTTTGATGGTGAAAGACATGGTGAAAGCTAAAGACCAGTTGATCAATATTTTGTGCAGTCTCGAGCAAATACATCCTCCTGCTTTTTTTGACATTATGATTCACTTGGTTATGCATTTACCTGAAGAGGCTATTGAAGGCGGGCCTGTTTCATTCCGGTGGATGTATCCATTTGAAAGATACATGAAGAAGCTTAAAAACTATGTCCGAAATAAAGCTAAGCCGGAGGGTTCAATAGCGGAGGGTTATGTTGCAGATGAAGCATTAACTTTCTGTTCTCGTTATTTTCGTAGTGTTGGGACAAAATTTAATCATCCCGCTGCATCTCAGGACCGTCCTCGCCCAACAAGTGATTTCCAGGTGTTCCGATCACTATGTACCAATTCTGGTAAAGAGACATTGATTAAGTTAGGTCTCCAAGAAATGAAGAGAGTGATATGGTATGTACTTCACAACAGTCCTGAGATCGACAAGTACATGGACGAGTTCGAGAGGTATTATATTTTGAAATTTCTGTTTCCCAAGTTATCTTTTCGATTTATTCTAATATCATGAACATTTTCAGGGAATTTCGTGATATCGACATGCAACAAGCATTTACGAGCTGGTTTGAGACGAAGGTAAACTTATTGTATGTATTTCCATGTATAAATAATGACTATTACTCATCTCCATCTATTCTTATCTTTTTTCATAGATCCGTAAACTTTACATAGCCGATGACCCAAGCTGTACTCCCGACTTATTCGCTTTGGCTTGTGGACCATCACCGACCCCAATCTCAGTCAACTCTTGCGTAGTCAACGGTGTGAGGTTTGTCGTACACAGCCGCGATATAAAACGTACAACTCAGAACAGCGGAATTTGTTCACCTGGTGAGAAGGAGGGAGAAATGTATTATGGTCAGCTAGAAGAAATTATGGAGTTCGCATATTCCCAGTTCAAAGTTGTGTTGTTTCGAGTTAAATGGTTCGACTTAAGCAACAAAAACCGTAGAGTCCAACGTTTTACCACTAGAAACAACATGACACAAATTTGGGCATGTAGCTATGCGTTCGAAGATCAACCTTACATTCTCGCAACACAAGCAAAATAAGTCTTCTACCTTGAAGATCCTGCCAGACGACCAATCCATTGGAAGGTCGTCCAAGAAGTAAATCACAACACAATCTGGGATGTCATTGTGGTAGAAGACGATGATGATGTGATACATGGCAACAACTCATCTGATCTCCAACTGTCTGCTAATTTGAATGATTTGGAACTTGAAACCTTAAATATCGATGGTGAATCAACGTTAGTCGAGGCACCACCACCAATCATTCCTGTTGATGACGAAGATGATTTTATTGATGATGAAGACGACGATCCTTATGATTTAGCAGATTCTGATAATGAAGTCGCAAACAATTCTGATGATGAAGTTGAAGTTGCGACTAATGTTGTTTATGATAGTGATTGTGATTGTGCAGATTGATCTTAAAATGTAACTTGTAAAACGACACTTATTTTAATGAAATTGTTATGGATTGTTTAAAAGTGTATATTTCTTTTGAATGTGTATGTATTTGAATGTGTGCATGCTTATGTTAATTTGTTCTCGAATTTTTATATGTTATTCAACTTGTACTTTTACAGATGGCAGCAGCAGTTGCGCGCAGTCATGGTGGTGACGGTGTCGGTGACCCACCTCCTTCCCCTACACGTCAGATTGAGAGCGGGTGCCGTGGTGGTGGTAAGAATTTCTAGATTACATATATATGTATATATATATGTTGATCAAGATCTTTAACTCGCCACCAGTAAAATATCCTTTATCCAACAAAACCGTGTTTTCCTTTTCCCTACACCTAACGTTATAACCCATTTAAAAGCCCTCTTTGATAGTTTATCTTAGGTGCTTACGCCTAGTGGAGGAGGTTTTCGATCCTTTCCCAAGCCTATGGTAATCTATTTGCTATGACAGGTAGTGAGAGATATTATCCGTTTTCATTTATGAGATTTATTTTGATGACACTTGAGAGATGTGAGTATCTAAACACTACTTGTGAGGTGCTAGTTTATAATCTCCGTGCTTATTATGATTGAAGTGGAACGATTATTTGTTGTAATTACTTTTATGTTTGCATTAAATGACCCCTAACCTGTATTTTGATTAGAATAAAAGCGCATTTGCTTGAGGACAAGCAAACCTCAAGTGTAAGGGTATTTGATGAAGCGAAAAGTGTACCGCTTTTAAGGGGTCATTTAAGCCCTAAATCGTATTTATTTGATCAAATATTGCCCTAAATTGTTCCTTTTGTCATTTTAGGTACTTTTGAGGAGAAATCTGGAAAAGGAGGCATTTTGGACATTTTTGGAGCATAAAAGTGAAGAAAACGACAAAGTCTCAAAAATCGGCTAAAAGTTACCTTTGACGGCGTCAGATTTTACTCTGGACGGCGTCATGGCTTGGCAAGAAAAGGTGGATGTGAAATTTACTCATGATAAGCCAGTGAAAATTGCATGTAAATTCTGACGGCGTCACGCTTTAACCTGATCAAGGGCGTCACGGCTTAATTCAAAGAGGGACGGCGTCACGTTCAAGGTCTGACGGCGTCAAGCCTTGATAAGCCAGAACGGATTTTGGAGAGCTAAAGAGGGACGGCGTCAAGAAGGTCATCCGGGAACCCTAAAAGCGGCGAGGTGACGGCGTCACACTCCATAAGGTGACGCCGTCAGATCCAAAAGTCTATATATAGTTTTCTAATTTTTTGTCATTAAAGAGAGAGCTTAGTGTGGAATTTTTGGGAGAAAACCCTAAGACGATTTTAGCATCTTTTTCAAGGCTTTTTGCCTTGAGATCTTCCATGTTACATTGAAAGATAAGTTATCAATTAATCATTCAATATGTCTATGTGTTGTTTGATTTTATCTTGTTCTTGTCTTTTGTTTAACATGTTAGGCTAGATTTATCTTGTGTTTGCTTAGATCTAATGAAACCTAGCTATTGATTATTGGTTATTAGTGTGTTATTAGTTGTATTGGATGATTGTTTATCTATGTTAGGCTTAAGAAAACTGGCTAACTTCCTATTCGGTAACTTGCTTGAACGTCTTAAGAAACATGAACCAAATGCGTACTAAAGGTTTTTATTGTTGTATTTAATGCACAAGCGAATTCTAGTGATCCCATGTTAGGAGCTTCCTAGCCGGCTCGACATAGGAGTGAAGTAGGAGCTTGTAGAGTTGGGGAAGTACGTACGCCACCCCACGATTGGTATTAAGGAATACACCCGTCATCCACGCAACTAATACACACTAATCAACCGGTAAAAGATAGTTAGGGAGTAAGGAAATCTAAGTGAACACATTTCTCTACACATAAGTTTCTCACCAACATTTTATTTTCAGTTATTTATTTTATTTGCATTTGTAGTTATTTGGGTTAGTTGACTAGCAACTAATTCCGCCCACTCTTTCAAACCCGAGATTTTACTTGCTTTCATAAAAATATAAAAACATAAAAAAGAATCTTCCTCAACCCTTAGACCTATTAGAGTAGTCTTTCATACCTAACGAACACTATTCCCTGTGGAGAACGATCAATCCCCCGTACTTACCACTACACTATACTACATCGGTTAGGTACACTGCCTGGTGGGGTTGTAAGCCTCTTGAGATCCCTCGAGAGGTAAAACCTGTTGTAAGGTTGCAAAACCACGCATCAAGTTTTTGGCGCCGTTGCCGGGGAATAGTTATTGTTTAGGTTGAATTTTTATTTTATAGGTCTACTCACTAGATTCCCTTCTAGTGAGATTTTTATTTTCTTTTTCTAGGTTTTCTTTAGTCTATCTATTTTCTTCGTGTCTTTGTTCGTAACCATTACCATTCGACATCATGGAAGATGGTAATATCCTTAATCCCAACAACCCACCACCACAACAACCACCACCTCCTAGAGCCCGTACTTTAGGAGAGTATTCCCGTCCTAGCCACCATGGCTATCGAAACACCATTGAGCTCACTCAAGGAGCCAATATCACACCCTTGCGATCCGACACCATCCGGTTGGTGCAAAGCGGATGCGCATTCCATGGACTTCGTTCTGAAGATCCTAATCAACATCTCAAGGACTTTCTTAAAATCGTTGATTCTATAGACCTTGATGTTGCCACTCGAGAGACGACCCGACTGCGTCTCTTTCAATTCTCTCTGCGGGATCAAGCTAGTCAATGGCTAGAACGTCAACCCGCAGGATCCATCACCTCTTGGGATGATCTCACCACTCGTTTCCTTGCTCAGTTTTTCCCACCGGGAAGAACTACCAAGCTAAGGAATGATATCTTGATGTTCCAACAACGTCAAGGTGAAACTCTCTACGAGGCATGGACTCGATTCAAGGACTTACTCCAAAAAGTCCCTCACCATGGCATAGAACTTTGGCTCCAAGTCCAAATCTTCTATGACCATATCAATCTCTACACGAGGCAAACCATTGACCAATCGGCCGGTGGCAAGCTACGTGATCTAAGTGCGGAACAATCATGGGCTCTCCTAGAGGATCTTGCTCTTTATGACAACGAAAGTTGGAGTGATCCCCGTGATTTGAATAAAATGGTCAAGGCAATATCTTTGCCTTCGAACAATTCAAGCACTTCTGACCGTAGGATCATAGAACTTGAAGACCAAGTCAAGTTTCTCATGAAATCCTACGAGGCTCCTAAACTTTCAAGCCAAGTGAACAAAATCACTTCTTCATGTGAATTATGTAGTGGTCCCCACGACACTCGTGATTGCATGGAACTCCCCGAACAAGCTTTTGTGGACTACGCATCCTCGCGTATCGACGGAGCGGGAGACAAGTGGTACACTTTTAAACCCGAGCCAAACCCTTATGGTGATTCATACAACCCCTCATGGAAAAATCACCCGAACCTTAGGTGGAAACAAAACCAAAACGCACAACAACCCAATTCTTCCAACCCACCTAATCGTTTCCAATCAAACGGTTCCAACTCGAACCGTACTTTCAACAACAATCCTTCCGGCAATGGTAGTACCAATAACTTTGAAGGATTGATGTCTCAATTTATGGCATCTCAAGAAGCTCGTTTAGCCAAGTTTGAAGCCGATTTCAAACAAAAACAAAGCGAGATGACCAATAAGATTGACACCTTGTTGAAAGCCCTCAATGACCGAGAAATGGGAGCACTCCCTAGCGACACGGTCAAGAACCCGAAACTAAACGTCAACGCTATTTCATCGGTTTCGTCCCCTAGTTCTTGTCCACAATATTATTCGGTCAATTCCATGAGCACGTGTTTCAAACAAACCCAAGTCGTTCCAAATGACCAAGAAGTTATGACATCCAAATTGGTCAACAACATAGTTGAAACACCTCCCACTCAAAACCTTGACGAAGAATTCAAGGAGCTCCACCTTGAAAGTCCGGTTGTTGATGTGTTGGATGAGAAGAAGCTCAAGTTAGGCAAAAAAGGGACCGCCTTTGTTCAAAATAAGCTACCTAAGAAATTAGATGATCCGGGCTTATTTGTTCTACCTTGCAAGATCGGTAATTCGGAGGCTTATGACACATTAGCCGATCTTGGATCAAGCCTTAACCTACTTCCGTTACCTCTCTACACCTCTCTAAAACTAGGAAAACTTGAAGAAACCGAGGTGATAATAGGTTTAGCGGATGGGAGTGTTGCTTACCCGGTTGGAGTAGTTAAGGACGTGTTAGTGCACATTGGAAAACTAACCATTTTAGCCGATTTCCACGTCCTTGATATGGTTAGCGACCCTACATGCCCTTGTTGATAGGTAGAGGATTTTTGGCGACCGCTAGTGCTAAGATTGATTGTAAGGAATCTAAGATAGCGGTAGGAGAAGGAGATACTTGGTCAGTCTATGATGTGAAGAAACATGCTTATGATACTAGTGATGAACCGACACCCCATTGGTTAGAATTGAATAGGAGACCATCTAGATATGGACCTTGGATAGATAGAGGCTTCATAGGACCCCAACGCCCATTTTACCTAGAAGAGGACTTTGTGAACCGAACACATACGGTAGAACAACTCTTGGCTAGGGACACCGAATTGGATCCATTTGAAGACCCTCTAGTTTTTAGAAGGATGATTGAGTTCCTAGGAGTTTTGCCAATTAACCTAGGAATGAATAAGTGGACTTGTGAGGAAGACGATCATAAGTGGAGTTGGGACAAACCACCCAAAGATGGAGATAGGTCATGGCATATTAAGATGACACTGTATGACCCGGATGGAGAGAAGTTTGAAAAGATATATCGTACTAAGCGGACCAACTGGAAACTTCAACCCAAGCTTAACCCTAAAGACGTCCTCGATGACGAGCTCACTTATATAGGGTAGAGTGACTTTGAGTCTAGCTACAAGACTCGTTAATAAAGAAAAGCGCTTCTTGGGAGGCAACCCAAGCTTTATTTGCTTTGTGTGTTTATTTATTTGTTTGTTTGCTTGTTTTTATTTGTTTCCGTATGTGTGTTTAATTTTTATTAGTATTGATTCATGTTCAAAACTAATTTGTGAAAATGCTTTATTTTGTTTTTAACTTCGTCTTAACTACATATAAAGGTATTTTGCAAAAGTTAAGTGTAAGGGAAATCTAAATTGGTTTATTAGAACACAAATTAACATGAATCGTAATAATAATAAATTAACATACATATTCGTATTTGTTTGAGTCAAATGCTTGTATCGAGTCATAATGATGTTTTGCAGGATTTCCAGGAAGTAAGGTAAAGGTTTTTCCAGAAATTTTCCGGAAACTTAAAATGAAAATTTTTGTCAGGTCATTTCTGACGGCGTCAGGGTTTATAACCTGACGGCGTCAGATTTAATTTTCAGAAATTTTTGAAAATTTTGTTTTTAAAAAGTTTTTATTAAAATCTCCAACTTATAATCTCCAGGAATCTACAAAGTTATCATTCCACAAGCATTATATCCTTATATATAGATTTTATCCCGCCGATGTTATGCAGGTTTTCGTGTTTGTTTTCTCAGGTTTAACAGGTTATTTTGGACAAGGAAATGTTTTTGGATCAAGCTTATGGCGATGCATTAGTCATGGAGCTTCAACATTACTTTGGAAGAAGATTTAACCGTGTTACTTCATTATCCACCGAGCGAATCAGGGGAGTATTTGATTTCATTCTTTTACTTTATGCTTTTACATCTTGTTATTTGAACATTGGGGACAATGTTCATCTTAAGTGTAAGGGGAGGGTAAAAGCACGATTAAGAGAATGCTATTGCGCTTGATTTTTGTTTGTTTAATAGTAGATGTGTAATAAAACTGAGAGAAATACTTGTTAAGGTAATTTTAGTGCCAAATTTAAAATTTTTTACAACATATAGGAGTGAAACTTTGATCTTAATGAGCGTCTCACGGATAGGAGTTATATGACTAGCACAAAAACCGTACCACTAAAAAAATTTTCCACCCCCAAATATGTGAGGTTCGCCCCTAGAATTGGTAGGAAAAGCATTTATGCTATGATGTGTGTACCGGTAGCACTTAGATTCTAGAACTTGCGTTAGGACCACTCCGAGGCCACAAGTGAGACTACATTCGTGTAGTTAGATTTACTACATGATAAGAGGCATTAGGATTAACCCATTGTTTTACACCTGTGTTTTTGTTATAATTACATTGGCTACATTGGTCAAGTAATTCTCCCACACCCTTTGCGTTGTACTCATTTTTAGTACACGATACCCCTAGTACACCCCTCAGAGCCTATCTTTTCGTTTCGACCTTTAAGCATTTTACTTAAAGGAAGAATTTGTTACACCCCACTTAAATGTACACCCAAATCGTCTTAGCCTACCTTGTATGCACTCATTTTTAGTGCATTATTGTTACAACATTTGTTTAAACCCAAGTTAATTATCTAATTGATTACATGGTTGCTAAGTCGAGTCATATCCTTGTACATATTGTTTTGGGACGATTGGGACTCATGGGTAAAGTACTAGTGTAATGGAGTAATGGGGAAGAACATCATTTATTACCCCCATATGTGCTAAATATTTTAAAAGTACTCCAAGTTTT
Source organism: Artemisia tridentata subsp. tridentata (assembly GCA_021014915.2). Taxonomy (NCBI): domain Eukaryota; kingdom Viridiplantae; phylum Streptophyta; class Magnoliopsida; order Asterales; family Asteraceae; genus Artemisia; species Artemisia tridentata. The sequence goes on from CP139509.1 coordinate 121,827,626, forward strand.
TCAATTATCTTAATTCGAGTCATTAGAAAAGTTATGTAAAAGTTCAAGTGTAAGGGGAATGCAATGCCCCTATGATGTATTATTTTGGATGGTAGGGCAAAAGTGTATGCCAAAAAAAAAAAAAAAAAAAAAAAAAAAAAAAAAAAAAAAAGATCAAGAAAAATACAAAAAAATGAGAAAAAGAAAAGTAGAAAAAACATACGGACTACCATCCCGTTTCATTTTATGTTTTTGTTATTTTGTTATTTTGTTTCTAGCTTAAGATTGAGTCGAGTCTTGGCTTAGCAACATTGTATAGTACATGTAATTGATCAAGATCTTTAACTCGCCACCAGTAAAATATCCTTTATCCAACAAAACCGTGTTTTCCTTTTCCCTACACCTAACGTTATAACCCATTTAAAAGCCCTCTTTGATAGTTTATCTTAGGTGCTTACGCCTAGTGGAGGAGGTTTTCGATCCTTTCCCAAACCTATGGTAATCTATTTGCTATGACAGGTAGTGAGAGATATTATCCGTTTTCATTTATGAGATTTATTTTGATGACACTTGAGAGATGTGAGTATCTAAACACTACTTGTGAGGTGCTAGTTTATAATCTCCGTGCTTATTATGATTGAAGTGGAACAATTATTTGTTGTAATTACTTTTATGTTTGCATTAAATGACCCCTAACCTGTATTTTGATTAGAATAAAAGCGCATTTGCTTGAGGACAAGCAAACCTCAAGTGTAAGGGTATTTGATGAAGCAAAAAGTGTACCTCTTTTAAGGGGTCATTTAAGCCCTAAATCGTATTTATTTGATCAAATATTGCCCTAAATCGTTCCTTTTGTCATTTTAGGTACTTTTGAAGAGAAATCTGGAAAAGGAGGCATTTTGGACGTTTTTGGAGCATAAAAGTGAAGAAAACGACAAAGTCTCAAAAATCGGCTAAAAGTTACCTTTGACGGCGTCAGATTTTACTCTGGACGGCGTCATGGCTTGGCAAGAAAAGGTGGATGTGAAATTTACTCATGATAAGCCAGTGAAAATTGCATGTAAATTCTGACGGCGTCACGCTTTAACCTGATCAAGGGCGTCACGGCTTAATTCAAAGAGGGACGGCGTCACGTTCAAGGTCTGACGGCGTCAAGCCTTGATAAGCCAGAACGGATTTTGGAGAGCTAAAGAGGGACGGCGTCAAGAAGGTCATCCGGGAACCCTAAAAGCGGCGAGGTGACGGCGTCACACTCCATAAGGTGACGCCGTCAGATCCAAAAGTCTATATATAGTTTTCTAATTTTTTGTCATTAAAGAGAGAGCTTAGTGTGGAATTTTTGGGAGAAAACCCTAAGACGATTTTAGCATCTTTTTCAAGGCTTTTTGCCTTGAGATCTTCCATGTTACATTGAAAGATAAGTTATCAATTAATCATTCAATATGTCTATGTGTTGTTTGATTTTATCTTGTTCTTGTCTTTTGTTTAACATGTTAGGCTAGATTTATCTTGTGTTTGCTTAGATCTAATGAAACCTAGCTATTGATTATTGGTTATTAGTGTGTTATTAGTTGTATTGGATGATTGTTTATCTATGTTAGGCTTAAGAAAACTGGCTAACTTCCTATTCGGTAACTTGCTTGAACGTCTTAAGAAACATGAACCAAATGCGTACTAAAGGTTTTTATGGTTGTATTTAATGCACAAGCGAATTCTAGTGATCCCATGTTAGGAGCTTCCTAGCCGGCTCGACATAGGAGTGAAGTAGGAGCTTGTAGAGTTGGGGAAGTACGTACGCCACCCCACGATTGGTATTAAGGAATACACCCGTCATCCACGCAACTAATACACACTAATCAACCGGTAAAAGATAGTTAGGGAGTAAGGAAATCTAAGTGAACACATTTCTCTACACATAAGTTTCTCACCAACATTTTATTTTCAGTTATTTATTTTATTTGCATTTGTAGTTATTTGGGTTAGTTGACTAGCAACTAATTCCGCCCACTCTTTCAAACCCGAGATTTTACTTGCTTTCATAAAAAATATAAAAACATAAAAAAGAATCTTCCTCAACCCTTAGACCTATTAGAGTAGTCTTTCATACCTAACGAACACTATTCCCTGTGGAGAACGATCAATCCCCCGTACTTACCACTACACTATACTACATCGGTCAGGTACACTGCCTGGTGGGGTTGTAAGCCTCTTGAGATCCCTCGAGAGGTAAAACCTGTTGTAAGGTTGCAAAACCACGCATCAGTTGATACAAAAGTTGGGCGTTCCTTGATTCCGTACCAATCAGATCTTAATGCTTGAGACCTGCGCACTAAGAAAACCAAAAGACACCGTTAGGCTTATCGTGGGATTGTCTCCCACGATTATCCTCCGACGTGAGAGTAAGTAATCGGTTTTAGGGTTTGTAGAAGAGTTAGGGTTTGTAAGTCGTACCTTTAATGAGAGTCGAAGGACTCTTTATATACACACGAAGCCCTAGTTGGTTTCGTGTTCCTTACCCTTCGCGTATCCCGCCTAAGTCGGCTACTTGATATATATCCCATAAATAAGAGATATCTTATATCAAAGTCGTAAATAACTTCGGGCTTGGGCTATCGTGAGCCCAAACCGTTATCATAATAGCCCATTCGTGATGGGTATGAGTCCATTTGTGATGGACTTAAGTGTGGGTCGGGTTCGTGACCCGAATGCGGACTATACGTCATCATGTGCCCCCAGTCTAGTGTGCGCAATGCGTGATTGCGGATACTAGACTAACAATTCTAGCGAAAAATATTCCTCAATGCATAGCGGGGAAGTTGCAAATGTTTCCCGCCCAAAGCACAATATAATTAATCTAGTCCAAGTACATCCGTATCTTCATCGTAAATCGTGAGTGGTGGGTGAAAAAGTGCTTTACCTTTGTGGTTCCCAGCCACACGATTAGGGCAAGTGGGGTACACTTGGCATCCATCCATGGATATGTGTAACCCTATATAAAGTTAAGCCATCCTTTCACTGTGACTGCCACAGTAAAAATCATCATTTGCCACCATTGTTAAACCTTCGAATAGCAATCCAGAAATCAACGAAATCTAAGGTAATAGCGCCTGCGCTTCACAATACTTTAAATTCCAATAATGGTTCTTCAGTTGTCTGATATTAGTTCCGATATATCGGAGGATGAACTCCGTCAGTTCACCTCCGATTATTACATCCCTCTCGCATTGCATCCGTTCCCTACGCGCCGATCCTCAGGGGTGCGCATAGGTGGGGGTCTTGGAAAGTTCGCACCTTCCGTCGCAAATATCTCCTTGGGAGTTTTTGTTAATGGGGTGTACTTGTCGTTTCCCCGTCCGACCCCTTGGGTGCGATAACTTTTGTTACGATTGCCACTCTGGTCATTGGATTGTCTCCTTGACTCCTCTTGTGACCTATAATTCGAGTAACCTTTCTTGCTATCCGCAGCCGCTGCTTCTCCTTGGACGAAGGACCTTGTGCGCTTCATGAGCTCGTCAAAGGTTTGGGGAACCCTATCGTTTAATTTTTTTATCAAATCTGGGTTATTGATTGCGTTCATAAAACCCGATATTTTTAGTATCTCTGGGCACGCCTTGACTTGCATGCATTCGTCCTTATAGCGCTCCATGAAAGCGCTTGTTGATTCCCCTTGTCGCTGTTTTACCCTAGCGAGCTCGACAGGGTTTTTGGCGCACTTCTTCCTTTGAGTAAAGTTTAAACGAAACGCCTTTCGCAACTCTTCAAACCCACCGTTGCTTCTGCGTGGAAGCTTACTAAACCAATTGCGCGCATTCCCTACTAATGTAGAGTTAAACATATGGCACCACTGATGAAGCGAAAAGTGTACCGCTTTTAGGGGGTCATTTAAGCCCTAAATCGTATTTATTTGATCAAATATTGCCCTAAATCGCTCCTTTTGTCATTTTAGGTACTTTTGAGAAGAAATCTGGAAAAGGAAGCATTTTGGACGTTTTTGGAGCATAAAAGTGAAGAAAACGACAAAGTCTCAAAATCGGCTATAAAGTTACCTTTGACGGCGTCAGGATTTACTCCAGACGGCGTCATGGCTTGGCAAAAGTGGTGGATGTGAAAATTACTCATGATAAGCCAGAGAAATTTGCATGAGAATTCTGACGGCGTCACCCTTTGGAGTGATCAAGGTCGTCACGGCTTAATTTAAAGAGGGACGGCGTCATGCCTATATTCTGAAGGCGTCAGCTTCTGATAGGCCAGAACGGATTTTGGAGGTTTAAAGGGAGACGGCGTCAAGAAGGCCATCACGTATTATCTAGTCACAACTTGCGCGCGCGCGGTAGCTGTTACTGTTTTGGCCATAAAATCCTCATACGAACTCGGATTTAGGTGATTCAAAAGGCCACGCGATCGGGACGAAAAGATCTACAATTTGGTGAAAAATTGGATGTGACGGCGTCACTTGTTAAGGCTGACGCCGTCAGAACCCCTCGGACAGCAAACTGCCTATAAATACAACATCATAACTTCATTATTTGTAAGCCCTAAACCCTAAGTCCGATTCTAGGGTTTAGGTAGGTGTTTTTCCAGCAACTTAGAGGGTCCTAATCATGCCATAAACATCTTGTAATGGTTTGTTTATCGATTCAATCTTATGTTATGTCTTCAATTATGATTATTGTTGATTGCTCTTCATTAATTATGCTTGGCTAAATCACCTTGTGTCTACTTATGATTGTGTGAAACTTGTGTATAACTAATTAGATCTTATTGATTTCTTGTTGATGTGTGTGTCCATCTCCATCAATTAGGGCGTGACAACTTCAATAGATCTAGTTGGTTTAGTTTATAATTCTTGTTTCCTATTGTCTCTTGTTTGATTGGGTGTGATATCGATGTTAGGCTTAAGAAAACTGGCTAACCTCCTATACGGTAACTTGCTTGAACGTCTTAAGAAACATGAACCAATGCGTACTAGGTTTATTTGGTTGTATTTAATGCATGAGCGAATTCTAGTGATCCCATGTTAGGAGCTTCTTAGCCGGCTCGACATAGGAGTGAAGTAGGAGCTTATAGAGTTGGGGAAGTACGTACGCCACCCCACGATTGGTATTAAGGAATACAACCCGTCAATTAAAACAAGGTGTGACAATTCAATAGGTAGAATTGGATAGCTAGCAAGGAGTAACATATCATAGGTAGACATGCTTCATTTCCCTTGTAGAACCCTAGTTTACTTTTCTTGCATATTAGTTTAATTAGTAGCTTTTGGGTTAGTTGATTAGCAACTAATTCCGCCCCTTCTTCCAAAACCAGAGATTTTTACTTGCTTTCCATAAAATATAAAAATACAAAAAGAATCATCCCTCACCTTTAGACCTAGTTAGATTAATTTTAATCCTAACGAACACTATTCTTTGAGTTGAACGATCAATCCCCGGTACTTGCCACTTCACTATACTACAACGGTCAGGTACACTGCCTGGTGGGGATTGCAAACTTCTCAAGATCCCTTGAGAGGTAAAACCTGTTGTAAGGTCGCAAAACCACCAGCATCAAGTTTTTGGCGCCGCAGCCCGGGGAGTAGTTATTGCTTAGGTTGAAATTTATTTCTATTAGGTCTACTCATTAGATTCCTATCTAGTGAGATATTTTCTTTTTATTTTGTAGCTTTCTCGTAGTCTATCTTTTCTTTGTGATTTTGTTTGTAATTTGCTTCAAATGGACTTTTCACTTAGAGTTCTAAGATTGCAAGATATGGTTGAGTGGCTAGAACACCAAGAAGTTCAAAATACCTCATTTAGAGACACTTATGAATCATATGAGCCTTCACCTAGGATAGATTCTTATGAACAACCTCCATGTTTAGGATCTTGTTTTAGTGAGGCTAATAGGAAAAGCGACCTAGTTTGCCAAGGAATTGTGGATAGAGCCGTATCCATAAACCATAAGTTGGATGAAGCACTAGGTTTGTTATTATCACTACCTAAGAAAACAATTGATGAGGATATAGGTGATCTTGACACGTGGAATGATGAGGTAAACACCATAAGCCCACAAAATACTCAACCATCATTTGAGGCACCCACACCGCCCGTGACTTACCCGGAAGAAGTAGAAGAAACTTTAGGAATCCCGATGGAGGTAGAACCCTTGGACCAAGCACAACTAGAGGATATAGGTTTGCACACTTTTAGTGATGACCTTACTCATAGTTCTAGGGAATTTCCTAGTGTTGATGAATTGGAACCTCAACCTTTACACAACTTTTCATCCTTAGATTTACATCTAGGAGAAAAAAGAGGAACCGACCCACCCATCAACCAATATTATCCGGGTAGTTTTAGGATGAAGGAAGCCATTCACTCACCCCCTTCACCTCACGTGGCATATTCACACTCTAAGGGTGTGTATCGCTACTTTCACCCGCACTTAATCCTAAGTGTAGGGAAAACCTCCCCTATTTTTGTTAAATAAGGGTAGAGTCAGGCTCGTGACTCGAACAAAAACAAGCGCTTATTGGGAGGCAACCCAAGCTTTATTTGCTTTATTTGTTTGATTGTTTGTTTATTTAATTTTATTTGTTTCCGTATGCATTTCTTATTCTTTTTGTTTACTGTTCATGTCTCAAATATAAATTGTGAAAATGCTTTATTTTGTTTTTAACTTCGTCTTAACTACATATAAAGGTATTTTGCAAAAGATAAGTGTAAGGGAAATCCAAATTTGTTTTTAAGAACAAGATTGAACATGAACGATAACAATGAGATATAAGCATGCACATTAGTATTTGTTTGAGTCAAATGCTTGTATCGAGTCATAATGATGTTTTGCAGGATTTCCAGGAAGTAAGGTAAAGGTTTTTCTAGAAATTTTCCGGAAACTTAAAATGAGAATTTTTGTCAGGTCATTTCTGACGGCGTCAGGGTTTATAACCTGACGGCGTCAGATTTAATTTTCAGAAATTTTTGAAAGTTTTGTTTTAAAAAAAAAAAGTTTTTATTAAATCTCCAACTTATAATCTCCAGGAATCTGCAAAATTATCATTCCACAAGCATTATATCCTTATATATAGATTTATCCCGCCGATGTTATGCAGGTTTTCGTGTTTGTTTTCTCAGGTTTAACAGGTTATTTTGGACAAGGAAATGTTTTGAATCAAGCTTATGGCGATGCATTAGTCATGGAGCTTCAACATTACTTTGGAAGAAGATCTAACCGTGTTACTTCATTATCCACCGAGCGAATCAGGGGAGTATTTGATTTCATTCTTTTACTTTATGCTTTTACATCTTGTTATTTGAACATTGGGGACAATGTTCATCTTAAGTGTAAGGGGAGGGTAAAAGTACGATTAGAGAATGCTATTACGCTTGATTTTTGTTTGTTTAATAGTAGATGTGTAATAAAACTGAGATAAATACCTGTTAGGGTAATTTTAGTGCCAAATTTAAATTTTTTTACAACATATAGGAGTGAAACTTTGATCTTAATGAGCGTCTCACGGATAGGAGTTATATGACTAGCACAAAAAACCGTACCACTAAAAAATTTTTCACCCCCAAATATGTGAGGTTCGCCCCTAGAATTGGTAGGAAAAGCATTTATGCTATGATGTGTGTACCGGTAGCACTTAGATTCTAGAACTTGCGTTAGGACCATTCCAAGGCCACAAGTGAGACTACATTCGTGTAGTTAGATTTACTACATGATAAGAGGCATTAGGATTAACCCATTGTTTTACACCTGTGTTTTTGTTATAATTACTTTGGCTACAGTGGTCAAGTAATTCTCCCACACCCTTTGCGTTGTACTCATTTTTAGTACACGATACCCCTAGTACACCCCTCAGAGCCTATCTTTTCATTTCGACCTTTAAGCATTTTACTTAAAGGAAGAATTTGTTACACCCCACTTAAATGTACACCCAAATCGCCTTAGCCTACCTTGTATGCACTCATTTTTAGTGCATTATTGTTACAACATTTGTTTAAACCCAAGTTAATTATCTAGTTGATTACATGGTTGCTAAGTCGAGTCATATCCTTGTACATATTGTTTTGGGACGATTGGGACTCATGGGTAAAGTACTAGTGTAATGGAGTAATGGGGAAGAACATCATTTATTACCCCCATATGTGCTAAATATTTTAAAAGTACTCCAAGTTTTTCAATTATCTTAATTCGAGTCATTAGATTAGTTAATTGTAAAGTTATGTAAAAGTTCAAGTGTAAGGGGAATGCAACGCCCCTATGATGTATTATTTTGGATGGTAGGGCAAGAGTGTATGTCAAAAAAAAAAAAAAAAAAAATCGAAAAAATCAAGAAAAATACAAAAATATGAGAAAAAGAAAAGTAGAAAAAAAAACATACGGACTACCATCCCGTTTCATTTTATGTTTATTTTATGTTTTTGTTATTTTATTTTTAGCTTAGATTGAGTCGAGTCTTGGCTTAGCAACATTGTATAGTACATGTAATTAATCAAGATCTTTAACTCGCCACCAGTAAAATATCCTTTATCCAACAAAATCGTGTTTTCGTTTTCCCTACACCTAACGTTATAACCCATTTAAAAGGCCTCTTTGATAGTTTATCTTAGGTGCTTACGCCTAGTGGAGGAGGTTTTCGATCCTTTCCCAAGCCTATGGTAATCTATTTGCTATGACAGGTAGTGAGAGATATTATCCGTTTTCATTTATGAGATTTATTTTGATGACACTTGAGAGATGTGAGTATCTAAACACTACTTGTGAGGTGCTAGTTTATAATCTCCGTGCCTATTATGATTAAAGTGGAACGAATATTTGTTGTAATTACTTTTTTGTTAGCATTAAATGACCCCTAACTTGTATTTTGATTAGAATAAAAGCGCATTTGCTTGAGGACAAGCAAATCTCAAGTGTAAGGGTATTTGATGAAGCGAAAAGTGTACCGCTTTTAGGGGGTCATTTAAGCCCTAAATCGTATTTATTTGATCAAATATTGCCCTAAATCGTTCCTTTTGTCATTTTAGGTACTTTTGAGAAGAAATCTGGAAAAGGAAGCATTTTGGACGTTTTTGGAGCATAAAAGTGAAGAAAACGACAAAGTCTCAAAATCGGCTAAAAAGTTACCTTTGACGGCGTCAGGATTTACTCCAGACGGCGTCATGGCTTGGCAAAAGTGGTGGATGTGAAAATTACTCATGATAAGCCAGAGAAATTTGCATGAGAATTCTGACGGCGTCACCCTTTGGAGTGATCAAGGTCGTCACGGCTTAATTTAAAGAGGGACGGCGTCATGCCTATATTCTGACGGCGTCAGCTTCTGATAGGCCAGAACGGATTTTGGAGGTTTAAAGGGAGACGGCGTCAAGAAGGCCATCACGTATTATCTAGTCACAACTTGCGCGCGCGGTAGCTGTTACTGTTTTGGCCATAAAATCCTCATACGAACTCGGATTTAGGTGATTCAAAAGGCCACGCGATCGGGACGAAAAGATCTACAATTTGGTGAAAAATTGGATGTGACGGCATCACTTGTTAAGGCTGACGCCGTCAGAACCCCTCGGACAGCAAACTGCCTATAAATACAACATCATAACTTCATTATTTGTAAGCCCTAAACCCTAAGTCCGATTCTAGGGTTTAGGTAGGTGTTTTTCCAGCAACTTAGAGGGTCCTAATCATGCCATAAACATCTTGTAATGGTTTGTTTATCGATTCAATCTTATGTTATGTCTTCAATTATGATTATTGTTGATTGCTCTTCATTAATTATGCTTGGCTAAATCACCTTGTGTCTACTTATGATTGTGTGAAACTTGTGTATAACTAATTAGATCTTATTGATTTCTTGTTGATGTGTGTGTCCATCTCCATCAATTAGGGCGTGACAACTTCAATAGATCTAGTTGGTTTAGTTTATAATTCTTGTTTCCTATTGTCTCTTGTTTGATTGGGTGATATCGATGTTAGGCTTAAGAAAACTGGCTAACCTCCTATACGGTAACTTGCTTGAACGTCTTAAGAAACATGAACCAATGCGTACTAGGTTTATTTGGTTGTATTTAATGCATGAGCGAATTCTAGTGATCCCATGTTAGGAGCTTCTTAGCCGGCTCGACATAGGAGTGAAGTAGGAGCTTATAGAGTTGGGGAAGTACGTACGCCACCCCACGATTGGTATTAAGGAATACAACCCGTCAATTAAAACAAGGTGTGACAATTCAATAGGTAGAATTGGATAGCTAGCAAGGAGTAACATATCATAGGTAGACATGCTTCATTTCCCTTGTAGAACCCTAGTTTACTTTTCTTGCATATTAGTTTAATTAGTAGCTTTTGGGTTAGTTGATTAGCAACTAATTCCGCCCCTTCTTCCAAAACCAGAGATTTTTACTTGCTTTCCATAAAATATAAAAATACAAAAAGAATCATCCCTCACCTTTAGACCTAGTTAGATTAATTTTAATCCTAACGAACACTATTCTTTGAGTTGAACGATCAATCCCCGGTACTTGCCACTTCACTATACTACAACGGTCAGGTACACTGCCTGGTGGGGATTGCAAACTTCTCAAGATCCCTTGAGAGGTAAAACCTGTTGTAAGGTCGCAAAACCACGCATCAACCACACAGGTTGTGGCCAATTTTCGATAGTGGCTGCTGATTCAAAAAATTTTAGGTGATCATCAGGATCACCTGTCCCATCATATGTTTTGACATTAGCAGGCATGCGCCTTCTCTTATTTTCCGAAAAATCGCTGATGCGCCTAGTAAACGCATCAACTTTTTGGCGACGCCAGGGAAGAGACATGTCTTCGTCTTCCTGGTCGCGGTATTTTCCCCTTGATTTCCAGTGTCCGGTTTCTTTGTTCTCGTTGTCCGTGGAGTCTCTTGAGGGTGAGTTTACTCTTTTGCGACGCTTGCGTCGACTATCATCGAAATCTGAGCTTGTTCCTCTGCGGCGCTTGCGCCGACTATCCTCGAAATCAGAGTTTGAAGGGCTTTCGCTTGTGGAGCATCGTCGCCCAAGCCTATCATGAACCCTGCGACTGCCAAGCCTAGTGTGGACATTGGCGCGCCGTTCCCCATCTTCATGCTCCTCTAGATGCTGAAAGTCGGCTGCTTCATCATCCACAACCTTCCTTCCAATCCTGGTAAACACTGGGTGTTTGCAGCTATCCTTCTCGCGTCTTTCCTTTCGGTGGCGCGGTGGGGATGCTTCATCCTCAGGGTCGAAGTTGAGCCTGGCGTGCAGACTTTGGCTTGACCTCTTTTTTGCCTCCTCTCGCATGAGCGCAGCCAAGGCTTCGTAGTTTTGAGATACGAAATCACTTGGCGCTAGTTCGGGCGTGACTCCTTCTAGTGCGAGGGAGTTTGTTTCTAAAACAAGATCCTTGTTTCGGATTGGCGCATTTTGTGGTTCAGTGAAGTTTATTTCTGGCATGGTGAGAGGAGTGCGCTGTATGTCTACCGCGCTAGTACTTGTTGTAGTAGCATTGGTAGTCATAGTGAGCGGTTCTATTGGAGTAAAGAGCAGATCTGAGTACGATCCTAAGTTTCTAGGCGCACTGGTTGTTCCAGAGGTTTGCTTAGAGGCCACATCAGTTTGTTGTTTCTTCCCTAGTAGGTCGTCATGCGTCTTCTTCGCATGCGGAGTCCGCTGATTTCCGTGCTTCGTCATTCTAGTTCTTCGGAAAGCTCTTAGTGTAGGGTCCCACGGATGGCGCCACTTGTTGATACAAAAGTTGGGCGTTCCTTGATTCCGTACCAATCAGATCTTAATGCTTGAGACCTGCGCACTAAGAAAACCAAAAGACACCGTTAGGCTTATCGTGGGATTGTCTCCCATGATTATCCTCCGGCGTGAGAGTAAGTAATCGGTTTTAGGGTTTGTAGAAGAGTTAGGGTTTGTAAGTCGTACCTTTAATGAGAGTCGAAGGACTCTTTATATACACACGAAGCCCTAGTTGGTTTCGTGTTCCTTACCCTTCGCGTATCCCGACTAAGTCGGCTACTTGATATATATCCCATAAATAAGAGATATCTTATATCAAAGTCGTAAATAACTTCGGGCTTGGGCTATCGTGAGCCCAAACCGTTATCATAATAGCCCATTCGTGATGGGTATGAGTCCATTTGTGATGGACTTAAGTGTGGGTCGGGTTCGTGACCCGAATGCGGACTATACGTCATCAATATACACATATTATGTATATATATATAGATATATGTGTTTATATATACATATATGTATACACATATATGTGTATATATATACATATATCTATATTTTTGTGTGTGTGTGTGTGTATATATATATATATATATATATATATATATATATATATATATATATATATATATATATATATATATATATATATAAGTTACTTTATGACGTTTTCACTCACTCCAATTGCAGGATCAGGGCGACCCCGCCGATGAGGTAGGGCCAGGGGGGAGGCAGGGGTAGGGGAGGTCAAAATGGCGGTAGGCAGCGAGTACGCGAAGAAAATAAGAATGTGAAGCTCAAGAACGCCGTGAAAAATAGCGGCCCACAGTCGATTGAGTTTGAGATAGGTGATCAGGGGACTTACTGTCATGTGGGCTCGCACCGAGCATGGTTTAGCAATTACGTCGGTGAGCTCATTCGACAGCTGCCGCTACATTATGACTCCTGGTACGATATAGAACCGGAGAAGACGGCTAACTTCCTTCCACAGCTTGGGGTCAGTTATTTCATTTTCCTTTTATATTGTTATGTTATCGTGTTTATTTATTTAAATGTGCATATTTATTTAAATTTGTTTATTTATTTATATATCTATATTTAATTATTTGAATGTGTACATTTATTAAAATTTGTTTATTTATTTATATCTTTATAATAATTTTAACTATATTTGTTTGCAGCGTATGTTCGATTTGGAACGCCACAGGCGCAGACCGGACTGGGAGGCCATTCGGTCGGCGCTCACCGCGTATTTCGCTACACGATATTCTGACAACAAATACGATATGAAACGCGCTTACTTTACCAAAAAGGGTGGGGCTGAGAAAGAGGAAGAGATCAGAAGAAATCCTCCTCCGAACTTGGAGCAGGGTGAGTGGGAGAAGTATGTCGATTTGTACATGTCGGAGAAGGCCCAGAAACGATCGGCTGTGAACAAAGAGAATAGAAAGAAAAACAAGATTCTCAGCCGCCACGGTTCGAAATCATTTGCCGCATCTCGACACGAATATGTAAGGCACATTTTATTTTTATAAGATTATTTAATTTTAATAATATATTAATTAAAAGTATTTATACTAAATAAAATATATATGGTGTTTGATTTGTCATTTTAATTTGTTTCATCTGTGTATATATTTATACAGTTCGAGAACAGCGAGGACCACCAGTATCCGTCCCTGTTCGATACCTATCTTGACACCCACTTCAAGAATGGTGTTTGGTTGCAGGATGAGGCTCGTGCTCGGTTTGTAAGTATCATTTTTTATTTATTTATTTATTTATTTATTTTCCAAACACGCACTTAGTGATTTATTGTAACATAATCTAGTAATTAACCCGACTAACATATTAATTTTCTCATTTTTTTTCAACTACATAGGATGAGATGGTCAGGTTAAGGCAGCCTAGATCTGATATGCCGGCAGACGAGCCGTGCCTCACGGAGCAGGAGATACTTGCCCGGGTAACCAGGGGAAAGCAGCGTGGTTATATACCCGGCGTCGGCAAGGTGGTACCCTTCTTGAAGAGGCCACGGGTAGACATGCCGCCTCCAGCTCCACCTGGTATGTACAGTTGGATAATATTAAATGACTCATCTTATGTATTGAAATGACCGTTTTTAAATTTTGATTATTTCGTTTATAGGTACGGCCGATGTGGACGGGAAGCTTGCTGAAGCCCAGGAGAAGCTTGATGAAGCTAAAAAGATAGTAGCTGAAGCTCAGAAGGAGAGAAAAAAAGCTAAGAAGAAAGCAGCGAAAACTGAGAAGAAGCTTGAGTTGTTGACGCGTTTTATGTCGACCAACCCAGACTGGGAGGCGTTTATTAGCCAGGCTGGTTCTCGAGGTGCCGCTGGAGAGAGCAGTAGGAGTGGCGCGGGAGGGAGCGGCGCAAGCGCTCCCACGAGTGGCCTCGTCGGCGAGAGTGGCTCTAGCAGCGAGAGTGGCTCTCGCAACGGGAGTGATGATGATCAGGATGCCGACGAGGGGCTCTAGAGGTATTATTTTGTGTTGTTTTGTCTTTGGAACTATATTTTGACGACCCAATTGCAACATTTGTAGATATAGTAGCTAGGTTTAGCGATTATAACACCCCTTTTTGATGTATTTTGAGGTGGTATTATTTTGTGTTGTTTTGTCTTTGGAACTATATTTTGACGACCCAATTGCAACATTTGTAGATATAGTAGCTAGGTTTAGAGATTATAACACCCCTTTTTTATGTATTTTGAGGGTGTTATAAAGATTTATGGCCGTTTTGTAAAGTTTATTAAGTGTTTCGTGGTTATATATAGCCGTTTTAGCCGTTTAGCCATTTTAGCCGTTGTTTGTATTGGAATGTCTTGTATATAGTGGTTATAGAAAGCAGGTTAGAAACCAGGTTTGTGTAGATTTTTGCTGCAAATTATTGCGGCAAAAATCTGGGCATTGCAGCTGTGCAGCTGCAATAGAATTTCCACACCGTGGACATGTCGTCGGTAACGTATTTATGGACATATGATACCGACATCATGTCGTCGGTACCATACTGAACTTATTGTCTATTATAAATGGTACTGATGCGCGTGATGTGTCGTTGCGGTTTAGCAGTTTTAATGCCTACTCAAGTTTTAAATTTATATTTAGCCGACTTATCAATAACACACACACTTAACGAGCAGTGTACCCGGTCAGTATGAAGATAATGGTAAGTAGAGTGTCGATCACTAAGAGTGGAACGTATTATCTCGTTATTCTAATCAGTATTTTAATATCCTAACGCAAGGGGGTTTCAGCCTGAGAGACTGGCACGATTTGTTTGCAATTAAATAATAAAATAAACCAATAGGCACGAATCAGCAAGTAGCACGCACGTACACAGATAGATACTTGAGACAATAAGAGGGCTGTCCTTATGATTAAGTAGTTTGTCACTTGTTTTATTGATAGCTTTATATGAAGTGTATGTAGTTAATCCTTTCTCGTTGGTCCTATTCTTATCGGCGAGTAAACCCTTAATGATTACTTATGTCTAAAAGTTATTCCTAAGTGATCAATTTAGAAACAACCGTGGGAGCCACATTATGTCCCGCAGTCAAATGCCCGCAAGCCACTAATAAACACAGAGGTTATCAATGCACTAATAAGTAGTAACCAAAGACATCAACATATAAACTTTAATTAATGAGAAAGCAGTTTTAAGGGAGTGCAATCTTTCCGTTGCCACATTACACAAGCCACCAATCTTGATGAATTAAAGTTTACTAACACAATAAAACAAAACTACTTAATGAATTAAACATATGCAACACCTTCTTACAGCTCTTGTATCTTTGATTTGGGTGTGTCTTGTGCTGCCTCCTTGACTGAATTCGTCCTTTTGTTCTTCTGTTCGGACTTAGGTTATAAGGTTCGGAACTTGTAATTCGTCTGGTCTATGGGGTATTTATACTTTCTGTCTGAGGGAAGATGCGGCGCATCTACTAAGTAGATGCGGCGCATGTACTTAACTTCGCGTGGGGTCCAAGATTATAATATTCAGGAATATTCGTACACCGCCAGAAGATGCGGCGTAACTCCATGATCAGATGCGGCGCATGTCCTCTTGTATCTTGGATCGTATCTGGTGATATCTTGATAGAGATGCGGCGCATGTCGAGAGTGAGATGCGGCGCATCTGGAGCAGAATTGACTTGATCTTGTCCATGTCAGTAGACTTTCACTTTATGCACGTTTTGCTCCATTATTAGTCCAAAATCATTAAGTTTCACCAAATGCTTGTTTTTACCTGAGAATTACAAAAGTAAATGATTAAGTATCAATCCTCATACATAATATAGTAAAACAAGTCAATTTAATAGGATAAATGATAGTAATAAAATGTACTTATTTGAGTTCATCAAATATCCCCCCACTTGAACTTTACTTGTCCCCAAGTAAACCTTAGAATTTCTTTTATGAAAATGTATCCTAAAAGATGTTAGGATTTATTTTTATATTTAAGCATGTATTCGTTCATTTCATAATCACACAACTAAACACTTAACGAATTAGAAGTAAAATAAAATAAGTCGATAAAAGCAAATCTAATCGTTTAACTGTCCAGTCGCGACGAATATTCTATCATAAGCTTGGCAAGTATACACATCTCCACCACTAAAGCTAAGGAATAACAAGTCTAAAGCGGTAAAAAGGGTTTTTAGGCTTAAGGGTTAATTATTCTCTTTCACTATCGATCTCAAATTCCAGAAAACGCGACAAAATCACAAATACATGATCGAATCCACGAACACGATACTTGCAATTGCTTAAATCCTTAACTCGAATAGGCTAAAGATAGGTCCAAACTTCACCAATAATAATATATCAAAAAGGGCGACAAAATCATAAATACATAGCCGAATCCACGACTACGATACTTAAGATTGCTCAAATCCCCAATCTCAATAAATCAAAGGTTCGGTTGGATAAAGAATAATAAAGGGCATGGATAATATTTGGGATATAAATTGGTGTAAAAATAAAAATAAACAAAACAAATAAATTAAAATCCTAAGTGTGGTTAATCACTATCCCAACCATCCCATGAATAAGACTCATATCATCGGATAACTCACGCTTTAACACTTGAAACACACGCTTTAGGTAGACACGAATTATACTCAACAAGATCTTAATCAAAGAATAAACCTTAATTGGCGTTCCCATAACTGCCAATTCCCATTCAATCCATAGATATAGTACAACAAATAGTGGTGATATCGACCACTTACATAACTTTACATAAGTTGGTTAAAACTAACTTCCAACTTTTCTTTCTTTCTTTTTCTTTTCTTATTTTTTCGATTTTTTTTTTTTTTTTTTTTTTTAAACATAAACATAGATGTGTGAAATTTCACCACATCACTATAACTTTCTTTCCGGATAATTTTTTTTTCATACTTTTCATACTTTCAGAAATAATGGTAATAGTGAAAGTAGTAAACACACGAAAAATAAACTCCAAAATATAATATTTACTTTCACTCCAATTGCATTGTGCAATTTCCCGACCTAACCAAAGATAATGAATTACGCACGCGAACACAGGTAATGTAAGGAAACACACTTTGCCTATAGCAATTAACCAACCACGGATTCTAATCTACAGGGTAGGCTAAGGTGTAAGGGTGTAACGAAACATTTTAACATAGGTGTAAGAAACGAAAGGAATGGCTCTGAGTGTTTTTCTAGGGGTATCTTACTCTAAAAATGAGAGTAACAAAAGGGTTTATACGGGGGTTAACTAACCAGTGTAGTTAGCTAATAACACATAACATATAAAGGCTATTTGGGTGTAATCCTAGAAATTTACCAAGTTAGACAAGTCATTCCAATTATATCAATAATACTTATTATGGTGGTCTCGAATAGTATACAAGCCAAGTTCTAAAGTTTACAAGTCACCGGCACACTCATAGATTTGTGAATTTTGAAAAATCACAATTTTTAAAAATAACGTCATGTGTGCAGCTATGCAACTTAGATCTTAAACAAAAACATGCTAAAAAAAATTTTTAAGTTTGATATATTAAGCACATTTTAAGCATAATTTTTGAAAAAGTTTAGGACAAGTAATTGTTAAGTGTTCTAATTCTCCAATCCCCCCACTTAAGTTAAACAACGTCCTCGTTGTTTGTATAAAAGGTTAAAAACTGGAAAATAAAAGAATTAGAACAGGAAAACTCCCCTGAGATTTGCTCGGTATGATCCTCCATTAGTATAAGAGCAAAAATCAACTTCTTGTGGATTAGAACGTTAAAGCTTCATACTTGATGTATCCACAGAAAATCCAGGAAACTATAATACCACCAACACTTTAAAACACACCTAAGATAAGAAAGGTTCAACTTGCATAACACATTAGTAGTTAGGAAAAATAAAACTTAAAAATTAAAACTGAAAATCATCAGGTCAGTCGATGCGCCGTATCTTATTGAAGAAGATACGCCGTATCGAGCCTGGAATTAATACGGATCAGAATAAAGATGCGCCGCATCCTTAACCAGGGATGCGCCGCATTAAAATAAACTGATAAATAGTTTTAAAGTCGAAAATAAAAATGCAGAAAAATAAAATAAGATATGACCATTGCAGGAGATGCGTCGCATCTCAGAATTGAGATGCGCCGTATCCTCATGCGGCCTGGACTGACTCGACACAGAAAACAGAATAATAAAAGATAAATCCGGGTTGTCTCCCGGTAAGCACTTGTCTTTATTCCAGAGTCTTCAAGTTAGACTCACGTTCAGCTCAGCAATAAGTCCTTGTCACGGTCCATCCTTCGTCCTTCATCCGAAAGATTTTCCCGTATATCTCTGCGATGTTTTCTTCCGTTCGACTTAATCTAGTATAACTCTTTGTCTTCACCGCAGTATATTCTTCATTAGGACTCAAAGAATATTTGATGATTTTAAACTTTTCAGAAATAATCATGGGTGGCTCCTTGTAAGGAATCCCAAGTAGTTGACACTTTCTTTTGGTGAACTCTTCCTCGTCTTTATCAACAAACTTAAAATAAGGATCCTTAATCAAATAATCATCTAGTTCTTCAATTAATGACTTATCGTCTTGAATCGCCTCCCATTCTCTTTCCAAATCATATTGTAACCGTCGAGTAAGCTTCGTGAAATCATCAAACTGTTTATGCACCCATTCCCAGAAAGTAGTATCCGATGTCCCCTTAAGTCCTTTCAAGCGTTCAATTCTGCCCTTTTCTTGTAAAGCCTCCGCCTTTTGTGGGCAGTCTTCAATATTATCGTACCACTCATAATCTTCAAAGGTTACATCGTTTCCAACCCGTTTCATCCCAATTATACTTCCCCCATTACAGGTTCCGTCACTTTTATAATCGCAGGTCGGCCAAACACTACTCCCGTCCTTGAAAACGAAGGGTGTACAGGTGTGATTAATGTGCTCAAATTCCCATGGTTTATCCCAAACCCATGGTACTTGGTCATTCCATTCATAGTACCAGGTGTTTTTGAAATCGTCATAAGTCTTAAATCCTGGTAGATCTCCAGTAAGCACATCATCATCGACTTGAAGAAGGTAGTTAAATTCCTTGAACTGCTTGCACAGGGGTGTCTCATAATCGAACACATCAATGTCAATTCTGAAAAGTTCTTCAATGCCCTCATTGATTGTTGAATCATGAAGTGACGACCCATAATCGCTTTCTACTTCTTCATCTTCTCCTCTCATCCAATATACCCATAATGTATCCTTAGTAGCACGATCCATGCTCTTATGGTTATTAAACTTACTAGCCAACCATTCTGAAAAATCAACATCGTTAGGGTCATGGTTAACGTCAAAGCAAACCTTTCCAATCATACTCTTTTTTATCTCCATGAACTCGTTAAATTGCTTCTTAAAACTCCGAGTCAACCATGAAGTCATAATCTCCTTGACTTCATTTGTAGGGGCAAATTCCGGACTACCATATTTGAGTTCTAGCCAATCATTGAGGGAGAGGTCTATCAATCTTACCAACCTGCCATGAAATAGTAACTCCGCCAAAGCATAATTCATGTCATTGTCCTGATATTTCTCATTTAATCCCCAGTACTCCTCGGAATATGGCATGTAAGAATTTTGGGTATTGCCTCCACCACAGCTTTCGTTGCTTGAATCCATGTATGCAAGATAGAATTTCCCATCATCTTCTTCGATAGTAGTCCAGTTCAATCCTTCGGCTTCAATGATAGGCCATAAGAGCGACAATTCATCTTCAGTGTACCTTACAAATACATCATAAGAGAACACCTCTTTGTCAATGTTGCATAAACGCATGAATTCCTTAAAAGCAGCTTCAAGAGGAGTCTCCCAAGAGAATAAATCTGCATCGATCATGAGTACATTGAATGAATCTGAAAACAAGCTTTCCTTAGCAAGATATCCGTTAACTGACATGTCTTCCATAGCAAAATCTGTCATCCAAAGTAAAATCATCAGTAGGATTTGTTCGCTAGAAGAGAATTTAATGAATATAGAAACGGATATAAGAATAAAAATAGCTGATATCTGCAGACGATGCGCCGTATCCAAAAAGTTTGTTAGGAATATAAATATTCATATGAAGGTTCGGTCACCCCGAGTATCTAATTAGCATTTATATAGCTCGTAGGCTTATTTATATAAGCTTAGTATTACTAGTATTATTAGTTTTATTAGATTAGTCGTATCTATATTTGTGGAGTGGGTCGGGGCTTTCCCCACTATCAGCTCACTTCACAGCCCACTAGGGGCACTATTATTAGGAAGTATAAATACCCCTTCCCACACTTGGGAAGGGTTGGAACTCTTGTCACATTAATCTAATATTCAGGTTTTCACATAGTTCCCTCTCTCTCTAAAACTTCTCTCTACCAACTAACTCAAATGGGTTTCTTGATCTTTCAAGATCCAAGACCACCCGAATAGATCCACACAATCAAGAAGGTTATTTCCTACAATTGGTATCAAGAGCCATGGTTTCATCTTGGTCAGATCTGTGGTCAATGGTTTGATTCGGTTTTGATTGTGTGTCGATCTAATTTTTTTTGTTTTGTTTTGTTCAAATCAACTGGTCTCTTATTAATATGCTGCTCGTACCACAAATCTTAACGCATGCTGTTGGGCCTTAATTGTTTACCAATCTTAACACATCCTTTATGTGGGCCTTAGTTTTTTAGAGCAGTTGATTTAATTCCTTTGTATGTTCGAACTTGTTTTTCAACACATCAAATGTTTGGGCCTTGATTGTTTTTATCTTCATTCGGCTTCATGATTCTATCAAGTTGATGGCATGTTTTTAAGATGATAATGATAGTTAGTTTATGCATTTGTGCCTTGAATGGTCACGGTTTGCTTGTTGTGGTTGATTAAGGATGTGGTGAAAATTGTGGTCCTCATATCTGTGTTGAATAGAGTGTAAAAAGGGGTGTTCTTGTTTGTTCATTGTAACATTTTAGTGGGTTTGTGGACTGAATGTTTAGCAGTAAAAAACTGGGTTCATCCTTGTTTTTATGGCTTTGTTGAGGATTAAACTTGAAATTGTTCTTGGCTACTGCTTGGGTAAAATGAATGTTTGTGTTTGATGTTCTTCAATGCGGTTTGTCATGAAAGAGAAAAAGAAAACACAGATCCGGATTTTAAGGAAAGTACGAAAGTGACGGGTTTGACTGGTCAAAGACGCGGTTTGTCTATTGGCTCACAGACTCGGTTTGTCTGTTTAACCCTGGACTCGGTTTGTCCATTCAGTCACGTACTCGGTTTGTCTGTTTGTCATGAACTCGGTTTGTGTTTCTTGCAAGCATGCGGTTTGTGGGTGTTTGTAGAGGCTGTTTGTCTATTTTTCACGAACTCGGTTTGTCATGGACTCGGTTTGTGTATATAAGACGACGCGGTTTGTCGACTCGGTTTGTCTGCTACTAGGTCAAATGTGGTCAATGAGATATCAAAATGAAAGAAGCAGTTAAGCAAACACAAACCAAACAAACAACACTTACATATAACCCAACTGAAAAGAACTACATTCCTCAAACAATCCACGATTCGAAACATATTAAGAACAACAATCAACACAACAATAACATTCAACAATCTACAACTACCTCATCAATCAACTTAATCTACTCCACTTTCTTACCTCCTCAACCAACGACTCTAACCGAAAAGAAAGTTAAAACTAGATCTCAGTTTGTTTTTCGTGGTATGCAAAGTACAATCAAGACCGTTCAAGATCTATCACACGAAATAACTATCATCATAGATCCTTTTAGAAGCTCAGCTTCTTTACAATATCCGAACCTTTAAAAGTAAGAACAAAACCTTCAAGTTTTATACTTTACTTTGGTTCGATCAAAGCTAAACTTATAACAACGTTGTTATAGTTTTCTTTGATTCGGTTATAAAAACACATGAACTTAAACTAAAAAACACACCTACCCGAGACCCCTAGGATCGTGAAACCTTCGAATTGATTTCTAATTCGGATGGTGCCATAAATGATGACATAGGATCTGGATACATGCTTGTTCAACTGTGATGGTTAATCGAATTGTGTTTGTATTGATGATTATGAGATGAGATGGGAGGAGTTGCTGTGATCGGTGTGAGTTGGGTGAGAAGAAAGAGTGTGGTAGGCTGAGTAGAATAAGATTGGGATTAGGGTTTGTGTGGTGTGGTTGTGTGAAACATAGAGGATGGGGGCGGATTAGCTAATAGTTAGGGTGAGGATTTGTGTTAAGTTGGATTTAAATACCCGATTTATTAGGGTAAAGGGAGAATTTGGATCGGATGTTATTTCAAAAAGGTGGGCCGTGAATTGATTGAAATGTGGGCCGTGAATTGTTTGGTGTCTAAATCACGTGAATTGTTGGGAGTTATCATTCTCAATATGTAAGCGTGAATTGTTTGGGCCGTGAAATGTTCAAAATGATTGGGTAATAAATCACATTGGGCATTCTAAGTAGAAGATTCATTTCTTGGTATTCTTATGAACTAGGATGATGAAGACATGAATTGGGTTGAAATGAGCTTGTAATATATACGCACAAAAACTGTTATCCGAATATTTTTTTAAAATATTGGATACAAGTTTTTTTTTATAACAAGTGGCACCTTAGTTTCACGAATATCTCACTGGATACACATATCACGGCTAGTATTTGGGATTATGAATGTCAATGTGATTACAGAGTTGTGGATTTGGCTGCATTGTCTTATTGGTGCCTACGACTAGAGTGAGCCTGCAATTTGATCTTTGCAATTTGAGTTACATTTGACTAATTGCGATTTGGTTGATTGCAACTTGACAAGTTGCTACTTGACTTGTTGCGACGTGACTGATTGCGATTTGACCAGTTGCGATTGGACGTTGCGAGTTGATTCTTGCGATTTGACTAATTGTGACTTGGTTGATTGCAATCTGACTTGTTGCAATTTGACAATCTGTGACTCGACTTGTTACGATCTGATCAAGTTGTGATTTGACTTCTGTGACTTGAATTTCGAAGATTGGTATTGCACCTTACTCTTGGGTATTCTGGTTGATTTCACGGTTTCTCTTGTAGTTTTTAGAAAATCCCGCGAAAGATTCGATTTCTCGGTTTAAATCTCAAGAGCTGTAAAATCCCGTGAAATTAATTTTTGGACAAGTAGGCTGGCCTTGGATTTAGACATAATTAAAATTACGGGGTTTAACTATTTTTTTTGGATAAGTTTGTGCTTCAAGATCTGCAGGAATTGGGTAATTATGGTAACTTGGTTGGTTTGTTAATTCACGGGTTGGTGTACTTAGTGTCACAAGCATCTCGGGGTGGATGGATGCATGATGTTTGTTGACCCTTGCTCAAGCGTATTTAAGGTGATTAGACCTGGATGTTCAAGAAGTGGATATATACAATAAAGGATGGAAGGTTGGGTATATATCACTGCCTATATTTAAAGGAGTTACGTTGTTGTGCTCAATATAGGTTCTAAATCACAATTTGCAATTTAAGGTGATTAGACTTGGATGTTCATGAAGTGGATATATACAATTAAGGATGGAAGGTTGGGTATATATCACTACCTATATTTAAAGGAGTTACGTTGTTGTGCTCAATATAGGTTCTAATTCATAATTTAGTGCAAGTTTAAGTCGCTGATTTGTTCTTTATCAAGCTTCTTCAAGTGATTGTTGTTTCTCAAGCTTCTAATGTGATTGGTGTTCAAGATCTTCTCAAGAGGTAGTCAGGCTTAAAGACAAGAGGTGATTTGTTTGGAGGCATGTTTTAACCTTTTACTCACGTTAAAGTCATATGCATTTCATCAAGCGGTTTTGGCATATTACGAGCTTCAATGAATTGTTAATCTACTAAACCATTGATGATGAGGAAAGCAAGGGGTTACTACAAGAGAGTCTTAATCACCATCTTCGTTGCAGTAGTTTCATTTGTCTCTTTCCATGTTTTGTGCCTGACAAATTCACAAACATCACGGACTCTCAGCTTTGGCAAAAAGGTCATTTCATGTCCTTTTTGAGGGGGAGAATTATCGCAAGTTTCCTAGAAGTTCCGTCTCCAGCGGTTTGAATCTTAGCAGTGTCGGTTACAGCGGGTCAGATCGTAGCGATTCAGGATTCAGTGGTTCAGTCTACAGCAGTTTGAAGCTTACTGTTGTGCAGTTAGTTCTTGAATTTATTTCTCAGATAAATCTCAAGAACCGTAAAATCCTGTACACAGTACGACAACTATTCCACATCCAAGTAGCTGGATCAGACAGCCTTGGTTGATAGGACTGACTATGAGTCTTGGGCACTTCTAAGAATTTGCGCATGTTTCTTTTCCTTTTGACTAGTCAACAGCACAAGATGATCACGAAGTTCATTTGGTATTCCTTATTTGAGATTGAAGCTGAATTTCACGAAGGCGTCTACTTATTTTATCTTGAAGTCGGGGTTGGTTGGATGCATGACTTTCAATGATAACTTGCTCGTGCTTAAAATTTAAGTTGAAGACTTGGGTTATCTAGTTACCAGCAGTCGGGGTAACTATCACTTAAGAGTTATTGGAGTACTCAGTGTCACACGTCAATGACGATGTCGATAATCGCAAGAGGTGTTAATGTCTCATACTTTGGTTGGGTATTGAGCACTTAGAGATCTGCTTGGAGCATTAATTCTCTACACCGTTCTTCCAACATTAGCGCAAGCTTAAGTAACAAATTTGGGGATTTTATACTTCAATTTTCAGTATTGGTGTATCGGGTTTTCTTCATCAAGTGGTCACTAATCTATGTACAAGGTTGGTTAGTTGGACAAAAGTTTTAAAAGTTGTGATGTGATCTGTAATCTTCACAAGATATTCTTTATCCAAACTGATGTTCACCTAAAATCAAAATCAGTCATGCCACATTCAATCTGTTACTGCCTCACGGTTTCTTCTTGATTTTGTAAAATCCCGAGAAAGAACCTATTTCTCGGTTTAAATCATAGATTTGTAAAATCCCGTGATGATGGACTATGCGCTCTTAACCATGATCGGGTTAAAACCATTATCAAAGTTCAGTTAAAGCATCATGAAGGGCTAGATTTGGGCATTAACCACAAGACGTGACTACGGCGTTGATTCATTATTATTTATTTGAGGCTGAAGTGAAATTTCATGGGTGCGTGTACTTAGCATCTGAAGATATCGGGGAGGTTGGATGAAGATTCTTCGAGATCCTTGTTCGAGCTTTCAATACAATGACAAGGACTTGGATATCTAGTTATTTTTTCTTTCTCCCTACTACAAAATAACTATCACTTTAAGGAGTCACGTTGTAGTGCTCAGTGTCACACGCAGTTGTGGATATCCAAGAGGTGATGTACGTCTTATACTTGATGGTTGGTTGGTTGAAGAGTATAGAGTACTTAGGGATTCGATGTTGCACGAAGTCTCTACACCGCTCTTTGTCACGCATTAGTACAAGTTTAAGTCACAAGTTCGGGTTATTTTACTTCAGTATCAAGTTCATCATATTGGGTTTTCTCCATCAGTGGTCACGACATCAAGCCGATAGAATGATAATGGGGTTGGTGACGAGTTAGATGAGAGAAGAAGTAAAGAGAGAGATTATGACGTTTGAACACAGCAGTTCAAGCCTCGTTCTTCAACATTATGACGTCTGTACAAGTCAGTGCAGGCCTCGTTCTTCATCAGATGACGTCTGTACAAGTCAGTGCAGGCCTCGCTCCTCAACATTATGACGTTTGAACACAGCAGTTCAAGCCTCGTTCTTCATTATAATGACGTCTGTTCAAATCAGTTCAGGCCTCGTTTTTCAAAGAAAAGAAAAGTGTACGCTTGAGTGCACTTTATCTTTAAAAGAAGAGGAGTCTTCTTATTAATGGCCATTCTCATCAACAAGATTCATGCTCTTTCCGTGCTTATTCAGTCTTCAAGTGGATCGGCGCACATTGGAGTATATTCTTATTCACTTGTTCAACCAAAAATTGCAGTTGACAAGCATATGCAATTTTTGAGGGGGGGAAAGGGTGAATAAACAACATGTCAGTCGTCAAGAACCGTCAAGTGGAGCTACTTACCGTTGATGGTATTCATATTCACTAGTTCAGTCATCAAGAATTGCAGTTGGCAGGCATATGCAATTTTTGAGGGGAGGAAAGGGTGAATATTAATCTACATGTTGGTTGATGATTGAGAAATGGTCATACGACTCCTGAATACGTCAGTTCAGGATTCGTGCAAACCATGGTTCTCCAACACTACTTCTTCTGTCTATCAAGGTGTTGAAGAACATGGTCATGGAATGCTAATCTACATCGTCTCACGGGCTGGTACAATCAGTAACAAAGGGTTTCTAGTCAATGCTTCATGTACACTTCATTAGGCTGCATGTACACATCATGATGATGATTCCGATTAATCGTAACCATCATGGGGGAGAGAAATGTGTACACCAAGGACGCACAACAGGTTCACGTGATCAGGGCTTAATATCCAGAATGGATAAATACTGTAGATGATCAGTGGTTCAACTTGTTACCTTGGTATTATCGTTTCACTGCTACGTTATGTGCTGATTAATCGTAACCATCAGGGGAGAGAGAATGTGTATATCAAGGACGCACAACAGGTTCACGTGATCAGGGCTTAATATCCAAATATGGATACATTCTATAGATGATCAGTGGTTCAACTTGTTACTTTGGTGTTATACTAAAGACTGAAGAAGGTCGAGTCGTTAGTCTCCTCTACATTCTCTGTTGGGAGTTATCTTCTCATGTGTATGCTGCGGGCTGATGGGTTACATGTAAGGTTACTGGAAGGCATTTGGTGAGATAAAGATGATTGGTATTCTATTCCTCCACATTGGGCAATCTTGAAGAAGGTCGAGTCTACAGTCTTCTCCACAGTCAAAAAATGTTGAGCTCTTTTCTTACAACTTGATTTTTAACTTAATCCCATGACAGTTCTTGTTTGATGAGTTGTGGAGTTAAGTTAGGGTCAAGTTGTTCTGTAGTTTAAGGTTTGGTTCAACTTGATTTTAATCTAATCTCATGACAGTTCTTGTTTGATGAGTTGTGAGGTTAAGCTGAAATCAAGTTGTTTCTGGGCTTAAATTTGTGGTTTAACTTAACCTCATGACAGTTCTTGTTTGATGAGTTGTGAGGTTAAGCTAGATTTCAGTTGAGGCTCAAATTAAACTACCGAAAAGTTGCCTAAGGTTTTTGACGGAGTCACTCTAGGACGGGAGTGTTAGAAGATTAAAGACGGCATGCATTTGGTTATCAAAAGACTTCTTCATATTTCGGGCGTTCATCCAAAGTATTCTTCCTATTATGGGTGATCGTCAGAGGTTGTCAGATTGGGGGAGTGCACTAATTAGGGGAGAGTGAAAAGCCAGAATCATTCCCTGATTGAAAGTGCTCACATTACTCTTCAGCAAGTCAAGTGATGAATGCGAAGAAGATTCAGAATGCTGAGGAGTAATGGTTTCTGGTTCGTATCCTTGTATATATTTTTCTTCTTACATTCTTTTTCATATCTTATACCATTCTGTAAATAGATATATAGAAATCTTGCTAATTGTAAATAGAGAAACGAAAAAATCAGAAAAACCATAAAAATTAAAAAATTAGAAAAGACCAAAAATAGTTTCACCTAGGCATGTCTTCTGTTTATCGATAACATTTACGGACTTAGAAATGTCATTCAATAATGGCACGGGTCTTTAAATGAAGCTCGAACAGAAGTTAAAATGGATTGCTAAAACATGTCTAAATGGCTTGCTATTACTTTAGATAGCAACCCGCGCTTCAAACTGGGGAAAGCACGTCGCCAAAAAGACGGCTGTTCCTCCAACTGGGTGATGTTCACCTGGGCATGGATTACTTTATATCCATGTTTCTTCGATCTGATGTACGTTTCAGTGCATCATTTCTTGAAAAAGAAGAGAAGTCTTCTTTACATACAAATAGTTTTCATTCTATGATTCTTCTGAAAATTATTTGTGAGACACTTGGTGTATATGTGTTGTATGAAATTTATTTTTACTTGGATTATGCATAAAATTTGTCACTCAATCAACGACTCCAAAACCTCATGACAGTTCTTGTTTGATGAGTTGTGGGGTTAAGCGTGATTTTAGTTGAGGTTCAACTAGAATACGGGTCATTGATTGAGGGGGAGAGTGAATTCAAATTTTATATCATCAAACGGATTCATTGGTTAAATCATACTTGTTAGAAATGGTTTTGTAGTTAATGGGGAATCAGTTGAAGAGGATCTTGCTTAAATATATCAAATGACCAAGTGTATTAGTTGCTAGAAAGTTTAGGACATTATGTGCAATTTGCTTATAGTTTCCTAGCTTTATGTATCTAGAAGGTTCATTTGTGTTACTTTAGAATCCTCGTATAATCCCCAAAATGCTTTAAGACTCAAAACCTAAAAGAAGTTAGAAAACCAGTTGTGTTTGATGTTTTTGAATACTTCACTGGCATTTGTATGATCTAAATGAATGAGTTTCAAATGTTGTTTGTCTCTGCTGCTTAATTGTTGTTGATATTGTGCATATGTTCTCAGGATTCGCTTAGGTAGATTGCTATTATGTTAGAATCATGTTCCTAAGATCCTGAATTGAATATTGAAATCCGTGTGAATTGCCATGTTCATGATTGCTATTTGCTCTTCATGCTAGATAGTGGTTTGACGTAGTTCCTGATTATGGTTTGATTATAAGATGAACTTGGTATTATTATGTGGCAAGCTGCTGAAGGGTAGCTATTAAGGAATAGTGTATCTGTATGCATGTATATCTGTGTTGATATTCTTATGCAGATTCCATAGCCAAAATGAATGTGCCAGTTCCCATTCTAACCATTTAATCAGACGTTCAAATTCTATTGATTGGCTCGGAATTCACCACGACAACAACATCGGCAGCAACAACAACATCAACAACACCTTCACCTCCACCACCATCATTTCAACAAAGAAGTACTTACTCGGATCTCGCCAAGAGGGGATCGACAATACTTGAGAAGATTTGTTGGTGGATGGATAATCGATGTTGACCACTGACTCACTCAGAAAAGTGGGTGATTACATCATTTGAGCAAAAAGGTCAATATCATTTGTGTCATAATAGTTAACTTGTGCAAAATGAGCAGTGAATCTCCCTCTTAGATTAAGGGGGAGCAAAGTATGTTTCATCATCAGAACATGTTAAACCTGACCACATTTTCTCCCATGTTTTTCTAAATTATTTAAATCAATTGGGATCACAAATCTCAAAAGGTTTGAAATTTTTGATCGGGGGAGAGAATGTGATTTAAATATGAAACCTGATGAAAATGTGATGTTTTGGAGTTAAGTGTAAGCTCTCCCATATGTGCTAAACTCTTTTGTATACCAAGGCACATATTGAGGGGGAGCAAAATGTTTTGAATGTGTAAGTAAGCTCTCCAGTAAGTGCTAAACTCTTTTGTATACCAATGCACTTATTGAGGGGGAGCAAAGGATTTGGCATGCATCTTATGTGAGCAAGGCTCAGACTTCACCAATGAATTGACGATAGCTAAAGTCAGTAGTCGAAAGGACATGTCCTGGACGGGTAATAATTTCAAGCCAGTTTATCTGGTGATGTAAGCGTGTCTCGCAAAGGACGTGTCTGAGTAGAATGTACCGATTTCGAGCGATCTTCCTTGAATGTGATCTGGACGGGTAATGATTTCAAGCTAGTTTACTAGTGATGTAAGCGTGTCTCGCGATGATCATGTTCTTGGAAAATCAATCAATTCAAAAGTGCGAGCTTCACCTGACATGTGCAAATTTATAAAACAATCATTTGAGCACATGTTGAGGGGGAGCATTTGAAAAATATAAAACTCTCAAGTGTTTGCAAAAATGTGTTTCAAAATCATGAACACGTTGAGAGATTTTTCAAAGATTTGGTTTGGCAATCGTGGATGAATACCAAAGACCGACCATTTTAATTAATGTATGGAGTTATAAGGATGGTTAGGTTAGGCTCAAGTTCCCACGATCCCGCCAGAGCCGGAGGGATCTACCCAGGGACAATCCACTAGTTAGTGTAGAAGTCCTTAGGTATGATTAAAATGGAGAAAAGTGAATGAGGGAAGAGTGCCGAATGAGATGGAGCTAACACTGGAACAAACCCAACAAGGTGTTAGTTATGAAGTCTCGGTAAGCACTGAAGGGGTTGAAGAATGAAAAAGAAATGTAAAGGTAAAGGGTGAAAAGCAAGAAGCCCTCCTTACACTTAGGCAGAAACCGGGTCAATACATATGCTGTCAGAATCACTTAGTTGATTGCTGACATTGAAGACAAAGTATCATGGACCCAGTGATACGCTGCACAACCCTCCCTAGCCACTCAAGGTCCCTCAAAGGATTCTTGTTTCAATTGTCACGGAGTTCAATACATTCCTATCGTCTCTCTCACTCCGAGTTAGATGATATTGAATAGGTGGCAGTTCTCTCCAGCCTCCGCTCACTAAATCAAAACGCACTATAGAGTCTAGAGCCACGAGATGCATAAAAAGATCTCATAGGAACACGAATTATTTCTACACTGGGTGTTCAACATTAAGGACACCAGTTGTAAACTTATGAGTCCTACGCAGATCTTAGCAATCTGCCAGAACATTTATGAGGGAATTTACAAATGTAATTCTCAATGATTGAATGGAAATTCCTGCCAGGGTCAACATCAAGCAGCCCTGAAAGCAGGTCACTTCGGTAATTCTTTATGGATTATGCTTAGTGGTCACGGCGGTTTCTAACGGTCTACAGTCGTGGAGTGATCTCCAGCGACTAACCTAATCGTTGATGTGCTACGGTTCGATCTTAAAAAGCCCTCTGTGGGTTTTCGATTAGGAACGGTCTTGGTAAGGGTTAGAGAGAGTTTTCACACTATGCTGTTAACAATCTCGAAGTCCGAACCTGTAAGTACCGGACGTTTTATTGCTAACTGTCGTATGCAGGAACTTCTGGCGATTGTAGCTGAGGAATGCTGTAGCTGGTTGCTGTGATAGCTGGTTGCAGAAAAGATGCCAATTCTCTACCACATGTTCACACTACATCATCATTGTAACTCAACAAAGTCATGATCAACCTAAAAGACCTTTAACACGGCTTCTGCAAACTCTGATGCTAAAGATCATGACACCAAATAGTGTGAGCATGTCGGCTCAAAGATTTATACATCACATGGAAACATACTCCTGAAAGATGACTTGGAAACAAATGTTGGATGATAAAGTCGAAGAATACTCAAAGATCATCCAAGACAAGGAAAGGTCATCACAAGATCACTGCTGAATGCATGATGTTTCAAGACTATGAAGAATCAAAGACTACGAGCTATGAAGACATCTTCAGAAGACAAAAATGCTAGAATTCAAGTTATTATTTCCGGGGTGACCTCCCTTAGGGGGAGATTGTTAGGAATATAAATATTCATATGAAGGTTCGGTCACCCCGAGTATCTAATTAGCATTTATATAGCTCGTAGGCTTATTTATATAAGCTTAGTATTACTAGTATTATTAGTTTTATTAGATTAGTCGTATCTATATTTGTGGAGTGGGTCGGGGCTTTCCCCACTGTCAGCTCACTTCACAGCCCACTAGGGGCACTATTATTAGGAAGTATAAATACCCCTTCCCACACTTGGGAAGGGTTGGAACTCTTGTCACATTAATCTAATATTCAGGTTTTCACATAGTTCCCTCTCTCTCTAAAACTTCTCTCTACCAACTAACTCAAATGGGTTTCTTGATCTTTCAAGATCCAAGACCACCCGAATAGATCCACACAATCAAGAAGGTTATTTCCTACAAAGTTGGATACGCCGTATCTTATAATCGTTAAAATTTAATCAGACTTTATTCAGAAAATAGATACGCCGCTTTAGAATTTAAGAATGCGCCGTATCGAATTAATTAATCAAAAATCAACTTATCTAATTAAAATTAAATGCGTCGTATTAACGAAAGTTAATGCGCCGTATTTTCGTTACGTTTAAAAATTAAAGATTTTTGATTCAGTAAGATGCGCCGTATCGACAGAGATCGATACGCCGTATTTGTTTAATAATTCGCAAACTGTTTTTAATTAAAATAACAGATACGCCGTATCTGCTAAAGCAGATGCGTCGTATGGAGTTAACGTTTAGAATTTTTTTTTTTTTTTTTTTTTTTTTTTTTATCGAAAAACAGATACGCCGTATCTGCTAAAGCAGATGCGTCGTATTACTTTATCGCTTAGAAAAATTTTCTTATTAAAAACAGATACGCCGTATCTTGGGGAAAAGATGCGTCGTATCGAATTAATTAAACGCGTTGTATTAAAAAAAATTAAACGCAATACGCCGTATCTGAGAGATCAGATGCGCCGTATCGTTTGATTTAGCACAGTACAACGATAGCAGAACAGAAAAATACGAAAAATAAAAACAAAAATTAAACACACAAACGAAAATAAAACACACAAAAATAAAAGAAAACAATTAACACACAATACAACAAATATGCAAAATAGTACAATGATGCAATTAATCTAATAAAAAAGAAAAACCTAATTAAAATACTAATCAAATTAACAGATAATAACAATTCACTCCCCGGCAACGGCGCCAAAAACTTGATGCGCGTGATGTGTCGTTGCGGTTTAGCAGTTTTAATGCCTACTCACGTTTTAAATTTATATTTAGCCGACTTATCAATAACACACACACTTAACGAGCAGTGTACCCGGTCAGTATGAAGATAATGGTAAGTAGAGTGTCGATCACTAAGAGTGGAACGTATTATCTCGTTATTCTAATCAGTATTTTAATATCCTAACGCAAGGGGGTTTCAGCCTGAGAGACTGGCACGATTTGTTTGCAATTAAATAATAAAATAAACCAATAGGCACGAATCAGCAAGTAGCACGCACGTACACAGATAGATACTTGAGACAATAAGAGGGCTGTCCTTATGATTAAGTAGTTTGTCACTTGTTTTATTGATAGCTTTATATGAAGTGTATGTAGTTAATCCTTTCTCGTTGGTCCTATTCTTATCGGTGAGTAAACCCTTAATGATTACTTATGTCTAAAAGTTATTCCTAAGTGATCAATTTAGAAACAACCGTGGGAGCCACATTATGTCCCGCAGTCAAATGCCCGCAAGCCACTAATAAACACAGAGGTTATCAATGCACTAATAAGTAGTAACCAAAGACATCAACATATAAACTTTAATTAATGAGAAAGCAGTTTTAAGGGAGTGCAATCTTTCCGTTGCCACATTACACAAGCCACCAATCTTGATGAATTAAAGTTTACTAACACAATAAAACAAAACTACTTAATGAATTAAACATATGCAGCACCTTCTTACAGCTCTTGTATCTTTGATTTGGGTGTGTCTTGTGCTGCCTCCTTGACTGAATTCGTCCTTTTGTTCTTCTGTTCGGACTTAGGTTATAAGGTTCGGAACTTGTAATTCGTCTGGTCTATGGGGTATTTATACTTTCTGTCTGAGGGAAGATGCGGCGCATCTACTAAGTAGATGCGGCGCATGTACTTAACTTCGCGTGGGGTCCAAGATTATAATATTCAGGAATATTCGTACACCGCCAGAAGATGCGGCGTAACTCCATGATCAGATGCGGCGCATGTCCTCTTGTATCTTGGATCGTATCTGGTGATATCTTGATAGAGATGCGGCGCATGTCGAGAGTGAGATGCGGCGCATCTGGAGCAGAATTGACTTGATCTTGTCCATGTCAGTAGACTTTCACTTTATGCACGTTTTGCTCCATTATTAGTCCAAAATCATTAAGTTTCACCAAATGCTTGTTTTTACCTGAGAATTACAAAAGTAAATGATTAAGTATCAATCCTCATACATAATATAGTAAAACAAGTCAATTTAATAGGATAAATGATAGTAATAAAATGTACTTATTTGAGTTCATCAGGTACCGACATATTGTCGTCGGTACCATTTACACACTTATTTGACTTTCGTTGACTATTATAAATGGTACCGACATATTGTCGTCGGTACCATTTACACATATATTTGACTTTCGTTGACTATTGAAAATGGTACCGACATATTGTCGTCGGTACCATTTACACATATATTTGACTTTCGTTGACTATTGAAAATGGTACCGACATATTGTCGTCGGTACCATTTACACACTTATTTGACTTTCGTTGACTATAATTAGTTTAGCTAATTAAAACGTTAATTATTTAGTATGATACCGACGACAATATGTCGGTATAATATTGTCGAAACAACAAAACGTTTGACCGGAAAATCATGTGGGTCCCACAATGTCGTCGGCGTCGTTTGTCGGTATAGTCACTGCCGACGCGTCTCTCTCGACAAGATCGTGCCGACGACATGACATCGAAACTTAACCATGCCGACGTCATGACGTCAGAAGCATGCAAAAAATGTCCTCGGCGGAGCTCCTGTTTGTACTAGTGACAATGATTATTCCTATTTCTCAGATATGGTGAGATACACAATTGGATTATATATATCTCAGACATCATGAGATACACAATTGGCTTTTTTATTTCTAATACATTGTGAGAAAACTATTTCATAACTATGCGCTAATAAAGACTTTCATCTTATTTACATTAACTATGAACTCACCAACTATTTTGAACGCTATGTCGATTTTATCTTATTAACTTACTCCCCATCTCCAAGGATGAGTATGAACATTCATCCCGTACTCTTGGAACACCTATGTCATCTCGTAATACACCGCCTTGCAACTCATCGATTAAGTACGAGTGTTTTATCGGAAATTCTTAAGCAGGATGATTTATAATATCCTTATTTGAATGGATTGGGACGCCTTTTTATTTAAATAAATAAATTGTGAATCGCGGAACCATATATTTCTTTATTTACATTGTTTGGGACGCCTCTCTATGTAAGTAATGAATTATAAATAAGTGGGCTTATTTGTATCCGATATGACATGAGTATGAAACTCGAACTCGAGGATCACCAGTATTCTACCACTCAACAAAAATCTTAAAACCTCATTTGAACCACCTGAGTTCATTCTTAAGTTATCACTTTTACCGTTACAAATCTTTACAATCATGAGCTATTTATTGAGTTAACAAACTTGTTACACTCTTGAGCTAATGGACTTGGTTCAATCTTGAACTGACAAACTGAGTATGATATTCCACTACCCATCACATAAGCTCTCCTACGAGCTCATACCATTTGTTGACATTTATTTTGGGGACACTGTTTCTCGAAATGTCCTCACTTTTCACATCCCATCACTGTTTGTTATTGTTGATGTTAATGTTGTTATTTTTGCTGTCGTTGGATCCTTGAGTAGTCCGAGCTCGTACAACTTGATCCACTGGGTTACAAGACATCTGGATTGTTTCATCCGGTGTGAGTGGATCAAACAAAGTAACGTTCCCCTGAATACTGAGTGAAAGTTCCTAGATGAACCTTTCCAGTAACTTCTCATTGGTTGAAACCATCGCTGGGCACAATACTGCCAACTCTTGAAGGCAACGGATATAAGCCGTGATATTAATACCTCTGACAGCAAGGTTCCAAAACTTCACCTCCATTTCTTGCACCTCATTCCAAGGGCAATACTTATTGATCACTAACTTCTTCAACTTAGTCCAAGCAATCTTGTAAGCATTCTCAATACCAATAGATTGTGCAACAACATTCCACCATGACAAAGCATCGTCCAGAATTATGCTTGTGGCATGTTTGACTTTGCAGTCTTCAGCAGAGCTGCTGATTAGAAATACTGACTCTGTCCTCTCAAACCGACGAGCCAAACCAACCGCTCCTTTTGTTCTTTTGAAATTTCTGAGCTTGCTACTCATGAAATCCTTGTAAGAGCAGCCTCTAACCTCTGGTACAACATTCACTCATGCGGCGCCTCCAGCAGGCCCCGCAACATTTGGTCCTCTAGCGCCTTCAGCTGGCCTTGCAATATCTGGCCTTTCAACTGGCCCTGCAACATTAGGCCCTCCAGTTGCGTTAGTCCTCCAATTATCTATGTCTTTACTTTATTTCTTAAAACTACTAGATTGAGCCTTAATATTAATCAGAGCACTTTTGCTCACCCATCAAAACTTGAAAAGAGTCCTTGTTTCACCTGGGAACGTAAGATCAGAATTCACCACAAATACCCACACACCTTTTCCTAGACATCTCAGCATTGGACCATTTAAAATCCTGGCTAGGATTGGTAGCATATAGACTTGACTTGCTGCAAGAATTGAGTGGAATTCATAACACATTCCATGTTTCAAATTTAAAGAAGTACTTATCCGATGAAAGCCTTGTCATTCCACAAGATGAGATTCGACTTGATGACAAACTACACTTTATAGAGGAGACTATTAAAATTATGGACCGTGAGGTCAAACGATTGAAATAGAGCCGTATCGCTATAGTAAAGGTTCGTTGGAATTCTCGTCGAGGGCCTGAATAAGACCAAATGCGTCAAAAGTACCCCCACTTCTTCTTGGGCACATCATCAATTCATAACAAATTAATTCATGAGGACATGATTCCTTTAACGGGTGGAGGCTGTAGCAACTCGTAAATTTCAGACCATAATTTAACTATTAAATTTCATTTATTATTATTTTTATTTTAAGTGATATTACTTTTATAAATAATTACGTAAATTCATTCGCGTAAGCTTAACTCGTAACGAACACTAGGCTATGATCAGTCTAGGTGTTCTATACATTTTACTTTCATTATATATATATATATATATATATATATATATATATATATATATATATATATATATATATATATATATATATATATATTATATGTACTATTGTTATTTTATCATTTTTACGTAAACCTTGTACGCTTTACTATTTACGCGTACTTAAATCTACATTTCTAGGTTTTAACAATATTTACGCACTCCGTTAAACTTATCACCCATCTAATATACTAATATAGAGTATATTCATAAGTTTTAATATTTTTATAAATATTATATTTTTATGTTACTCGGTTTTAAGTTTCGTGACTTAAGAGTTTTACGTTTGAAATTACTGAGATCAAACTACACGCTTTAAACTTAATACTACTAAAATTAACTAAAAATTTCCACTTGTCCACACTTTGCATGCAAAATGTCAGCCATACATGCGTGTTATCTATAAAATGGTTCCAACATGCAAAACTATAAAAACATAACACGTAGTACAACCTTGAGTAACAAATCCCAATATGCAAAGTTGATAACGGAAATTATCAAATATGGACTATTATCACTACAAGAAACCTTTCTCTCTCCTTTCTCTCTCTACAATCGTTTTTTCCCGCCAATTATCCACCATTTAAAAAAATCAAAAACCTTCAATCAAGCTCCTTTTAATACTCTAAATCAAAATCTAAACCGTTCAATCGATTCAGAATTACATTGCTCATATTCCTATCGTTTTGATTTTTGATTTTAGTGAATGTTTCAAAAAACCCCAAAAAATGCTTAAATCCATTCATTTCCATTGTAGTTGTAATTTGTACAGCTTATGGTAATTAGTCGTATTAATTAGCTATTATGACGAATAACAAGAAACAACAACTATCAAAGAGGCAATTGAAGGTTCCTACTAGGTTTAATGATCATGTAATGAGTAGTTTAAGTCAGAGGCGTACAGTGGATAGTGAATCAGTAGGGAAAAGTAAGGATACTGGTAATAATAGTGTAAATGAAAGTGTTGAGATGAATCAGGAAGGGGAGGTGAATAGTGTTACTGGTACAGATACAAATAGTGAAAGTGTTTGCGGTATAGTAATGCCTCAAAAGAAAGTACTAAGGAAGGAATAAGTGTAGCTAAGAAGGAGAATGATGCTAGCAAGCAGAATGAGAGTTTTGTATAAGTGAATGAGACACCTAAGAAGGAGATTGAGGGTAGCAGTCAGAGTGATAGTCATGCTTCTAAGAAGGTAGACTCAATCCCTGTTACTAATGATACTCCCAATGTGAATAAGGATAAAATGTCTTATGCTAATGTTGCTAAACAATCAAATGGGCTTGTGAATAATAAATTGAAATTTGTTCCAACTGTATTAACTGAGATAGGTAAGGAAGTGTTATATTTGATGAGGAATTGGTTAATATAGGAAGTAAAATGTGGCAGTTAACATTGTGTGTAACATCCCGTAAATTTCCCTTTCATTTGTAAATAGTAATCGAGAAGTAATCTATCGCCACAGTTCACTTAACCATTTTTACGGGCAAAATTTTTGTTTCATTCAACAGTGCTACTAATCAGGACGTTATAACGTGATTCACATTCCTTGTAACGAGCTCATACACGTACCACGATATTCCAAATCACGAACCAATCAAACCCGATATCACTTTTTAACATCATAGTACCAAATATCACTCACAACCCTCCCCCTCATCCTCTTTTTCTTTTAATGAGACTATAATAACCAAACGGGTCCTATGTTTTTTTTCTTTGGGCTTCGGCCATCTCACAAGCCCATAACCCTTTTATATTTTTGAGAAACCACTCGATACACGTTAACTTGGCCTCATTTTCACTACGATACATCTATCAAAATCGTTCCACAACTTGCTAGATCGATTGACCACTCTCTTGAGAATCAAGTTCTACTAAAATACATATCATATTCACGCATATGATGGTATAACAAAGACCAAAGCTTATCGTGTAAATGCTACTTACCAAACGTGTCTAATGTGTCCCTTTGGAATCATTTGTGTTATCCATGCTTTACCTAAACTCTCAAATGTGCCTCTTTTGAAGATTTGGTCACGTTAACATATTTTAGACATTTAAGAAACTTAAAAACTAGAAACCGGACCTTTGAAAAATAAAGTATAATCGACCTATCACTCCTAAACACTCAAAACATACCCTTTTTGACATATTGGGTCACATTCACTAAGTTTTGGACCCTTGATGTGCTCTAGAAAACCAAACCGACCATTGAATACTTTGTGCAAGTATACCACATGCAATTCCATACCAACTTGACTATTTGACACACTTGATTTCTAGTCTTACACACTCGACCTCCATAATCATATTTTTTTTCTTTGTTTCCTGTCACTCGAACAGTCACAACCCCATACTCCTTTTCCTTGTTTACTACACAAGTCTTGGTAGTGTTGACTTCTTCCTTTCCTCCCATGCGCATTTCTGAAACACGCAACCATAAACCATATCATTTTCCATGGTATTTCACTTTACCACCATGGTATCCCTTGTTTATAGACAAAAAGGACATAGACCATGCTCTTCTCCTTCCACTTTTACTTCTTATCGTTGAAAACTCATTCAACACACTACTCTTTTCTTACTTCAACACACCTTGCATTTAATGCATTGAAAAATCTAGCAATCAACCTTCCTTTGACTCCTCCTTTTATACCTTGGAAAACATTCAAAAGATAAGCAAAGGCTAGTGAGGAGGTTTCGAAGCAAGTTAGGGAGTTTTGGAAACAAGAAGAGGTCGAGTATACACTTTGGAAGCTTATCGGGTCTTAGTTTGGAAAAGCTAGATCGATTCTTTTTGGTCCTTTGTTATTTCTTCCACTCGTACACACTTCATCTTGTAAGCATACTCGATCACACTCCCTTTATTTCATTGTTTACTTTTTCATATCGCTAAGTGTTGAAATTTGGAAATATATGTTTAGTCGATATATATTCACACCCTCGTTAAAATGGTAAACATATCGAAACCTTGTTTTCACTCGATCATTTCGAATTAGAATGATCAATCATGCGTTTTTTTAAGCTTATGTGGTGATTTTTAAACGTAAAATGAACAAATAAGCACTTTGTACTTATTTCCGGTTTTAAGAAAAGAAACATGAAACTTTACATTGATTTTAAACGTGAATAACGAAAGAGAAACGATTATATATATCATACTAAGTCCTTGGCTCTTTTGGACTCGTATATACTCGACCTTATATACGTATAATATGACTTATGAGCTTATTTTCACCGGGCTTATCTTAAAAACTCGACCCAAGTCGAGTACACCAAAGGGCCCAACGGCCCAAAAACCGCGATCCCTTTTGCTTAATAATAAGCTAAATGTAATAAAAGTGCTTTTTGTAACATAACGAGCTTATTCGAAACTTAAACAAACCTTTTGGAAATGCTAATTTTCGCTTAATATGAAGCATTGAAAACGGTTTAGAATAAGAGGGAAACATCAACTCAGTATACACAGAGTATCATGCAAAAGTGCATACTGAGCGAAGATTTTTAACTAAATTGAAACTGCTAATTTTCGATTAAATATAATTGATTTGCAGATATAGCACAAATGGCCTAGTGGCTCAGCTGGGAAGGACCTTCGTGTTTATACTAAATGTCGCGAGTAAATGTCGCGAGTTCGAATCCGGGCGAAGGCAGTTTTGCCATTTTTGTTGTTTTTGCGACTTTCGCATTTTGGCAGATTCAGCCCCTCCAATTCGAGTAACTTGTCACTTTTCTAAAAACTAATATAAGTTTGTAACTTATATTAATTAGTACATTTTCAGCCCCCAACTTCTAACAACTTGTCATTTTCTTAAAAACTTTTATAAGTTTTGAAATTAATAATAATCTTTACAACTTCAACCCCTCAAGGTTGAACACTTGACACTCTTCATCCAACACCTTTTATAAGTTTAATAAACTTATACAACTTACCACTTTTCGTCTAGATAAATATGTTTAACACATATTTTTATTTGACGACCACATCCGTGTAAACTATAAATAATATATTTGTACAAATATATTATTTACCCACAACTTCAATAAACATATATATCTTGTATATATATTTATACACCTCGAGGCTAAACAAATCTAATAAATACAATTTGACTTGTATTTATTTACACTTCGATAAATATATATAGTATATACATTGACACCCCGAAATCAATCAGATTTAATAAATACAAATTCGACTTGTATTTATTCCCG
Source organism: Artemisia tridentata subsp. tridentata (assembly GCA_021014915.2). Taxonomy (NCBI): domain Eukaryota; kingdom Viridiplantae; phylum Streptophyta; class Magnoliopsida; order Asterales; family Asteraceae; genus Artemisia; species Artemisia tridentata. The sequence goes on from CP139509.1 coordinate 121,868,851, forward strand.
TTTCAAACATACTTAAGTCAATAATCGAGCCAACTCTTATGTGAATATATTGTATATATTCCCATACTTATTCCATGAGCCAATACGAACAAGTATTTCCACAACTACATTTTTATATACATTATCGAAAATCAAATTAACTTATGAAACTCCACATAAGCTGCAATAACTCAATTATTTAGAAACATTTGTTTTTGAACTTTAAGCATTTCAAAAACATGAACACTTGTAAGCTTACAAACTTTGGTTAAACTTGACAACATGTATTTGAATACAAGACTTAGACTAAAAACCATACCATACTTATCCAGGTAGTGTGTTGGAGCCATTTCCCTACTGCAGTTGACATTACCTTACTTTGTCCACTATCACTAAGGTGAGTTCGTAGCCCCACTTTTTATTGTTTAACTATTTTACAAACCCCGGGGGGGGGGGGGGGGATACATGCTATTATTTTTCTACTCGAACACAATGCTTTAAACTGTATGCTTATCCGAATGTTTTATTGTCACTAAGTAACCGTTTGCCATGTTCAAAGTCCCTATATCATGCACCATTAGTTACTTAAATGTAAGCGCGAATATTGTGAATAGGCCTATTGGAATTAACACTCCCGTTCTTATTGACCCGGATAGGGAAAATCGAACGCACTATACTTGAAACACTAGGTAAAATGGCAAGTTTACCTACTAGGGCTGCGATGTAACGATTTGACCAATTTCTATTGGTACGAGGTTTACGCTTTGGTTGTCATGAGCTTAGTGAAATAAATATTGTTTTGTTTTCAACGATGAGTGTGAGACAATGTAACTCACACTTCGATTATTGTGTTCAAACGACTTAAATTAAACCTATGGATTTCACTCAACCTTTATGTTGACTGTTTAAGCATGTTTTATCTCAGGTATTACATTTACTCGAGTATGGCACAGAGGAGCACGAATACTCAAGAAGGCTATAAATTATCTTTCAAAAACTTATTTTATAAACCGTGAAACTACTGGGACCTCACTTTGTAAAACTCTTATATTTTTATAATTCGAATGATAAATCTTTTAAAACGACTCAATTAGAGTTCGTTTTATATTGTTATAACTGTTATGCCATGAAGTAACACCCAGTTTGAATTCCTCTGCATAGTCGAAATTGGGGGTGTTACATTGTGGGACATAAAATGTGTGTGCTTGAATTGAGATATCATTTAAGAAGAATTTGGAGGAAGTTTGGCCTTAAGGAAGTAATTGATAATGGTAATGGTTGTTGGCTGTTTAAGTTTAGCAATGAGAATGGTTTGAATGTAGTTTTGAAACAAGGTCCCTAGATGGTGAATGGTAAACCCCTGATGATAAAGAGATGGGACACTGAGATAGGTTTTGAAAAAGATGAGCATGATAAACTTATTAGCCGGTTAGTATTTTAGCCCATTAGCATTATGTTTATTATTATTGGCCTTGGCCCATTTAGGGTATTTGCTTTGTATGTCGGTATATACATCTATATATTCTAATATACAGCAGTTGAAAAAGACCATGAATACCCCTATTAAAAAGTGATACTGAAATTCTAAGATGTCTACATATGTAATTTTACCATACAAAACTTCTCAAGTAAGCCTCATAAAATTCGGCCCTCACTCTCAAAATTTGTCAAAGCTTCTATCACAATATTCGGCAATCACTCTCAAAATTTGTAACCCACCCTTGGTTTCTTTGCCGAATCCTTAAAAAACCAACACAAAACCTATTCCCCCATCACCATTAAAGAATCAACACAAAATTGCATCTTCAGGGGTTTAATCCTAGCAAGGATATTTTTTTCAATTCAAAATAGTAAGTATATTTATCTTTTGTATTAAGATTTAAATTGTGATAAGAACAAATAATTGTTTTTTGATAAGACAAATCACAAAAATGTATCCCATCCTTTGATTTTTTGTTAGCAATTATATAATTTACTGGAACGATTATATAATCACAGAAAAGAAATTCATTATTTTTATATCTTTACCCGTTTGTTTCCAGACTATTTATTCTTCAAAAACATTCATCATTATTGTGTTTTCCATTTGTACTTGATTTTTTTGAAGTGGCTAATTTGTTAAAGTTTGCCTTATTTTTTTTATAGGGTTCTTGCTTTGGTTACTTCTAAATTCAAGGTGGCAATCTCTTTCTCATCACCATTTATGAAATCGCAGGAAATATGCACACCAAGTGTTTGTGATAATGTCTGAATGAGTTCGGTTTGTTTGTTTTGTGCAGGGGATGGTCCGGAGATTTGTTAATGATTGTGGCTCATGGATGCCTAGATTTGTCAAAGACAATATGCAACACTTACCAGGTTAGTTCTTACTTTAAGTTATGCTGGTTCAAACACCTGAAGAGTTAGAGGTGTCAGGTTCAGGTTATAAAGTTTTTTTTTTTTTTTTTTTTTTTTTTTTGGTCCGGATCAAAATGGTGCAGGTCCAGAAACACTTCTTGTCCAAGTTTTTGGGTATAAAAGATTATTGTGTCGAATATGATTACAACAACTATATCATTTCATTTATAATCTAACTTAACTAAGATACAAGACTTAGGGAGGTCTTATGCATCAAAAATACATTTTGGGCAATTTTTGACCCATTTTAGCTCAACATTTGACCCGTTTAGATAAAATGTTGATGTTACTAAATTCTATTTTTGCAGACAGTTTTTAGAGAAGATATGCATAGGAGGACATTGATGACCTTCAAAAACAATACCAAGTAGGCAAGTACATTTAATTTCCTTAAAATATCTTTAAGTCAATCTTGTGTTCTTATGTATGATATTAGATTATTATCCACCAGTCATCCAAGATTACCTCTTGGCTTTTTAAACTTAAAGGGTGTTTGAACTTGCACTGTGGAACTAATTACATTTTTATTGTGACATGAAGTTGCAATGATCATTTTTTTATGTCTGGAATTGCAAAATTTGTCTCTGTTTATTTAATTATTCAATGTTTGGCAGCTACATAACTGATCATACATTGACTAAATTGAAATTACATCTTTATCCATTTATGTATCTTCCTTAAATGTTCTTTGACAGAACGTCTCTAATGTTTTTCAGAATGATGTCAGTTTTGGTCAAAATCAAAATCTGCCAAACACTCAATTATTCAGTATTGCATAACCCCTTTCAATATACACATCCAAACAACCTTCTTACTGTATCATTTGACTCCAGGCAAGTGAGCGTAGATGCGAGGAGTTGATCATGCAAGTTCCTGATTCTACCAGACCTCTTTTGAGGCAGATAGAAGCTACGCAGGTTGGCTTTCCTTATACTAATTTAATTGTGAAGAACTTCAAGTTCGTCAATGGTAACTCAAAGGATCCTGATTGAACTGTTTTTAGCTTCAAGTTTATGCGTATCAGGTTGTTGTAGTATTGAGATATGTTAGAATCAGCCTACTATAGAGTTAAGAATAGGGTGTGCTTATATCAGACTACTATAGTTAAGAATAAGATGTTTTGTTATTGCTTAAACCAGGCGTGTCAGGTTTAGGCTGTTGTAGAATGAGCATGAGTTTGGATGAGGTTATAATGTGAACGAGGAGTGTTTTGTATCTTCAATCTTCAGAACTTATGCTCCACAAAGCTGTTTATCAAAAAATGGTTATCAATGATTTATTCCCATTTCGATTTGATAACAGTATTAGGGCCACATATATCTAAATAGGAATCCTCATTCTATACTGAACACACAAACTAATTAAGAACGTAAAAATAAGCAGACTCAAATTTGTAGCAAAACGTATATCTTGATTGTCTGATTTGCTGCATAATATCTAATGATCTAATATATTTGTCACTTCGTTGAGCAGAAGAGCAAGCCTGAGATTATGGTCGAGTGCTTGACATTTTATTTTCGAGGGGATTTAGAAGCCACGTCGATGGTAGCCAACTCAAGATTAGACGTTTCTGCTCATAATATTGCAACAGTTAAACACTTCCATAGAATTTAAGAGATCCTCGAGCTAGGTAAGTAGTTAAATTTCTTGATTTTTTGTTGATTTTGTTGGTATTGGATGACAGCTTCACTGCATTATATGAGAATGTGATTAACCGAATATCGATTCTTATTTAAATGCTAAGATAGAAAGTTTGTTGTTGGTGCGGATATGACCAGAGTTTATCAGTCTTAAAGCATGCGAAACGTAGCAAGGAGGGAATGATCACCAAGACTTTTTTAATGTTGGGGCTTGGAGAAACTGTTGATGAGTTACAGGAAGCCATGGATGATTTACGTGCCATAGATGTTGACATCTTAACTCTCGAACAATATTTACAGGTAACTATTTTCCCTGTTTCTTTAACTACATTTAGGGTGTTATTTGTGTAAGAAACTGGGCAAGTAAGTCATAAAGTATGGTTTTTCGATGTTATGGGTTTAGAGACAAGAATTGTTTTCTGTGAATCTATATATTCTAATATACAGCAGTTGAAAAAGACCATAAATGCCCCTCTCAAAAAGGAATACTCAAATTCTAGAGTGTCTACTTTTGTCATTTTGTAAAAAAAAAAAAAACTTCTCAAAGAAGCCTCCTACAATTCGGGAACACCTTCACCAGTTGTTACCCACCTTTTCATACCCACCTTCGCCTGTTAACCCATTTACCTAATTACCCAAATCCAATTTCATTCATAAACCCTAACCCAATTTCCTCTGCCATCATCATTCACGAACTGTTTTGAATCCAATTTCATTCATAAACCCTAACCCATATTCATCCGGAAATCATGTGAGCTGTGTTTCAGGACTCTATCCCAAGTAAGTTCAATAATCTATTTATTTAAATTTATTTGATATTATCACAACCTATCAATTATTGATAGACATATTTTATTTTTTTTCATATATTTGTGAAATCTTATCACAAAATAATCCGATTCATTGTTTCAATTATCACAACATTTTTTTAGGGTAAACACGGTTTTATGAATTAATTATGTTCGTGTCATTGTTTTTGTAGGGTAAAAATGAAGCATGTGATGATCCCAGCAAATTCAGTATGTTTTTCATCTCCATCCGCTGTTGAAGGTGTAAGTTTCCTAAATCATCTAGGTTTTTTAAATGGTTTTCTTCGTACATTATTGTTCTTCTAAGTGCTCGACGAAATGTCTATGAAGACAAATTGATTTTCAGTTGCAATTTCTTATTATTTAAAATTTAAACAATGAATTCTATAAAGTTTAAATTTAAATATACTTTATAGAATTAATGCCATCTTTGAATTTGTTCTATAAAACTTGAAACCAAGATTCATTAAGTAGGTCCATAGATTGATTTGCATAGATTGTTAAAATTCATGACACCTCTTTTGTTGTTGATGTTGAATTTTATTTAGGAGTAGTTGGTATTGCATTTTTAGGTGAAGATGTCAGTTTGTGAGTTACTATTGTGAAACTGATTTTGATTGTTTAGCCGTTAAGTAATTAGCTTAGGAGTAGTTGCAATAAAACGGATTTTGATTGTTTAAAGCTTGAATAGTGTTTGGATGTGTGCTTTTTAAGACTAATATCCTGAGATTGTCTTTTAAGTTTATTGATTTTGTTTTATCCTACAGGTGGTATCCAGGAAACTTTGGATGTACCGACATCCACGGTTGGGCGAATGGGAGGCACCGCTTCCATAGATAATGCTCATGAGTTGAACGACTTACAAATTGTGGTACTATGATGAAAGGATGTACCTACTTCCACTGGAAGGTACTATGATGTCGTGGCTTGCAGTCATATTCTTAGGTTTAATATGGGAATTCACGCGACGTTGAAATGATTTTCATGTAACCTATGTTATTCTTTTTGTTGTTGCAGATGCACCATCAGTAGCTGACATTCCAGCCCTGTGTATGTACGGCGGCCCAGTTTCCAGCTCACTTCCGGGTAAGGGAAGCTTTGTCAAAGTAAACAACCATTATATTCCGTTCACTTACCTGCATGCCTACATGGTGCTCATGTTTTTGGATTAACATGTACTCGCCTGCCCGTACATGCTGCTCGCAGAAGACGTATTGACCATTTATGCAGAGGTACTTTCAAATGTTAATACATATACATTTAGAAAAATGTATATGTTTTAGGTTATAGTATTAGTAAGTGACTTACACTCTTATCGCTCTAGGGCACCAACATTTCCACGAGCAGCCTGCAACAGCAAATACTACAGTGCCACCAGTACCTAGACCTACCCACCAAAGTGAGATAGAGACAGTGTTATGACTATTGTTGTAGGTGAATCAGAGACAGAGGATACTCCGAGAACAGTAAGAAGTGAGATACGGCCGACGGGATCACAATATACTGGTGGAAAAAGGAGGTTCACCGAGATGCACACAGGTTTTGTCCAATATTATACACAAAGGTTGTCAAATTCGGCGTTCCTCTCGGTGGGAGATTTACTAATCGCGTTATGTTTCAATCATTGTAGGCCTACAAGATTCTGAAGCTGGGCCTTCAACAACTGAAATCGTAGGATCGTAATTTGATAAAGATATGACAGGTTCTCAAACTGCCTGTTTGACAGGTACTCAAAATGACTATAATCACTTAATAAACTATGGGTAATGGGTCCGTTCATATTGCATTCAAACGAGAAAATATTATATACTTACAGTTTGAGCTTTATGAGTTTTAAGAGTGTTCTGGGTAGTTTTTTGGAACTTATTTAACGCCTTTTTCTATAATAAAGGTCTTTTGGTTTTTCCATGATTTGTTAAATAAGCTGTCAATATGGGACACAAATTGACTATTTGGTTTTCCCATGATTTGGTTTTTCGAACTTCATTACTTTTAAGAGTGTCCAAAGAAAGGTTTTGGAAACGGTCACGGGATACCAGGCTGCGCACATCTGCACTGAAACTTGCTTTCCTTAGGTAACCTGAACAAAAAAAAAATTCAAGGTTCACCCGTTTTAACTTTAAATGTTACAAGCAATTATTATGATACATAATGTGTTTGATGAATTATCAAGTGCCTAAGAAAAAGAGAAATAGATGTTTATGAGTATGCAGTTTTATTGTGATCTTATTTAGATTCTCATGTCTATTCATAATCTTCCAATACAGGGGTGCGTCATAAAATGAAAGTTAATCATTAGAATGGAGTTACGAACGAAAAGCTTTACCAAACCACTGCTAGAGAACCAAAATGCCAACCTATTGGAAAGTACACTACAAGTAAGAACTTTTGATGTATTATCAATATGTGAACATGTAATATAGCTTTATAGATAACTCAATTTTGCATATCTATTTACTGTTTACAAGTAAATACTGCTTAAATGTTGTTGTCCTTATTATTTACTTTGATTCACACACATGGAAATGCGTTATGAGCAGCCCATATGCAAATTGTAGTCAAAGTTCATTTCGGGCTGGTCATATGGTTATAGCAGTTGTGACAGAATTCATTATCGAACTTGATTAACTTTCGTATTGTTTTTGTGTTGGGATTGAAATACAAACAGATTCACTGGGTTATTGCCAGAAAGAAAATTGCTAAGGGTGGAGGAAAAGGAGTTGGTGCAACTGATAACGGTAAGGAACGCGTGATCACAGTACAACTTATTGTGTTAAAAACGTTGTTAGCCGTAATTGATACGTATATTTAGCTTGACTTGGGTGAACGGAATTTCAACAGATTCTGAGGGTGGCTAGCTAACAACTCTACAATGGAAAGAACCACATGCTCCTTAAAGATGCACATGCTCATCCACTATCATATCCACAGTTCAATTTGTGCAGGTAATTCCATTGCCAGATCACTATATATTTAATGTGTAATGTAAATGCTTGGCAAGAGACCAGCTCTTTGGATTTTGCTTTGGTATCTAGGATCTTGAGCATAGCAACAAAGCGATTCGTATGGTAGTTGAGAACCAAAGAAAGTGGTGAGGTGCTCAAGAGAATAACTGTAAAGAACGTGTTCGTGATGCTATCTCCCAGAAATGGGCAGCAGCCGAAAAGAAAATATTATGATTGTTGATGTGCGTGATGTGTCGTTGCGGTTTAGCAGTTTTAATGCCTACTCAAGTTTTAAATTTATATTTAGCCGACTTATCAATAACACACACACTTAACGAGCAGTGTACCCGGTCAGTATGAAGATAATGGTAAGTAGAGTGTCGATCACTAAGAGTGGAACGTATTATCTCGTTATTCTAATCAGTATTTTAATATCCTAACGCAAGGGGGTTTCAGCCTGAGAGACTGGCACGATTTGTTGCAATTAAATAATAAAATAAACCAATAGGCACGAATCAGCAAGTAGCACACACGTACACAGATAAATACTCGAGACAATAAGAGGGCTGTCCTTATGATTAAGTAGATTGTCACTTGTTTTATTGATAGCTTCAAATGAAGTGTATGTAGTTAACCCTTTCTCGTTGGTCCTAATCTTATCGGCGAGTAAACCCTTAATGATTACTTATGTCTAAAAGTTATTCCTAAGTGATCAATTTAGTAATAACCGTGGGAGCCACATTATGTCCCGCAGTCAAATGCCCGCAAGCCACTAATAAACACAGAGGTTATCAATGCACTAATAAGTAGTAACCAAAGACATCAACATATAAACTTTAATTGATGGGAAAGCAAGTATTAAAGGGAGTGCAATCTTTCGTTGTCACATTACACAAGCCACCAATCCTGATGAATTAAAGTTTGCTAACACAATAAAACAAAACTACTTAATGAATTAAACACATGCAGCACCTTCTTACAGCTCTTGTATCTTTGATTTGGGTGTGTCTTGTGCTGCCTCCTTGACTGAATTCGTCCTTTTGTTCTTCTGTTCGGACTTAGGTTATATTATCTTCCATACGAAATTCGTCTGGTCTTGGGGTATTTATAGTTTCTGTCTGAAGGAAGATGCGGCGCATCTAGTAAGTAGATGCGGCGCATGTACTTAACTTCGCGTGGGGTCCAAGATTATAATATTCAGGAATATTCGTACACCGCCAGAAGATGCGGCGTAACTCCATGATTAGATGCGGCGCATGTCCTCTTGTATCTTGGATCGTATCTGGTGATATCTTGATAGAGATGCGGCGCATGTCATGAGTGAGATGCGGCGCATCTGGAGCAGATTAGTCTTGATCTTCTTCATTTCAGTAGACTCTTAACTTTATGCATGTTATGCTCCATAATCAGTCCAAAATCGCTAAGTTTCACCAAATGCTTGTTTTTACCTGAGAATTACAAAAGTAAACGATTAAGTATCAATCCTCATACATAATATAGTAAAACAAGTCAAATTAATAGGATAAATGATAGTAATAAAATGTACTTATTTGAGTTCATCAAATATCCCCCCACTTGAACTTTACTTGTCCCCAAGTAAACCTTAGAATTTCTCTTATGAAAATGTATCCTAAAAGATGTTAGGATTTATTTTTATATTTAAGCATGTATTCGTTCATTTCATAATCACACAACTAAACACTTTAACGAATTAGAAGTAAAATAAAATAAGTCGATAAAAGCAAATCTAATCGTTTAACTGTCCAGTCGCGACGAATATTCTATCATAAGCTTGGCAAGTATACACATCTCCACCACTAAAGCTAAGGAGTAACAAGTCTAAAGCGGTAAAAAGGGTTTTTAGGCTTAAGGGTTAATTATTCTCTTTCACTATCGATCTCAAATTCCAGAAAAGGCGACAAAATCACAAATACATGATCGAATCCACGAACACGATACTTGCAATTGCTCAAATCCTTAACTCGAATAGGCTAAAGATAGGTCCAAACTTCACCAATAATAATATATCAAAAAGGGCGACAAAATCATAAATACATAGCCGAATCCACGACTACGATACTTAAGATTGCTCAAATCCCTAATCTCAATAAATCAAAGGTTTGGTTGGATAAAGAATAATAAAGGGCATGGATAACATTTGGGATATAAATTGGTGTAAAAATAAAAATAAACAAAACAAATAAATCAAAATCTTAAGTGTGGTTAATCACTATCCCAACCATCCCATGAATAAGACTCATATCATCGAATAACTCACGCTTTAACACTTGAAACACACGCTTTAGGTAGACACGAATTATACTCAATAAAATCTTAATCAAAGAATAAACCTTAATTGGCGTTCCCATAACTGCCAATTCCCATTCAATCCATAGATATAGTACAACAAATAGTGGTGATATCGACCACTTACATAACTTTACATAAGTTGGTTAAAACTAACTTCCAACTTTTCTTTCTTTTTCTTTTCTTATTTTTTCGATTTTTTTTTTTTTTTTTTTTTTATTAAACATAAACATAGATGTGTAAAATTTCACCACATCACTATAACTTTCTTTCCGGATAATTTTTCCATACTTTTTATGACTTCAGAAATAATGGTAATAGTGAAAGTAGTAAACACACGAAAAATAAACTCCAAAATATACAATATTTACTTTCACTCCAATTGCATTGTGCAATTTCCCGACCTAACCATAGATAATGAATTACACACGCGAACACAGGTAATGTAAGGAAACACACTCTGCTTATAGCAATCAACCAACCACGGATTCTAATCTACAGGGTAGGCTAAGGTGTAAGGGTGTAACGAAACATTTTAAACATAGGTGTAAGAAACGAAAGGAATGGCTCTGAGGGTTTTTCTAGGGGTATCTTACTCTAAAAATGAGAGTAACAAAAGGGTTTATACGGGGTTAACTAACCAGTGTAGTTAGTTAATAACACATAACAAATAATAGGCTATTTGGGTGTAATCCTAGAATTTTACCAATTTAGACAAGTCATTCCAATTATATAAATAATACTTATTATGGTGGTCTCGAATAGTATACAAGCCAAGTTCTAAAGTTTACAAGTCACCGGCACACTCATAGATTTGTGAATTTTGAAAAATCACAATTTTTGAAAATAACGTTATGTGTGCAGCTATGCAACTTAGATCTTAAACAAAAACATGCTAAAAAAATTTTAAGTTTGATATATTAAGCACATTTTAAGCATAATTTTTGAAAAAGTTTAGGACAAGTAATTGTTAAGTGTTCTAATTCTCCAATCCCCCCACTTAAGTTAAACAACGTCCTCGTTGTTTGTATAAAAGGTTAAAAACTGGAAAATAAAAGAATTAGAACAGAAAAACTCCCCTGAGATTTGCTTGGTATGATCCTCCATTAGTATAAGAGCAAAAATCAACTTCTTGTGGATTAGAACGTTAAAGCTTCATACTTGATGTATCCACAGGAAATCCAGGAAACTATAATACCACCAACACTTTAAAACACACCTAAGATAAGAAAGGTTCAAACTTGCATAATACATTAGTAGTTAGATAAAAATAAAACTTAAAAATTAAAACTGAAAATCATCAGGTCAGTCGATGCGCCGTATCTTATGGAAGAAGATACGCCGTATCGAGCCTGGAATAAATACGGATCAGAATAAAGATGCGCCGCATCCTTAACCAGGGATGCGCCGCATTAAAATAAACTGATAAATAGTTTTAAAGTCGAAAATAAAAATGCAGAAAAATAAAATAAGATATGACCATTGCAGGAGATGCGTCGCATCTCAGAATTGAGATGCGCCGTATCCTCATGCGGGCCTGGAAACAAAATAAAACGAAGTAAAGGATAGGATGCGTCGCATCTGTTTAAGCAGATACGGCGCATGTAGTGATCAAACAGACTGATAACAGTCTGTTGTAAAATGACTCGTTCCACGGTTTAATCTCATACGTCCTCTCGTACTCTCATGCTGAACTTAATGCCAGTCTTCATCAAACATAACAAGAAATATAAACTGAAACATTAAATATAAACATAAGAATAGCGATTAGTACAATCCAAAAAGTAATAATAATGTGTGGAACAATGTCTATGAAATCAAGAGAGTAAGGTCATGGGTGAGTGTGGTCGTCTGGATGGGTCCCGGAAGTGCTGGCTCCATCAGTCCTCTGGCGGACTCTGCGCTCGTATGCACGTGTCACTCCCGCAACCTCAGTACCATCTGGACGAACGTGTGTAATACCCTGCTGCTCTAATAGTCTGCTCACACTCATGACCACCCACTCTGAGTCTCTCCTCAGGGCTCTCAACTCTCCCTCGACTGCCTCAAGTCTCTGACCAATGGTGCGTGGGGGTACTGGTGCCTGTGGCACCTCCTCGTCGGCAGGAGCAGCAGCCGGAGGTTCCTGAGGTCCTCCCTGCTCCGCCTCTGGCCCTGCAGCTCTGGCGGGCCCTAATGCTGCCCAAAAGTGGCCTCCCGCAGTCACCTGGCAGATCCCGAGTCTAACCAAATAGTCCCTATCGATAACCGGGAGACGGGCCACAATAACCTCCAGCCCCGCTGGGATCTCTGCTCCAATAACTCCAAAATGGCGGGCCAGCCTCGAAACAAAATGCCCGCCAGTCATCTGGCTCCTCCGATCTCTCCCTGCAGCAGATCGGTGGAGGTAGTGCGCTAAAAAGTGGGGGATGTTCACCGACAACCCCTCATCCATACTCCTCAAGAGGAAGAGGTCCAGAGTGGTCACCTTCTCAGGTGACTGACCCCTCCCAGCGATGGTGAGTGCAATCAAACGGTGGCATAGCCGCCTCATCGGCTCTCTGATCAATGTGTAGGATGGGGTGGAAGTAACGATGTCACCCATCGAAGAAATCCTAACCCAGTAGTCACTGAATACCCCTCTGTCAGGGACAACCCGTAAACTCTCAGCCCAGTATCTGGCAAACCCAGCAGATCCAATCTCCTCCTCAGTGTGTAGCCCCATGGCCAAAATAAACTGCCTCATCGACATCTGCCTATGCACACCTCCTAACCTGAATACCAGAGTGTCAGCTGTATCAATCTCCAAATCCGTCTCCCTGTAATGAATCGTGCTAAAGAACTCCAGCATGAGCTCCCTAATCAGAGGCTCGTCAATCCTAAATAGTCTCTCCCAAGCACTAGACCTAAACACTACCTCCTCATCGTCTCCAACAACTACCATCTCCATCCGATGCTGTAAACTAGCAGTTGCATGTCCACCACCGATCAATCCCACATCGTCAAAATTCAAAACCTGGACTCTGAATATTTTCTTGAAGTAAATCGAGTCAAGCCTATGCAAGTAATCCTCTAGAGCGGCAGGAGTAAGTCCCATGTTCTCAAATTGTAGCCACTGATGCCTTAGTGTGACTTCTGGTAGTGCCATCTGAAATAGATATTCACAGTCAGTAAACAGTCTGCAAAATAGGTAGATACGGCGCATCTGATTTAATCAGTGCGGCGTATCTGTATAAAGTATAAGAGATGCGGTGCAAGACAATAGATACGGCGTATTGAGATGCGTCGTATCTAGATTAATCAATACGGCGTATCTAGAATTTTATCAATTTTGAAATAGGTCGTTACGCCGCATTAATCAACCTAGATGCGCCACATCTAAAAGCATATCAGTATAAAATAAAGGGTTAGGCACGTTTTTCAAGAATCCGTATCCGTGACGTAAACTCCCGCATTATATCACAGACCAAATTTACTGAATTGTTCCTATCAAAAACTTCTATCACACTTTCCCTCTAAAATTTAAAAACAATCACCCAAAACCCTATTTTTCGTTCGATTTAATTAGTGCCAAATTCGATGTCCAAATCTAAAATTAACTTAGGGGAAATTATCAATGCCAAGTTCTAATCATATCCCTATATCGTTTAAGCCCTAATCGAAGTGGTCATATAAACCCTAATTTTTATAATTAAACGAAATTAAATCAAAATAGAATAATTACCTTAATTTGATGATTAGGAGAAAGGTTATAGATCGGATTAAAGGAGGATTTAAGAAAGATGATCGGATTTCGAGTATAATTTTAGTGCGTGAAAGTTCTTAACTGTGTGTGTTTATGCGGCGCATTCCTGTCGTATTTATAGGGCGACACGATGCGCCGTATTAGAAAATTGGGATGCGCCGTATCTATTTAATTTCGTTGACTAGTCAATAAGTCCTAGTTGGTCAGGGATACGGCGCTTTGGATATTTAGATCCGCCGTATCTCTATGTTAGTTAACGAAATTTAAATGAAGAACGTACCTTGGCCTCCGCAACACAGTTCCTTATACATCAAATTTGGGTTAAACGGCACACCATATAGATGAATTCAAAATAAGAGCAATAGGCATAAACGTTTCATTAATAATTGTAATCTTATTGTTTAGTGGATAAGGATTTATTCCGAGGTTAGGAACAAATATCGTTTTTGAGCATACAAAATTAAGATTACGATTTGAATCAGATGTATAATATGGATAATAAAACTGAGATCATAGTGTAGAGAACTTTCCTTTGGGCAGTTGAATTATCGTAGAGTTTACCTGGGATTCTATTTCAAGAATTTAAGAAGTTCAATGTTACCAGTACTGAGTTTTCCTCCACTCTTGTCGTCTTATGTTCAGTCACTTCAGCTAGCGTCTCTTGGTTTGGTTCAGAATGTAATCCTTCTTGGTGATGCTCGAGTCATCATTTATCCTGAAAATAAACAACTTGCACACGAGATAGCGGACCGATCAAAGTAAATATCAAAAATCAACTATATTTATCAAATTATATTCGTCGTATTAACAAAAGTTAATGCGCCGTACTTTCGTTACGTTTAAAAATAAATATCGATTTTTGATTCAGAAAGATGCGCCGTATCGACAGAGATCGATACGCCGTATCTGTTTAATAATTCACAAACTGTTTTTAATTAAAATAATATATACGCCGTATCTGCTAAAGCAGATGCGTTGTATGGCGTTAACGTTTAGAAATTTTTTTTTATTAAAAACAGATACGCCGTATCTGCAAAAGCAGATGCGTCGTATTACTTTATCGCTTAGAAAAATTTTCTTATTAAAAACAGATACGCCGTATCTTGGGGAAAAAATGCGTCGTATCGAATTAATTAAACGCGTTGTATATAAAAAAAATTAAACGCAATACGCCGTATCTGAGAGATCAGATGCGCCGTATCGTTTGATTTATCACAGTACAACGATAGCAGAACAGAAAAATACGAAAAATAAAAACAAAAAATTAAACACACAAACGAAAATAAACACACAAAAATAAAAGAAAACAATTAACACACAATACAACAAATATGCAAAATAGTACAATGATGCAATTAATCTAATAAAAAAGAAAAACCTAATTAAAATACTAATTAAATTAACAGATAATAACAATTCACTCCCCGGCAACGGCGCCAAAAACTTGATGCGCGTGATGTGTCATTGCGGTTTAGCAGTTTTAATGCCTACTCAAGTTTTAAATTTATATTTAGCCGACTTATCAATAACACACACACTTAACGAGCAGTGTACCCGGTCAGTATGAAGATAATGGTAAGTAGAGTGTCGATCACTAAGAGTGGAACGTATTATCTCGTTATTCTAATCAGTATTTTAATATCCTAACGCAAGGGGGTTTCAGCCTGAGAGACTGGCACGATTTGTTGCAATTAAATAATAAAATAAACCAATAGGCACGAATCAGCAAGTAGCACACACGTACACAGATAAATACTCGAGACAATAAGAGGGCTGTCCTTATGATTAAGTAGATTGCCACTTGTTTTATTGATAGCTTTATATGAAGTGTATGTAGTTAACCCTTTCTCGTTGGTCCTAATCTTATCGGCGAGTAAACCCTTAATGATTACTTATGTCTAAAAGTTATTCCTAAGTGATCAATTTAGTAATAACCGTGGGAGCCACATTATGTCCCGCAGTCAAATGCCCGCAAGCCACTAATAAACACAGAGGTTATCAATGCACTAATAAGTAGTAACCAAAGACATCAACATATAAACTTTAATTGATGGGAAAGCAAGTATTAAAGGGAGTGCAATCTTTCGTTGTCACATTACACAAGCCACCAATCCTGATGAATTAAAGTTTGCTAACACAATAAAACAAAACTACTTAATGAATTAAACACATGCAGCACCTTCTTACAGCTCTTGTATCTTTGATTTGGGTGTGTCTTGTGCTGCCTCCTTGACTGAATTCGTCCTTTTGTTCTTCTGTTCGAACTTAGGTTATATTATCTTCCGTACGAAATTCGTCTGGTCTTGGGGTATTTATAGTTTCTGTCTGAAGGAAGATGCGGCGCATCTAGTAAGTAGATGCGGCGCATGTACTTAACTTCGCGTGGGGTCCAAGATTATAATATTCAGGAATATTCGTACACCGCCAGAAGATGCGGCGTAACTCCATGATTAGATGCGGCGCATGTCCTCTTGTATCTTGGATCGTATCTGGTGATATCTTGATAGAGATGCGGCGCATGTCATGAGTGAGATGCGGCGCATCTGGAGCAGATTAGTCTTGATCTTCTTCATTTCAGTAGACTCTTAACTTTATGCATGTTATGCTCCATAATCAGTCCAAAATCGCTAAGTTTCACCAAATGCTTGTTTTTACCTGAGAATTACAAAAGTAAACGATTAAGTATCAATCCTCATACATAATATAGTAAAACAAGTCAAATTAATAGGATAAATGATAGTAATAAAATGTACTTATTTGAGTTCATCAATTGTTGAAAGAATAAAATCAAGGGAGCAAATACCTGCTACAAAAGTGAATGTTCTTATCATCAATTTTAATTACAGTGTTGATTTCGCTTATTGTTAGTATGATGTAGTGTGCGTTTACTGGACGAGCTAATCAACCGTTTACTACAAAAGCTATTTTCATGATATTAGCTACACGATATATTACTCTAACTGAACTTTTTGTTAGTTATAATGTTAGTTACATGATAATGAATAGGATAATGTGATGTTCAATGTGTGTGGTGTGTAGTATGTAGAGTTATGATTAGATTTATTGTTAGTTTTTTAAGGTCTAGATTATCCGGTTGCTAGATAGAACAAAGTTTTAATTTTGAGTTCATGTTGGGCGGATTGGGTGCTGCAACATTAGGATTTTTAGGGTGGATCAAAATGGGTAATTTAGGGCCTGGGGTGGGTAGAATCAATTTGTTTTTCATATAAAGTTCCATGAGTATTGTTTTTCATTGATTTGCATAGCATGTTATGTTTTGAAATTAGATTAATAGATAACTTAAGGTCCTTGGTTAATATTAGTTTGTTCAGCCTTTTTATTTTCAGTTACCATGGGTGTTTGGTGCTTCGTTTACTTTATATTGTAAATTCAAACTCTTTATTAGTTATACTTTTGGCAGCTTAATACTATATTAAATGATAGTCTACTTGCTTCATGGGCTTAAGTTCGAGTGTCGGAGCTTCTCAAGAGTTACAAGGTGGCTTGGGAATGTTGAGCATATATCGCGTTTTGCGTTCTGCTAGGAGAATGAATTGTAAATTTTTAACATGCATTATGCTAGAAGAAGGAATTATTGATTTATAACCTTTCGACCACATGATGTGTTGTAGCATGTGCTAAAATAGTTAACAAGATGAGCGACAGTACACTATAATAAGCTAAAAAAACGAAATGTTATAGTTCATTTACTCTATATCCAAAACCCCACGAGTCATCTACAAAAAGTCATGAGGATTTTGTTTTGTTTCATAGAGTACATTTTATATGCTTGATTGCACATATGTTTTATTTGTACGAACGTGATCCAACTGTTTATAATCATGTGTTTATACAAATCATTATATATTTTTTGTCCTCTCTTTAAAATACCCGTGAATTTCACGGGTCTTTTATCTATATATTCTAATATACAGCAGTTGAAAAAGATCATGAATACACCTCTCAAAAAGAAATACTCAAATTCTAGAGTGTCTACATTTGTCATTTTGTAAAAAACAAACTTCTCAAAGAAGCCTCCTACAATTCGGGAAGACCTTCACCAGTTGTTACCCACCTTTTCATTCCTGCCTTGCTACACAAGTGCTACCGATTCATTATTTAAACATTCAAACCCAAACCCAAAATCATTTCCGAACCCTAGCCCGCCATCATCATCAGAAAAACAAATTCATCAGTTTTGAAGATTAACCAATTTTATTGAATGTTATATAAGGATTTTTAATTTTGGTTAATTATAGCATTTGATTTTCCAGGAAACTTTGAATCGGTTTTTCCAATTCACGGTATGTTTTAGTCTCAATTAAATTGAAGTCCATTTTTTTTCTTGAACAATCACCAGTGTCAAAATATATATATATATATATATATATATATATATATATATATATATATATATATATATATATATATATATATATATATATATATATATATATATATATATATATATATATATATATATATATATTTTTTTTTTTTTTTTTTTTTTTTTCTTTTTCTTTCAGGTTTTTATCATCTGTTTTCCCAATTCATGGTAAATTCTTATTTTTTATTATGATTATGATTGCTGGACATCAATATTTGTTTGTATATAACACAATGATTCTTACCAGTAAAGATATCTGCGTTCATGTGTTCGTCATCATCAATATCATGTACCCTTTAATGTTCTATTGTAATCACTACTTTGTAAAAGTAGTTTCCATATACCCTAAAAAATGTTTGCTTAAAAACGTTGTTACCCATTTAATGTAATGACTACCACATTTGTTGTTTTGGATTTTTAAATGGAAATGAGTCGCCTTTCGGATGGACTTATGTAACCACTACTACAGTTGTGCTTAAATTTGAATCCCTTTTTGACTTTGCAATGAATTGAGATCTGATCATTCCCCGACCATGTCTTTATTTAGGATGTTCCTTGGTCGATAAAGCCTAGGTTTGATTTTAACACTTAAGATGGACATAAATAAGTAATGAGTGTGACCTAATAAACATCAATTGAACGCATTATGTCAATATAATCTAATAAAGATCAAAAAGTGACCCATTTCACTATCAATATAATTTAAAAGGACCATTAAAAAGTATATATGACAAATTAATTTTACGAGTTTAAAAATATGAAAATGTGTATCAATACTTTAACAACTGAAGAAAACTTTTCACTTTATCATGAATGCTAAAATTGTGTTCTCCACCTGTTAAAAAGCATATGAGCATAATTGCATTGGGAAGTATTGAGCATTTGAATGTATAAGATAGTAAAGTTGTTAAAGTGGCACCTGCAACTAGGAGGCATTCAGATGGATACTAGATTTCATGGTTGCTAATGGAGGACCAAAAACAAAGAACCTATAAGACATCCATATATGACAGAATGAAAAGGCCATTACATAGTTTGCTTTTCACAAAGTAATTTGTGTCTTGTGTTTGTGATGGTGTATTGTTATGTCGAACTTATGTGTATTCTTATAATTTCAAATGGGTAGCGGATCAAACATAACCATACTATCAAATGTTGGCGCCAAGTCTAATTAGTCTTTTGGGAATGAAGTCATAGAATATGTTGTGTCACAGGTCATTCATGATCAAGTTGTCAAAATTTGGTTATAAAATTGAGAAGTTAGTAAGATGTCTCAATTCTATGGCCAATCACTTACTATTAGCATACAAATGACCTATAACCCGCCTACCTTGACACCTTCATATTTATGCTTCTTTCCACTTGAAGTAGATATTAGTCAATGTACTTGCAGATAAGATGCATTGATAATTACTTATAGTATCATTTGTTCTACAGGAAGATTTTCGCAAAACTGGTTTGTTATTACAATACAAGAATTGGGGTGCAAATCTAAGATTGTAAGTGCAGTATTTTCTTTTTCAAAGTTATAATAAACATGATTACAGAGATGTTACTTGTGAGTTTCAACCCATTTATTTGTAAATTTGTTAACTCGAGTTATGTTTTCTACCTAACAGGTAAAAAAGAATCTTAAACGGGTTAAAATTTTTTAGATAATTTTCTTTAGTAAAGTAGGTTGAAGGGGGTAGTTGGTCTATGCGACAATATCCATAATACAAGTAGCATGCCAACAATTTAAGGAAGATAATATCCATAATACATAATATCAAAAATTGTTCTTTTCTATAAACTAATTTCTTTTCATAACAGATTCAAAACTACTATTCCACGGTTCTCAATTTAATCCCGTGAATTTTACGGGTCAATAACCTAGTTATATATATACCGAAGGTTTATGATGAATGAAAGATAGGGATTTATCAAACTCTAATATGGTATCACAGCCTCAAGATCCACCACCTAAACCCTAAATTTTTTTTTTTACGCTTGCTAATTACTTCTGCTGCCAATTGCACTCTGCTACCGTTTACATTCCAACTTTATTTGCCGCTTGTTGCCTTGCATTTATTTAGTTTTTTTTTTGCTTTGATAATTGTTGTTGCTTCCTATACCCGACCCCACTACAAAAGAAAAGCAAAATTTGTTTTTCCTTCCTTGCAAAGAAACAACCGCATCTTATTAATTAGGCTGAAGGGAGTGGAGCGACCTCACCGGCGATTAGCCCTTGGAACGCCGGCGGATCGCCCCCAACACCGCCCCCCCCCCCCCCGGCGACTTGCAACCTTGGCGACCCATACGTATCGCCTGGAACGTTTGAAATTTTTGCTCCTTTTCATGGTTTTCTAGCCGTTTCAAACGGCTTTGTATCTTTCTTTTTTTTTCCTTCCATTTCCTCAACTATATATATATATATATATATATATATATATATATATATATATATATATATATATATATATATATATATATATATATATATCTCACATATATACATTTACTTCATCAAAAATATGTATCCAAATCCTAATCAAAATAACATTCGCAGCCCGTATGGGTATCGTTTGGCACGTCCAAACGTCCCAAATCAACCGGATATGAATGATCCAAATTTACTTAATAACCCGGCATTGTTTCAATATATCCAACAAATGAACGTGGCGCCTAGTCAACCAATCCCGGGTTTCATACCTTGGAATGCGTCACAAGAGGGATACGGTTTCGCCGGGGTTACTCCTCAAAACACACCGGGTGGACATTTTGGTATAACATTTTTACTCTTTATATATATATATATATATATATATATATATATATATATATATATATATATATATATATATATATATATATATATATATATATGTATATAGTGTTGTATTCAATGCAATACCAATATTAGATGCAGTACTTTACAGTACCATTTAAATAAATCTAGACCATTAGATGAGTATGATCAAAGGTTAAGATTAAAAGTGCTAAAATTGTAATTAAATAAAAGATGAGATACTTATTTTCAATTAAATAAAAGGCTAAAAGGGCAATTTAGGTATTTCATATCTAGCCCTAAAATAGTGCCAGGGTAAGTCACTTCCATCTATATTCAAAAAAAAACAATTAACCGTCACCCTCTCCACTTTCATTCCCACAATCATAGATCTACCACCTTCCCCTCTTTTTTCGAAAGAAAATAACACCAAATCTGTTTTTTGCATTTCGAAAAAAAAGAAACGAGATCTAGAACACTAAGCCCGATTAATTACAGATCTCACTTTTTTTTTTTTTTTTTTTTTTGGAAACACTAAACGAGATCTGGAAACACCAAATCTGTACGAATAAAAAAAAAAGCAAAAAAAGAAACTGATGCAGAATCGTACAAGGGAAAATTACAGAAATTATTTATCGATTTGAGCCATTATCGACCCAATGGCACCATATTTGCCTTCACGGATGAGTAAGTCTTGTAACTCACTTTGTTGGTTTTCTAAATATCAACTTTTCTATGTTGACGTTCTTATTGATTTTAAATAATGTACTTGATGAACAACAAAAGGGTACATTGTTATTCAAGGACTTTTGCTAATGCTCTTACTGGTTTGAAGGTGAGATCCATTTTATTAGTATTGTTATTCTCCTTTCCTATCTGATAGGGTGTTTGGATGTGTGTTTTGGAAAAGTTGCAATATCTATAATTTGATGAATTATTAATATGATTTAATATTTAATTTTTATTTTTTGTTTCGAAACAACTATTGTGTTCTTGGTGCTTTATAAATACGTCTTTGATTGAAGTTTATGTGGCCACAGGAAACATACATGTTTTTGGAAGTCTTGCACCTATGTTCTAATAAATTTGATGAATTAGACGAGAAAGTGAAGAGTGCACACATGTTTTTGGAAGGCGTGCACAACTTGGACACCGCAAACATACATGTTTTTGGAAGTCGTGCGCATATGTTCTAATGAATTTGATGAGAAAGTAAAGAGTGCACACATGTTTTTAAATGACGTCCACATTTATGTTTAACAAGATACTTCTACATGTATTGTATTTTATTTGATATTGAATTTTGTGTATACTATTTATGTTGTTGTTTGTTATTTAATTTGTAGAGGTTACATGTATATGTTTTTGTTTTTAGTCATATATATATATCCCATGCAGAGTCACTCATTTAATGTCACCTCATTTAAAAAAAAACACATATGCACTTAATTTTTCGTAAAACATCTATGTAAAAGAAAATTAAAAAAAAAATCTGGAAAAAAAAATTATAAAAAAAAATATATATTTTAAATTCCGAAAATTAAGGTGTTTAAAAACGTTTTTTAATTAAAAAAAATTCAAAAACAAAGTTAAAATGTGTTTTACTAATATACCCTTATGAATTAAATAAAAAGATTTAATAGTACTAAATTCTTATTGGTCAAAAAGAGTACTGTAAAGTACTGTATCTAATATTGGTACTGCATAGAACGCGCCCCTATATATATATATATATTTCGGTATATATATATATATATATATATATATATATATATATATATATATATATATATATATATATATATATATATATATATATATATATATATATATATATATATATATATATATATATATATATATATATTTTAACCCATATTTTTTTTTCTAGATCGTCAACGAGTCATTGACACTCCACCAATGACGCCAACTTCTCCGGACGTTGAAATCGTCGAAGAAACCCAATCGGAAGTCGAAGCCGGGGGATCTATACAACGTAGACAAAAACGACAACACAAACGGAAACCCGCCGACGAACCGAGGGTGAGAACCACGGCTATTCCGTGGCAAAAAGAGGAGGAGATGTGCCTATGCAAAGCTTGGTTGGAGGTTACCGAGGACCCACTAGAAGGTATTAAATTTTGCGTTTCTTTTTATAAATTTATATATACATTTACGTATATTTATATACATATGAAATGTTGTTTTATTTTTTGTAGCTAATTGTCAAAAGGAGAGAAAGTATTGGTCCCGAATAATGAAGATTTTTTTGAAGCTCATGGGCGAGGAGAGCGGATATCGTGACCCGGACGGGGTGAGTGCCAAGTGGAGGAAAATACGCCCACAAATCCAACATTTCAACGAGATCTATACTCGGCTCACAAATTCGAACAAACATCAAAGTGGTGCGAATGACGCCGACGTGGTTAAAAAGGCCCTCGCCGAGTACCAGGGGACTTGGGGAAAAGCTTTTGGATTTGTGGAGATTTGGGATAAGTTAAGACATAGTTCTAAGTTTCATTACGTTACCGATTCATCAGACGCAAGAAAAAGTCGGGGAGAACCAACTAAGAAAAGAACGAAAACGTCATCATCCGGCGATTATCAAAGTCAAGATTCGGATGCTCGTGTGAATTTCGATCTTAACTCATTGGACGAGGATGAGGAGCCGGAGTTTCGGGAACGACCGGTTGGAAGAGACACGACTAAGAAATCGAGTTCGAGTGTGGGGGGTTCGTCGGGCAAGGGAAAGGGGAAGTTGGATAATACTTTGGACGATATTTCGGGTCAATTGAGAGGGTTGATGGATCTCACGGAAAAAAGATTGGAGTATGGGGATAGAAAGTTGAAGGCAAAGGAAAGTAAAATAAAGCTTGCCGAGTTGAAAGTGATGACCACTGACTACAGCCATCTTCCGGAACCCGAAAGATCAATCATGGAAAAAGCGAAACAAGAAATTATTCAAAAATATCGCGATGCGTAGTTTATTAATTTTTAAGTAATATTTATGTTTTAGGATTATTATTTATGTGATATTGTTATTTTTATATAATATGTAATTTTAGTTATTATTTATATAATATGCAAAAAAAAAAAGTTGAAAAAAAAAAAAAAATCAATCATTAGAAGTGCCACGTGTCGCGAGTCGCCCCACCCTCCTGGGTATCCCCACTCCCCCTTTTTTTTTAGGCTACCCAACTTGCTGACTCAGCGCCACGTGTCGCGAGTCGCCCCTTAGTTGGGTATTTTGCAAAAGATATTTTGCAAAAGGGGCGACTCGCAACACGTGGCGCTGAGTCAGCATGTTGGGTAGCCTAAAAAAAAATATTTTTTGCAAAATACCTTTATATGTAGTTAAGACGAAATTATATGACTAGCACAAAACCGTACCACTAAAAATTTTTTCCACCCCCAAATATGTGAGGTTCGCCCCTAGAATTGGTAGAAAAAGCATTTATGCTATGATGTGTGTACCGGTAGCACTTAGATTCTAGAACTTGCGTTAGGACCATTCCGAGGCCACAAGTGAGACTACATTCGTGTAGTTAGATTTACTACATGATAAGAGGCATTAGGATTAACCCATTGTTTTACACCTGTGTTTTTGTTATAATTACATTGGCTACATTGGTCAAGTAATTCTCCCACACCCTTTACGTTGTACTCATTTTTAGTACACGATACCCCTAGTACACCCCTCAGAGCCTATCTTTTCGTTTCTAACTTTAAGCATTTTACTTAAAGTAAGAATTTGTTTACACCCCACTTAAATGTACACCCAAATCGCCTTAACCTACCTTGTATGCACTCATTTTTAGTGCATTATTTTGACAACATTTGTTTAAACCCCAAGTTAATTATCTAATTGATTACATGGTTGCTAAGTCGAGTCATATCCTTGTACATATTGTTTTGGGACGATTGGGACTCATGGGTAAAGTACTAGTGTAATGGAGTAATGGGGAAGAACAACATTATTACCCCCATATGTGCTAAATATTTTAAAAGTACTCCAAGTGTTTCGATTATCTTAATTCGAGTCATTAGAATAGTTAATTGTAAAGTTATGTAAAAGTTCAAGTGTAAGGGGGATACAACCCCCCCTACGATGTATTATTTTGGATGGTAGGGCAAGAGTGTATGCAAAAAAAAAAAAAAAAAAAATAGAAAAAAAAAACATACGGACTACCATCCCGTTTCATTTTATGTTTATTTTATCTTTTTGTTATTTCTTTCATTAGCTTAAGTCGAGTCTAGTCTTGGCTTAGCAACGCCTATTGTACATGTAATTAATCAAGATCTTTAACTCGCCACCAGTAAAATATCCTTTATCCAACAAAACCGTGTTTATCATATCCCTACGCCTAACGTTATAACCCGTTTAAAAGCCCTCTTTGATAGTTTATCTTAGGTGCTTACGCCTAGTGGAGGAGGTTTTTGATCCTTTCTCAAGCTTATGGTAATCTATTTGCTATGACAGGTAGTGAGAGATATTATTCATTTTCATTTATGAGATATACTTTTATGACACCTGAGAGATGTGAGTATCTAAACACTACTTGTGAGGTGCTAGTTTGTAATCTCCGTGCTTATTATGATTAAAGTGGAACGACTATTTGTTTTAATTACTTTTATATTAGCGTTAAATGACCCCTAACTTGTATTTTGATTAGAATAAAAGCGCATTTGCTTGAGGACAAGCAAATCTCAAGTGTAAGGGTATTTGATGAAGCGAAAAGTGTACCGCTTTTAGGGGGTCATTTAAGCCCTAAATCGTATTTATTTGATCAAATATTGCCCTAAATCGTTCCTTTTGTCATTTTAGGTACTTTGGAGAAGAAATCTGGAAAAGGAAGCATTTTGGACGTTTTTGGAGCATAAAAGTGAAGAAAACGACAAAGTCTCTAAATCTGCTGGAATAGTACCTGTGACGGCGTCAAGCCCAGTGTGACGCCGTCAATCCTTGATAAGCCAGAGAGGATTTTGGAAGATTAAAGGGGGACGACGTCAAGAAGGCCATCAAGAAACCCTAACCGCGGCGAAGTGACGGCGTCAGGACTCAACCTGACGACGTCAGAAGCCATTGAGTGACGACGTCAGAATGACAACTTGCACAAGAAGAAACCCTAGTAAAACCGTCACATGCTGATCAAGACAATCACAACTTACGCGCGGAGTAGCTGTCACTGTTTTGGCCATAAAATCTTCATACGAACTCGGATTTGGGTGATTCAAAAGGCCACGTGAAGAGGACGAAAAGATCTACAATTTGGTGAAAATGGGAAGTTGACGCCGTCACTTGTACGAGCTGACGCCGTCAAGCCTTGCCGACAGAAATATTGCCTATAAATACAACATCATAACTTCACTTTTTGTAAGCCCTAAACCCTAAGTCCGATTCTAGGGTTTATGTAGGTGTTTTTTCAGCAACTTAGAAGGTCTTAATCACTCCATAAACATCTTGTAATGGTGCGTTGATTCTATCTTAATTATGTCTTCCATTATTATTGTTGCTTGTTCTTCATTGATTATGTTTTACTAAATCACCTAGTGTTTACCTATGATTGTGTGAAACTTGTGTATAACTAATTAGATCTTATTGATTTCTTGTTGATGTGTGTGTCCATCTCCATCAATTAGGGCGTGACAACTTCAATGGATCTAGTTGGTTTAGTTTATAATTCTTGCTTCCTATTGTTTCTTGTTTTGATTGGGTGATATCGATGTTAGGCTTAAGAAAACTGGCCAACCTCCTATATGGTAACGTGCTTGAACGTCTTAAGAAGCATGAACCAAGGTGTACTAAGGTTAAT
The DNA here is from genome assembly GCA_021014915.2 of Artemisia tridentata subsp. tridentata. Taxonomy (NCBI): domain Eukaryota; kingdom Viridiplantae; phylum Streptophyta; class Magnoliopsida; order Asterales; family Asteraceae; genus Artemisia; species Artemisia tridentata. The sequence continues at coordinate 121,895,619 of CP139509.1, forward strand.
TGGTTGTATTTAATGCATAAGCGAATTCTAGTGATCCCATGTTAGGAGCTTCTTAGCCGGCTCGACATAGGAGTGAAGTAGGAGCTTATAGAGTTGGGGAAGATCGTACACACCCCCACGATTGGTATTAAGGAATACAACCCGTCAATTAAAACAAGGTGTGACAATTCAATAGGTAGAATTGGATAGCTAGCAAGGAGTAACATATCATAGGTAGACATGCTTCACTTCCCTTGTAGAACCCTAGTTTACTTTCCTGCACATTAGTTTAATTAATAGCTTTTGGGTTAGTTGATTAGCAACTAATTCCGCCCACTCCTTCAAACCAGAGATTTTACTTGCTTTTCATAAAATATAAAAATACAAAAAGAATCATCCCTCACCTCTGGACCTAGTAGATAAATTTCAATCCTAACGAACACTATTCTTTGAGTTGAACGATCAATCCCCCGGTACTTGCCACTACACTATACTACATCGGTCAGGTACACTGCCTGGTGGGGATTGCAAGCCTCTTGAGATCCCTCGAGAGGTAAAACCTGTTGTAAGGTCGCAAAACCACGCATCAGTAGCCCCACTCCCTTCGGTCTTAAGGAGTATATATTTCTTGCTTGCCTAGGTGATTGTGCACATCCAATATTAAAACAAAAAGGAGGTTTCTTTTCTTGCTTGCTTAGGCGATCGTGTACATCCGATATTAAAACAAAAGGAGGTTATGAATCACCCGGTTTCTAGCTCTGTTATTTTTGGCTTGCCTAATATGCCTTATATTCAACCCAATATGGGTTACATGTATTGTCAAACTGGTATGGGTTTCCCATTGTTACCGGCCCAACAGCTTCCACAAGTGCCACAGGCTCAATATCCGGTTCATACTACTTTTGGTAATCAGTTCATGCAACAGGGATGCACCAATGTTATACCCGGTAACTTTGCTTATACGGTTCCAGGTGTTTTTCCATCTCAGGCTACAGTGCTGCCTCAGGCTTTTCAGACGATGACTAATTCAGATCCCGCTTGGAACATGGATACCGGTGCATCCTCTCACTTGGCTGACAATGCAGGTATTCTCACTTCTGTTAGTAATTCATGTATTTATCCATCTGTATATGTTGGAAATGGCGCATCTATACCCGTTACACATACTGGACATAGCTTATTGTACGCTCCCGATAAGCCACTGCACCTTAATCATATTCTTGTCACACCACACATCATTAAAAAACTGATTTTTGTTCACAAATTTACCCATGATAATGACGTATCTGTTGAATTTGACGCATATGGTTTTTCTGTAAAGGATTACCAGACGGGTAGACTACTCCTCCGCTGTGATAGCACGGGCGATCTTTACCCGGTTACGCAACAACCATCCACGAGTCCTCCGTTTGCTTTACTTTCGTTCAGTTATACTACGTGGCACAGACGCCTCGGGCATCCCGATGAAGATGTGCTTCGTCGTTTGGAGTCTAGTAATTTCATTTCTTGCAATAAGTCTAAGTCATCTGCGTTGTGTCATGCGTGTCAATTAGGCAAACAAATTAAACTGCCGTTTGTTAGTTCAGACTCTAATGTTGCTTCTATTTTCGAAATTATTCACTCGGATATTTGGACTTCCCATATTCCGAGTGAGAGTGGTATTAAGTATTATGCTATTTTTTTGGATCATTTCTCGCATTTTGTTTGGGTCTATCCGTTGCATAAAAAATCGGATTTATATGACAATTTTGTAACTTTTCGCGCTTATGTAAATAAACAATTTGGTGTCGATATTAAGGCTTTACAATGTGACCATGGGGGTGAATACGACAATGCTCGCTTTCATGACCTTTTTCGCAAAAATGGAATTCAATTTCGTTTTTCTTGCCCACACACATCTCAACAGAATGGCAAATCTGAACGCATGTTGCGTACCATTAACAACCTCATCCGAACCTTGCTTTTTTAGGCTCACATTCCCCCCCTCCTATTGGGTGGAAGCTCTTAACATGGCTGCTTACATTCTGAACACCCTTCCCTCTACTGCCATTAACAATGAGGTACCCTTTACTAAGCTTCATAACAAACCACCATCTTATGACAACTTACGTGTCTTCGGGTGTCTATGTTATCCCTATATCCATGTTGACCATAAACTTCAACCCTGCTCTACGCCTTGTGTATTCCTTGGATACCCTGTAAATCATAAGGGCTATCGGTGTCTAGATTTATCCTCGAACAAGATTATACTCTCACGACATGTAATATTTGACGAGGAAGTTTTTCCCTTTGCCTCCATACACGAATACACATCACCTACTTATGATTTTTTGTCAAACATTCCATTAACCATTTTACCAACCCCCACCGTAGCTTACACACTGCCCGACCCATTACCTTCTAGCCCATCACAACTTGTTCCACCAGGTCCATTATTCGCCCAAACACCTGAGCCCAATAACCATGTTAACGAGCCACATCCTCAGCAACAAGCACACCAGGATCAGGCCACTCCTATCCAACACCACCAACCCGCTATCACCCCGGACCAGCCCACTCTCCCCTCTCAATCGCAACAGCAAAAACCACATACACTCGCTGCCAATCCCGATGCTATGCCCGCACACACCGTCAACACTCATCACATGGTCACACGTGCTAAAGCCGGTATTTCTAAACCTCTTGAGCGTATGAATTGTCATGTCACTACCGTGTCTCCTATTCCCATGTCTCATGTTCATGCTCTTCGTGATCCTCAATGGAAACAAGCTATGTTAGATGAATATAATGCATTAATTACTAACGGTACGTGGGTACTTGTGTCCCATCCAGCTAATGTGAATATTGTTCATTCTATGTGGCTTTTCAGGCATAAGTTTCATGCAGATGGTTATTTAAGCAGGTATAAGGCGCGACTTGTTGCCAATGGTCGCAGTCAGCAGCAGGGGGTTGATTGTGATGAGACTTTTAGTCCTATGGTTAAACCTGCTACTATCCGCACTGTATTGAGCCTAGCACTGTCTCGTGCTTGGCCTATTTATCAGCTTGACGTGAAGAATGCTTTTCTTCACAGTCACTTATCGGAGATAGTTTATATGCATCAGCCGCCTTGGTTTGTAGATACTGCACGCCCTGATTATGTTTGTCATTTGCAGCGGTCATTGTATGGGCTTAAGTAAGCCCATAGAGCTTGGTTTCAGCGGTTTGCAGGATTTATTACTCGCATTGGTTTTCAGCATAGCAAAATTGATGCGTTGCTTTTTGTCTTTCATCATGGTGCTGATACGGCTTATTTGTTATTATATGTGGATGATATTATCTTAACTGCTTCTTCCAATGCCTTCCTACAACGCATTATTACTGCTCTTCATGGAGAATTTGCTATGACGGATCTTGGCTCTCTTAATTTTTTTCTTACCCGCACAGCATCCGGTATGTTTTTATCGTAGTCCAAGTTTGCTGAAGAGATTCTTGAGAGAGCTCATATGCAGAAATGCAATCCGTGCCGCACTCCTGTTGATACAGAGTCCAAGCTTGGACCTGATGGTATGCCATTTGATGATACTACCTTATATCGGAGTTTAGCTGGTGCCCTTCAGTATCTTACCTTTACGCGCCCAGATATTTCATACGCGGTTCAGCAGGTTTGTTTGTATATGCATGACCCTCGTGACCTGCATTTTCATGCTTTGAAGCGTATATTACGCTATCTTTGTGGCACTCTTGATCATGGCCTTCAGCTGCATGTTTCTTCTACTGCTTAACTTATTGCCTACACAGATGCCGATTGGGCAAGTTGACCGGTTACTCGGCGGTCGACTTCGGGTTATTGTGTGTTTCTTGGTGACAATCTGATATCTTGGTCTGCTAAACGTCAGGTGACGTCTTGTTTGAGTGCTGAAGCAGAATATCGTGGTGTTGCAAATGTGGTTGCCGAGACAGCTTGGGTTCGCAACCTACTGCGTGAGCTTAATACCCCGTTGTCTACAGCTACTATTGTTTATTGTGATAATGTAAGTGCAGTATATTTATCCACCAATCCTGTTCAGCATCAACGTACGAAATACATTGAGATTGACATTCATTTCGTTCGTGATTATGTGGCTTCAGGACAAGTTCGTGTGCTTCATGTCCCTTCTCGTTTTCAGCATGCTGACATTTTTACTAAGGGACTGCCTGCTGCTTTGTTTCTTGATTTCAGATCCAGTTTGAACGTTCGAAGGCCTCCCGCTCAAACTGCGGGGGTATATTAGCCGATTAGTATTTTAGCCCATTAGCATTATGTTTATTATTATTGGCCTTGGCCCATTTAGGGTATTTGCTTTGTATGTCGGTATATACATTATATATACCGAAGGTTTATGATGAATGAAAGACAGGGATTTATCAAACTCTAATAAAACTTCCTATATGGGTTAAGTTTACACATGTACCTATGGATGCTTGGTCTATTGATGGTTTAAGTGCAATTGCAAGTAGTATTGGGATACCACTTATTATGGATACAATGACTGCTAATATTTTCCAAAATGTTGTGGGTAGGACTGAGTATGCTAGAATTCTTGTTGAAGTGGATGCAAAGAAGGAGTTTAAGGATCAGGTTGAATTGCAGTATAGGGATAAAAATCAGAATGTTAAGGGTACTAAAATTGTAATGGTTGAATATGATTGGAAACCAGTTGCTTGTTCTCATTGTGTAGTAGTTGGACATGAGTTTAAGGAATGCTCTAAGAGAGTAAGGTCTGAGGAGGAAATAAAAGAGATGCATGCAGATAAGCAAAAAGAGATAAATAATAAAGAAGAGGAGATCAGAAGACAAAAGCAAAGGAATGGGAATTTTGATAGATATGGACAAGGGAATAAAAGGAATGGAAATAAAGGAACATCTACTAGTCAAGGCCAGTACAGGAAAAATAATTGGCAGTCTAGACAACAATGGACTAGGAAGAAGGATGGCATGGAAAAGAAGGATGGTATGGAGAAGAAGGGTAATAATGTCAAAGAAAAAGTTTATGAAGAGGAATTTCCTGCTTTTACCTCTAAAGGAAAGTCACAAAGTCAAATGAAGGAGAAAAAAGGTAGTAGTAATAGATATGTAGTTCTTGCGGATGAGGAAAGTAATGAGGAACAAGATATAAGAATGTTGAAGGATAGGACTATTGTGGATAGCTACCTGAATAAAAAGTTGCAACCCAGTAGTGAGACAAAGAAAGCTTGGTCACAAGATATGATTAAGTACTTTAAAAGGTCATGGGATGCTGATAGAGAAAAACAAAAGGTGGAGCAGGTAAACCATATTGATGAGGTATTAGAGGATGAATCAGAGGCTGCTAAAACATTGGCAGCTAATGAGGTGGAAGGAGTTGGACCTCCCCTACTATGACAACCCGTAATTTTCCCGACATATTCTATTCGGAGAAAACGACAATTTGACTTGATTATTCTATTTATTTCGAGATATTAGGCATATTTATAGTCATTTTTATCGGAATTATTATTCCGAGCCCAATGGTGTTACTCCCGCCTTTTGAACCTTCCGTTTACTAGCATAAACGAGCCTCGAACCTCATTTCGTGAAAGATATCCTAAATTACAACAACAGTCCCTGCAGTAAGTTTCACATTCACCCCTATCCCTTGTAAGTTTCATTTTGGTCCTTAGGTTTTTACTATAAAAACCCACTTATAACCTCCCCACCCTCATTTTTGATAAAACCCTAATCCTCTACTCTCCACTTTTCAACCGCTACCCCAATTTCCGGCCACCATCTCCTCGGCCACCACCACCACGTCACACCGCCACCTCCATCATCAAAACAACCACAAACCCACCCTTATTTCACCCTCCACATCCCCGATCTGTGGTGTACGCGTCGTCAAACCCCTTTATTCGCCACCACCGCCGCTGTGAACACCACACCGCCACCATAAACACCTTTATCTCACTTTTTGTGACCCGTATTCGAAGGACACGCGCCGGAAAACACCACCACGCCACACCGCAACCATTCTTTAGGATCCTACAGAGTAATCTCAATATCCTACAGAGTAATCTCAATATCCTACTTGAGTAGTTGTTGATAATCCTACCCAACCTGTTCACCTTCCGCTAATAAGCAAAATAGAAAGCATGGGTGACCTTACTCATCTATACGTGGAGAAGATCGTTATGCGTCATGGAGTGCCGACTCCTATCCCTTCAGATTGTGACAGTCTTCTCACACCCACATTTTGTCAATCACCTCCAAGAGCCATGAGAACGGATCCGGATATAAATACTGTGTATCATCTCCAGACTGATGGCTAAGATTAAGAAATCATTCGAGCATTAGTAGACATGTTGCATGTCTGCGTAATCGAGTTTGGCAATGGTTGGGATAGGCACCTCCCGTTGGCCAAACCTTCCTATGACGTAAATCTTTTGAATTCCCAATTAGAGCCTAGATTATGCTTAAAGATTTACCATGAGAATGTATGAAGCGTTTAGTAAACGTGAAAAGCTTAATCCTCGCTATATTAATCCTTTCAAAATCCTTGATGGAGTTGGACCGGTAGCTCACAGCCTCGAGCTACCGTCAAGACTCAGCAGTGTTTCCGACATTCCATGTGCGTAATCTGAAGAAATGACTTGCCGATGAGGCAGTTGTTATTCCTCTGGGAAATCCAGATCTTAGAACGTTCAAACCTTGTTGACCTATCGAAATCATAGACCATGAGGTCAAACGAATTTAGTAAAGTCGCATCCTTATCGCCAAGGTTTGTCGAAACTCACGATAAGATCCCAAATTCACGTAGGGAACGTGAAGATGAATCCTCGTGCGTATATACTCATTCCTTTTCAACCGTAATGGGTAACTTAAATTGAATCGCGAGGTCGTGATTTCGTTTAAGGAGGTGAGGCTGTGACAACCCGTAATTTTCCCGACATATTCTATTCGGAGAAAACGACAATTTGACTTGATTATTCTATTTATTTTGAGATATTAGATATATTTATAGTCATTTTTATCGGAATTATTATTCCGAGCCCAATGGCGTTACTACCGCCTTTTGAACCTTCCGTTTACTCGCATAAACGAGCCTCGAACCTCATTTCGTGAAAGATATCCTAAATTACAACAACAGTCCCTGCAGTAAGTTTCACATTCACCCCCTGTCCCTTGTAAGTTTCATTTTGGTCCTTAGGTTTTTACTATAAAAACCCACTTATAACCTCCCCACCCTCATTTTTGATAAAACCCTAATCCTCTCCTCTCCATTTTTCAACCGCCACCCCAATTTCCGGCCACCATCTCCTCGGCCACCACCACCACGTCACACCGCCACCTCCATCATCAGAAAAACCACAAACCCACCCTTATTTCACCCTTCACATCCCCGATCTGTGGTGTACGCGCCGTCAAACCCCTTTACGCGCCACCACCGCCGCTGTGAACACCACACTGCCACCATAAACACCTTTATCTCACTTTCTGTGACCCGTATTCGAAGGACACGCGCCGGAAAGCACAACCACGCCACACCGCAGCCATTCTTTCTGATTTATTAACGTCGATAGATCGAAGGTTTGCTATGAGATTCTCTTGTTTGGTTCGTATCCGTGAGTTGCCGTCACCACAGCCTCCACCACCGCCGTCATCCTCGTCGTCTCCCTCTTTCGCGACTTGGTAAATCGTGAAACCCATGTCATATGCGTTATTTATATTTAATAGCCGATTATAAGAGGAAGTGTTAATGTTTTCGTGGATTAATATTGGCTTTAAAGCGTTTTGGAAATGATTTCGTGAATTAAAAACTTGGTTAAACATTATTGAAATCGTTGCGTGTGGTAAGAAATCTGGGATTCAGTTTGTGTTTGAAAGCGGGTCGGGTCAGGACTCGTTTAGGGTTTGGGAAATCGAGTCAAGACCCGTGTGTAGTTCTCGGGTTGGTTTGGATTTGCGTATTTGATAAGTGGTATAATCGATTTGTGGTATTGTTTGGTTTCGGGTTTCTTATAAAACTCGTATAGGGTGCGTTCTTGTTTGCCTCGGCTCAACGACACCAAGAGGTGTTGCCTGGCCTTGGTGTAACCGCAAAACACCAACAGGTGTTGCCTGGCGATCTAGCTGAAAGAAAAGTGTTTTAATTTCACATCTTTTTGCTTTTTAATTTAGTAAACTTATCAAATGTTGTTTGGTTTAAGTTGATTTTTGGTGACTTTAATATGATGTATAGCAAATTAAACTAGGTAATACTATATATGAACACCACTTTTCATCATCATCCTAAGTTTCTTTTTGTGAATGTGTTGATGTTCTTTCTCCTTTGTTTTTGTACAGGTTTTATGTTGAATTTTAACAAGTTCGACATGAAAATCATCACCTGCATTATTGTTCTCTTATGCTTTCTATCAAAGACATGTGGTTTTGGTGGTGGTACTTTAAGTACACTTTCTGTCACATGGTTCAAGACTAGTCGTTTGTGGAATAATTGCATATCAAGCTAACCATCGTGTTCGGTGCTGGAAAGATGGACGCGTGTAGGATTTATTCGCTAATGTTTCTTTTCAAGGAGTAGCAGGCGGTTTTGGTATTGTTTGCGGAGCAAGATACCGTGGGAATTCACTTATTTGTTGGAACTCCACACTATTTTCTCTCAAAAGAATATACCAAGATAAGATTAAAAGGATTTCAATTAAGCAACTCTCTATTGGAAGCACACAAATGTGATCCATAACCAGTAACAACACTTTGTGGTGTTGGAGGGATAAGAGATTTACAATCCATGTGAGTGATTTCAAATACGTTTCATCCGGGAACGAGTATACGTGTGGTATACGTCTCTGTGATGATACTGTTTCTTGTTTCGGGAAAAACAAGGATGCAGCCATTCAAATGGAAGATAAGCTTTCTCCTTTCAAGTTCACAGCGCTATTCGTCGGAGGGCATCATGTATGTGGATTTGATTTTGATGGCGCTGTGGTTTGTGAAGGTAACAATGATTGGGGACAAACTAATGTCCTCGATAGAACACCTCACGCGTTCTCTAATTTGGCTTTGGGGATGAACCACACTTGTGGGATCTCATCGGTAAACAAGTCTGTAACTTGTTGGGGAGGTGATGGGGTTCTGTGAAAAATCACTCTATCAACGTTTCTGTTTTATCTTTCGAGACCATTGTTGCGGGTTTTGACTTCACATGTGGTTTGTTGTCCAATGATGGTTCTGTTATTTGTTGGGGAATTGGATGGGTTTATCCAACTTCTCCAAGTTTTAAGGACCCATTACTTCCTGGACCGTGCGTTTCTTACGATTGTGATTGTGGGATTAACCCCCAATCACAAAAGCTTTGCAACAACCGGGGGTCAATATGTAGTAGGTGCAATACAAAACTTACTACTCAACATGTAAAACCTAATTGGCGGGTTGTGTCATTGGTACTTCTTGTTCTTGGATCTGTAGGGATCTTGTTTGGTATGAGTGCTATACTTCATTTTATGCTGACCCCTTTACAAGCTGATACAAACAATAGTCCGCCAGTTGAGGAATTACAACATCAAACAAGTAGCAATATTGATCTCTTCAAGTGTGAATTCTGTAATTTGTTTATCCGACTGTCGACTACTACTTGTTTGATGTTGTAATTCCTCAACTGGCGGACTATTGTTTGTTTCAGCTTGCAAAGGGGTCAGCATAAAATGAAGTATAGCACTCATACCAAACAAGATCCTACAGATCCAAGAACAAGAAGTACCAATGACACAACCCGCCGATTAGGTTTTACATGTTGAGCAGTAAGTTTTGTATTGCACATACTACATATTGACCCCCGGTTGTTGCAAAGTTTTTGTGATTGGGGGTTAATCCCACAATCACAATCGTAAGAAACGCACGGTCAGGGAAGTAATGGGTCCTTAAAACTTGGAGAAGTTGGATAAACCCATCCAATTCCCCAACAAATAACAGAACCATCATTGGACAACAAACCACATGTGAAGTCAAAATCCGCAACAATGGTCTCGAAAGATAATACAGAAACGTTGATAGAGTGATTTTTCACAGAACCCCCATCACCTCCCCAACAAGTTACAGACTTGTTTACCGATGAGATCCCACAAGTGTGGTTCATCCCCAAAGCCAAACTAGAGAACGCGTGAGGTGTTCTATCGGGGACATTAGTTTGTCCCCAATCATTGTTACCTTCACAAACCACAACGCCATCAAAATCAAATCCACATACATGATGCCCTCCGACGAATAGCGCTGTGAACTTGAAAGGAGAAAGCTTATCTTCCATTTGAATGGCTACATCCTTGTTTTTCCCGAAACAGTATCATCACGGAGACGTATACTCGTTCCCGGATGAAACGTATTTGAAATCACTCACATGGATTGTAAATCTCTTATCCCTCCAACACCACAAAGTGTTGTTACTGGTTATGGATCACATTTGTGTGCTTCCAATAGAGAGTTGCTTAATTGAAATCCTTTTAATCTTATCTTGGTATATTCTTTTGGGAGAAAATAGTGTGGAGTTCCAACAAATAAGTGAATTCCCATTGTATCTTACTCCACAAACAATACCAAAACCGCCTGCTACTCCTTGAAAAGAAACATTAGCGAATAAATCATACACGCGTCCATCTTTCCAGCACCGAACACGATGGTTAGCTTGATATGCAATTATTCCACAAACGACTGGTCTTGAACCATATGTGACAGAAAGTGTACTTAAAGTACCACCACCAAAACCACATGTCTTTGATAGAAAGCATAAGAGAACAATAATGCAGGTGATGATTTTCATGTCGAACTTGTTAAAATTCAACATAAAACCTGTACAAAAACAAAGGAGAAAGAACATTCACAAAAAGAAACTTAGGATGATGATGAAAAGTGGTGTTCATATATAGTATTACCTGGTTTAATTTGCTATACATCATATTTAAAGTCACCAAAAATCAACTTAAACCAAACAACATTTGATAAGTTTTACTAAATTAAAAAGCAAAAAGATGTGAAATTAACTTAAAACACTTTTCTTTCAGCTAGATTCAGTTTGTCAATATAATTAGTAATTAAATAACCAAATACATCCATATCCGTTATGCCATTATACATGGAACAAAACATATTATGTATAGATAAAAAAATAATAATGTCAAGAACATATATCTACACAGATATCAAGCCCACACACACATATATTTTATTATATAGGTAATTTAGGTATATAGGTAATTTAGTGGCTATATATATTATACCTCTTCTAGTGAAAGTAAATGACTAAACCCTAAGTAGCTAGTTGGATACAGAAGCTCACAAATTGTACTTTATCATCATATACATAAGAAATAGAGTATAGAGGTAATGTTGCCTAGGTTAATGTATGGCCTATCATATCCTGCACACTCTTGTACTTTTCAATAGAAATAAAACATACACACATATTATATGAATATACATCTTTGAACTTTGTTCATTTTTTGTATGACCAGGTTAGAGGGGATGGAGTGGGAGTCAGTTAGGCAACACCGCCGCAACCTATCGGCAAACTTCGGCAAAGTCGAAATTCGGTAACTTTTGCCGAGTGAGAAAGAGAGATTCACCAATTTTTTTGTGTATATTGCGTTGACCACACTACGCCTTTGATTTTACCGGCACCGATCTGATCCTTCTTCCGGTACAAAATTTCCGATCAGTTAACCAAAAACCCCATCACAAATATGTACCTTTAATGTTAAAGAGCAAATGGGTTGGAGGCAATGATGAAACTGCCGCAACCACCAAGTATGTATGTGTGAAAGAGAAGACAAACAAAAAGGAAAAGTCCAAATTTTAATTTGAAGGGGAATATTTTACTGTTATGTATTAAAAAAAAAAAAAAAAAAAAAAAAAAGTGATGTGGCTAATCGGTAACACCGCCGCAACCAAATTGGTGAAAATTGGGGTGAATAAATCATCTACATAGACCGCAACAATGATAAATTCTCCATTGGGCACCATTCTATAAACCGTCTTTTCTTGCACGCATTGTAGAAAACCCATCTCTTTTAAAGTACTATCGAGCTCCTTTAGATCACCATGCAGAAAAACCGTTTTAAAATCCAAGTGATGAATCTTCCATCCTTTACCGGTTGCGAGAGCAATCAATAGTCGTATAGTCTCGAGTCGAGCTATCGGCGCGAATACTTCATCAAAATCGATAAGTCGAGTTGAACGTCATACCGAGATAGGCGTGGATTCATGATCAAACTCCTGTTCATCGGTAATGTAGCATGAACAATGACAGGGATTGTGAACAGTAATTCGTGGGCTGCTATCATGACCCGTTAAGGGTTGTTTGTTTCCAGCAGCTTCCAAGTCTGAATCCTCGTTAGTTCTTTCTTCCCATAACACATTAAACATACCATGTTCTTTTCCCGATTGGCATGTATTTTCTTTACCAACCTTTAGCTGAGCCTTATAAAGACAATTTGCACTTCGCGGGACTTTTATAAGCAAACTTCCACAACTATCTCGCATGGTTAAGAAATCACCTCGGATACTAAAATCATAACCGGAAATTGTAGCTTGTCCGAGACTTATTAAATTACTTCGAAGAGCTGGAATATAATAGATATCTTTCAACAATTTTTGTTCTCCGTTTTTACCTTGGAACAAAATCGAGCCTTTTCCCTTTATGCTCACACACGAATCGTCTCCGAACCTAACACGTCCTGTTATATTTTCATTTAATTAAGAAAAGTAAGAGTAATTACCTATCATGTGATTACTTGCTCCGTTGTCAAAATACCATATATCATCTTCCTTAGTATTAGACTCGATCTTTGGTGGAGTGTACTTTTCTTCATTCATGAAAATTGTTTCTTGAACATGGTTCATCATAAAGAACGTTCCTTCCTCATGATACACATCTTCCTCTTGTGTCTCATTAAGGTTAACTTGGTGGTTTTGGTTTCGTTCAAGGCATCTTGAAATAAAGTGTCCATACTTGCTCCATTGTATCACGTCCTGTTATATTTTCATTTAATTCAGAAAAGTAAGAGTAATTACCTATCATGTGATTACTTGCTCCGTTGTCAAAATACCATATATCATCTTCCTTGGTATTGGACTCGATCTTTGGTGGAGTGTACTTTTCTTCATTCATGAAAATTGTTTCTTGAACATTGTTCATCATAAAGAACGTTCCTTCCTCATGATACACATCTTCCTCTTGTGTCTCATCAAGGTTAACTTGGTGGTTTCGGTTTCGTTCAGGGCATCTTGAAACAAAGTGTCCATACTCATCCTAACGGTAACACTTTATATGTAAGAGATCACGTTTCTCATGTTGTTTACCCTTTTGTTCATTATCTTCACGGTTTTTCGAGGAGTCACATTGACCATGATTTTGAGTGTTGCCACATCCACTACCTTGACCATGACCACAGCCACGACCTCGAGAGTATGAACCACGTCCTCTTCCTCTGCTTAAGTCATTATTCCCGTTGGAATATTCACTCCTAGCATAAAGCAAATTCTCTTGAGCATCGTTTGCTTTATCTTCTTCGTCGACTCTTTCTTCATACGCTTTCAATCTTCCAACCACATCCTCAAACCCCGTTTCTTTAAGGTCTAAAACTTGCTCTAAGGCTGCCACGATATGGACAAACCGTCTGGAAGACTTGTGAAAAAATTCTTTACCGGCTTGTGTTCCGACATGACTTCTGCAAGCGTGGCCGATTTATAAGCAATACTTGATAACTTTGCGGCGTATTCGTTTATGGTACTGTTATCTAACATCTTCATATTCTCGAACTTCGTAATTAGGATTTGAAGTCTAGCTTCTTTCACACGATCATCACCTAGGTTACGGGTCTTTATTGCTTCCCACATCACCTTCCCGATTTGCAAAATCAGGTTTTCTCGTATTGATTGAAACAACAAACCTTTAACAATGTTATTCTTCTAGGGATCGTCTAAGCCCGGATAAATCACATCCCAGACTCCATGAATTCCAAGAAGCACCTCCATACGCATACTCCATATGGTATAATTAGCTGACGTTAACATCGGACACTAAAACTTCAAACTCAATTCCTTTGTCGGTGGTGGTGGGTTGTTGGAACCTGATGCACCACCTGTCATGGTTCTTGATCGTGAATAGGTTTGTAATGGGGAATTTTCCAGCCCTTATACCACGGCTTGGATATATTTGTTCTTGGTTCGTGTTGAATACACGTAGGCCTATCAACGGTTTCCCAGATTACCCTACTAAAACTCAACTAACAGACGAGACAATCAACATAGTCCTGGACTGTTTCCAACTCGCTGATTTAATACCAAAAACAATAAAAGCTTATCAGTTTATACATGCTGTTTCAACAACCCAACTGATTCAGAACCTGTGCAACTTAAACCACCACTGACCACAGGTTGAAGTCGTCTTATTTTAGAGTATCTATTAAACTCTAAATCGTTGTATCAAATCTGCTAACTATGCTCGTCCAATCACAGACTCCCAGGCTTGGAACGAACAGCTTATGGAACACTGATTGAGACCCTTCAGACGCGGCAACAATCCTCTACAATTCACACGAAGCTCTGATACCAATTAAAGGTCATCAGAGATACGCTACATAAAAGCAGAAACAATGACACGACACAGAAAACAAGAACGTAAGGTTGCTGCCTAACACGGAGGTTTGTTTATTGAAGAAACTAACTCAAAACTCTAATTTGAATGCACTACCCTTCACGGTATATATAGACTAAACTATACTTATTAGACTATAACTAGGATTACACTTTACTTAACCTAATAACTATCTAATTGGCCGGAAGATAATTACTTGCATGTCAAGTAAACTTGTTGGACTTCTACTCCAACTATGACGACTTCCTGATTACTCTAGCAACACGCATCAAGCCATATCCAAAGCTCAGGAATTCTCCAACAACATGTTCCCTCGCCTTTTCCAGATAAAATCGCCGAAAATTTGCAAAATCAAATTTAACGAGATTGTTAAAGTCGTATGGGCATGGAGAAGACCCCTAACTCCCTAAGAGGTGGGCTTGAGATGAATCAATACACAAACCTGATGGGTATACTCCATAATTTTGTACCATAAGATATTCTAGACTTCTGGACGTGTTCTTTAAACTAGGGCTGAGCATCGGGCCGAAACAAACCCGGTCCCGACCCATCCCGAAACCGACAAGCTGGAAAATCCTAACCGAATCCCGACCCGAGTCTAGTTCGGTTTGTGTCGGTCGGAGTCGGTTTGTATGGTATTCTTTGTGTTTTCTCGGGTAATCCCGACTCCCGACCCGTCCTGAGTCCCGACAAGCTGGAAAACCCAAACTGAGTCCCGACCCAATTCTAGTTCGGTTTGTGTTGGTCGGTGTCGGTCGGAGTCGGGCGTCGGTCGGTTTTCGGTCGTCGGTCGGTTTTGCTCAGCCCTACTTTAAACCGTTTTCTATATAGGCGTGTTTGCTATAAAGGCGTGTTTGCTATGAGAAAAGCAAGAGATTTAAAATGAAATGAAGCAGATAGATAAATTATTGTAACTAAATCCATTTCATTTAACGAAATAATTTAAACCATTTCTGTCACTAAACAGCAGAATCAATACTTCTTTTCTAGCCCATTGCATTTGTGTTTCCCATACCAAAACACCCCTTTGAAGAAATTGTGCAATTGTAAAATTGAGAAACTTCTATACATATATCAAAACTTCGAGATCTGTATATATGGGACTGTAAGGAATTTACATGGCATTTGAATAAAGAAACTACAAAACAAAATGGTATCAAGACCATTCGTTCTATGTGCAAAAAGAAACCTCAAATACAGTAAACCGATAAACAGAAAATGACAATCAGCAGGTTCAAATCAATATAAGCACAAACCATGTTGAAGTAGGTAGCCACATGAATCAAGCCGTGACTGCCCAAGTGGCTCACCAGGGTGTGGACCAAGAGTCACATGAACCATGTTATGCGCAGCCTGCCAAGTGAGCCCAACCGCAACAAGTGGCTCATTTGGATAAGGAGAGCCATGGGTGTTGCAAGGCTTCAATAGCTGTTGGTCGGTTTTTCGGATTAATCTCAAGCAAACTCTTCACAAAATCAAGAAATAATGTATCAGAAACTTGAAGATGTTCTTCGAGTGATGTTTCTTGTGGGATTATGTATTCCATTTGACCGGTTTCCTGTGTACATTAAAACAAGAAAAATGGGGTGAGCTTAACAGCATAAAAACCAAATAATTTTATACACTAATTACTTGTAAAGTTAAAATATAGCGGACAAAAAGTGATGCCGTGTCAACTTGAACCACCTTGTTTGGACACTTTATTTGTTTTGACCCTGAACCCAGTTTGACCAGTTATCATACCCAACCAACCCGCTTTCCTACCTCAAGAAATCACTTATTTTAACTGTTATCATCAATCTCAACATGTTATCTAATGGAGGTATTTTAGACTTTGAACAACACTTGTCTTAAACATCAGGTGAAGTTTATTTTCTGATGGAGGTATGTTAAACATCAGCTGCAATTTTTATGAGATTCGAGAAGTATTTATTCCAAACCACAGATAGCCCAAAAATAGCCTGGTTTTTATTATGGTATATAAACTTGTCTGTAATACAAACGCTTAATAGTTTAAAAGTTAAATATAATTTTTTTAGAAGACCAGCAGTAGAGTAGAAGACAAACCTCATCTATGTAATAAAGATTGAAATCTTTGGTGAAATATTTGTCTGTTTCTTGCCCGTTCTCCAACATCTCAATATCAATTGGCCCAAGCATTCCAATCACTCGTGCAAGCAAAATCACAAGTGCGTCATTTGGAAATAGAACCTGCTTTTCGATAAAGGTAACAAGATCAATTTAGCAACATGTCCTTTAACTTTAAAACTCAAAGTTTATCCAATAAAAATATATTTATTATTTATTCTTCTATGGGTTTAGCAACTCGTCACTTTCCACTGTAACTCATGATGCCAATTTTGAAGCTAAAAGTAGTTTGCTTAACACTAGAAAGTCAAATGGGAACGACTAATAGAGAATAAAGAACATACATCACCAGAATATAGCTCAGCCAAGATGCAACCAAGAGACCAAATGTCAATCTTTTGGTCATATAGAAGTCCAATGATGACCTTGGGAGCCCTATAAGATCGTGATTGCACATACAGCGACAAATTGTCATTTTGAAAGCAGCTGCTTCCAAGATCAATGACATTGATCTCACATCTGCTATAACTTTTGATAAGAATATTTTCTGGTTTTAGATCACAATGAATGATACCCAACCCATGCAAGTACTCCAATGCTTCCAAACATTGCCTTGTTATCACCTGATATTGACTTCCCAAAGTCAACATTTTCTGAAAACGTGACTTTTCTAAATTATGCATACGCAAGTACTAATTTATCAAACCTTTAGCCTATTCAATGTAAAGTAAGCGTCCACGCCACATTCTTTGTTGTGTTTTTGATATTCATATAAATTTGCGCGTAAAAGTTCACATATAATTATAAGATGTTCCTGCAAAATATTCAAGAATACGATAAGAAAAGTCAATGTAACAGAAAGTTCATTGTGTGAAATTATATTCAAATTTTTACCTGAAAATAGAAATAAACATAAAGGCGTAAAATGTGGTGTTCATCTGTTGGATCATACTTATTTACAAACTTTAAGAGCTTGATTTCATCTAAGCTCTGGTCAAAGAAATCTTTATCATTCTTTATTATCTTCAAACAAACATCAATTCCCATTTGGAGATCATGTGCCTGAACAACTTTGGTAAATGCAGCTGAACCAAGATACTCGGTAACAAAATATCGGGAGCCTATCACACTGTCTAAAACAATTGGTAGATCCTTATTCTCTTCAAAACCAGTCCTATAGCCATAAAAGCAAGTTATTAACATATATCCATTACTCAACATAATAACTAACAATCACACTATACCAGAGGTGGCAATCCCAACACATTTACTGATTACAAAAGGGTCAATTTGAGTTGTGGTATCTTAAACGGGTCAAATTGAAAGTTATCCAAAGTCTAGTTTCAATACAAACAACCTTGTGCATCGTTTAAAACAAAGGCTTAAATTGTCATTATGTATATGAATTGTTTTCAAAATCATCATTATAAACTAATGTGCAAGTTATTTATCAAAAAACTGGTGTTTGCAGGTTGTCAGCCCAACCCCAAACCAGCCCGTTTCGACATATACCAAAAGGTTACCCTTCACCCAACCATCT
The DNA here is from genome assembly GCA_021014915.2 of Artemisia tridentata subsp. tridentata. NCBI lineage: Eukaryota > Viridiplantae > Streptophyta > Magnoliopsida > Asterales > Asteraceae > Artemisia > Artemisia tridentata. The sequence continues at coordinate 121,913,847 of CP139509.1, forward strand.
CATGTTGCCACCTCTACCAATATGCATCCTTAACATAGGCTACTAACCGGTTTTTCCTGTGTATAACTTTTAGATCAAATATTTCATATTCATCTTCATTTCTATACATTGAAAGCTCGTCATTGATGGCATTAAGGTCACCTTCTTTCGCTCTAGAAGCTTCAAGCTCATGATTTGTGTGAAGATTTTTCCCAAAACTACCCTCAGAACCACTGTTTAAGTCAAAGTCAACATCTTTCTCACACACCTGATTTTGTGGCTCACGGGTATTCTTAGATCTTTCAACAAGATCTCAATCGCAACTTCTGTAATTTTCTCCAAGACAAAAACTACATACATCTGGCTTACGACCCGTGTCAGTTTCTTAAAAATCTTTAAAAGAGCTATAGACATTGGCTCTATCTATGTCCTGCTCAACACACGTCCTGTCTAAATCATAATGATCAGTGACTTTAACATTGTCTTTTACATACCCAACGGATGTCAAAGTCAAAGGCCATGGTTTATCCAAATAGTTAGTTTGCTCAAAAGGGTCCAAAATAGGATCAATAAATGGTTGAATATTCTCGTCTTGATTCTCTTTTTCTGGAGTCATAACAAACTTGTCCTTGGTTGGACCACTAAAGGGGTCTGAGTTGTCAAACAAAGGTGGCATGGCATAGTCTTCATTTCTCTCTGCCTACCAATTTAAGCCATTTTGTAAGTCAAAATCATGGTAATCACGAGCTATACCAAATTGGGACAGCCTATCTGATGAAGCCTGAGAACTAACCCCTCGTGTGGTTCTTATTCCATATGGAATTGTAAAATCTGCACAAACCATAATCGCCCAAAATGTCAATAACCATAAACATCTTAAGCTAGTTTCGTTGATGCATCTAATGTTCCTACAACTAAAGTTTCGTATAACCTCTCAGTTAAACAAGTTCTTTCTCGAATGAAAAACGATTTTATACTGGGTTTTCGTTTAAAATAGGAAACTTCACTAACGGTAGAATTTGTCATGTTCAACTCGGTTAGAGGAATACTCATCATGAGAGACAGCTTACGATCCAAATCATATACCATATCCAACAAAAGGCTCCTAGACATTGCCTCTTTTCGGTTTAAAACTTATTGTCTAATGATTGTGATTTCAGTTTGCAAATATGACTGGGTATTGTGAAACTGATTCTGATTATTTTGTTCTTTAGGACTGATTAAATAATACGTTTCGGAATAGCTACAACAAAACTGATTACGATTTTATGATCATAACCACTCTCAATACACAATGCCAAAAACCCCATAAAGAAAAACCAACAAATATTATTTAAATCAAGACAAGAACCAAACAACCTCAAAATGTGGTCCCAAATCCATACTAAACTTACTATTACATCACACTCATGTAAAACTTTTTTTTTTTTTTTGGAAAGTTCATGTAAAACATTTAACCTATCAACACTTGTAACTAAAGTAACCCCAAACACCCCCTTAGCAAAAATCATCACATAAACGAAAACTCGCTCCGTCCCAAAATAACTTTGTCACATTTTAACAAAACATAATCATTACTGTTTAGTTTTTGCAGAATGACACATTTGATAGTTTTACCATGGGACACTTATTTGTAAATGTAGCTAACTTGTCACTTTTTACTTATTAGTTGTCTAGCCTTGATTTTTTTAAGCTTTTATAGACTTGTGTGCATTTTGTAACCATTTTACTCTACCCTTTATCAAAACTTGTATTAACACGGCAGGAGTACAATGGTTACAAAATACACGCAATAGACGGAATTCAAAAGCATGGAGTATATAATAGGGAAAAAAAAAAAAAAAAAAGGTTAGCTATATTTCTATGTGTGAGGTCACCGGTTCAATTCCCGCTAGCTGCAAACAACCTGAAGTGGCCAGGTTAAACTTCTGAAAAGGGGGGGCTTTACCCGGTTTGAATCTGTGTGGCGGTGGGTTTACCCGGTGGATTAGTCGGCCAAAAAGCCGGAAACCATGGTTACCAAAAAAAAAACTAAAGTAATAAAATGAGTAAAAATAAACATGAAAATTCAAATACCTGAAGAACCAAAGCTAACAAACTCATCAGAAGAAGAACAACCATCATCAGCCTCCTCCATCGCCGGAGAAGCTGCCGGAATCTTAAGGTCCGGCAGGGAAGTATTCAACACTGGAAATACAAATTTCTGAAAATGAAAAGAACCCAGATGAGATTTCTCAATGATATCATCCATAAGAGCTGATTCAGAGTCTGAAAGGCCATTTTTTCTTAAAAACTCGAAAACTTGCTCAATATCCATGGTGAATGAGTGTTGTTATTTTAAAGATGGAATTTATAAATGTGGGTTTTGAACAGGGTTTTTGGTGCATGATGATTTACAAGTGTGTGTAAATTGAGATTCAAGTCTTGCAACTACTTTGAAAAGTAAGCAAGAAAAAAAGGAGTTAGTAAGTGAGCGAGTACAGAAAAAACGTGTGTTGTGTTTTTTACAGTGATGATGATGATGATGGAATATAACTTGTTTTTCTTTTTTCATATTTTAAACTCAAATTAAAAGGTGAAAAAGTTCTCGAGATAGCGGTAATTTTATTTTTTTTTATTTATTTTTTTTTTATTTTTTTTTTTATCAATTTACTGTATTTTTTATTTTTCTTTCTACCAAAGTTTGTCTAAAAGTAATTAAGACGAATATAGTCCCCCGTCCTATATTAATAGTACCTCTTTTCATTTTGGGTTGTCCCAAAATTATTGTCCATTCCAAATATAGTTGTGAAGAATGTAGCAACTTTACCATATTGCATCTAATGTTACTAAAAATTACAAACATCATTTAAAGATTTAATTAATTTCATAAGGGTAAAAGTGACATTTTTGTAAAAAGTAAGAGAGAACACAATAATGATTATGTTTTCTTAAATTGTGTGTTTTTTGTCAGGGGACAATAATTTTCGGATGGAGAGAGTAATTATTTTTTTTTTTTTGTTTTTTTTTTTCTTTTGCAAAATGACATTTTAACTTTTAATTAATTACTAGTAACTATTTTTCTTTTTTAAGTTTGTAGCAATAACTTCATGTGAGTGTAATATAATAAACTCGATAAAAAAAAATGAGTCATTTATTGTGGACCTCAATTATATTCTCATGTTCAAATTAAAAATGAAAATATCCCAATCCTTTTTTTGAAATTTTTATAAGACCAATTTTATTTTGTCTTTGCTTATCTCGATGCAAATTTTTAACAAATGAATATTGTTCATTTTAGCTAGGTAGCGAAGATGATCGCTATTGTTATATACAATTAAGTAAGAAATTTTTTAGTCAGCAATATTTACTTGCGTTTTGACCAAAACTTAAAATATTAGTATATGAAATCTTTATGTACTTTATTATATGCCTCAACTTGTTTCATCATAATATTTGTTTGGTCAAACATTACTTTAACATTAGTTAGTCGACTAGTCGTATGTAACTTGTGAAGTAATAATAGGTACGAATATTTTACAGTGTTGCAAAACAAGGCCTACATGGCCGATTAGGTGCTACAAGGCTACTAACTTTTCCGATTTGTGTAAATTGGTCAAACAACTCAGTCAACCGTGGTCAATGATGGTTAATGACGGTCAACGGTGGTCAAGCTTGCCCGACACCTTCAAACCTTGCTGAAAACACCCAAAACTAGCCGTAAATTTTTTAATAACTTATACTTGTTGTTTATATCTATATAAGATGTTTTTTTAAGAAAAATCTTGCCAGTAATACCTAAAATTTACCGGAAATACGTAAAACTTGTCAGAAATACTTAAAACTTGCCGGAAATACAGAAAACTTGTCAAAAATGCCAATCCGGTTAATCCCGCCTAGACCGATTACAAGCTACAGGGGGGTCGACCGCCCGACTACCGATTCACGATTTATGCAACCTTAATATTTTATCCAAAAAGTGAGGAACGGTGGGATCACCCTGATCCCATGCATCCTAAGGATGCCAACCGGACTTTTCCCAAAGATCCGGCCTCAGGTAATAAGCAAATGTCCCAGTAACTGTACTTATCAGGAGATGGGCTTTGAACCCTGGCCATTTTCTCCAATAGGCCCCTCGTTGACCAGTAAATCTGAGTATTTGCGCTGAGGGGATGGTACCATTGAGAACTTTAGGACTAGGGTGGGACTCGAACCCGGGTCTATTGACTCGTGCATGAGAGCTACCTTTAATAAGTAAGAGATATAACAATCTATACTACCTTATAATCCATCTTGCACCTTCTCTCATATTAATTTTTTTAAGACTACATAAAATAGATTTTTAAACAAATACAAGTAAAAAATCATAATTTACAAGTATTTAAAGAATAAATAAAACTAAAAAAACACTATTACAATTAATACACTATTAAATACACCTCTTCACCAAAATATACAACTATTTAACCACAATGTACAATATAATCAAGATACTAAGCCAAACACTTAAAAATAAAGTCATTAGGCTGCCCGCAGTGGTCGGTCGCCACTGCGCCGATCGAGTCGCCGTCATTGCAGCATGAGGGTCGAACTGGGTCAGTCGGCTCCAACATTGGTTGGTTTGATAAATCACGAGGTCGCGCACTTATTTGACTTCACGAGTCGAGATGGTTTGTTATTTGCATGACTCGCGAAGTTATTTTAATTCAAAAATTTTTATTCATTTGTACGGTTATTGTTACAAAAAAAAAACATGTAACCAAACAACATTTACTCGCCACAACATTTACTCGCCGCAAAATATAATCAAAGGATACCCTTCGCCGCATCGCGCGGGTACCCTACTAGTAGATTAGTAAGATATACATGTATCAAAACCCTGTAAAGATTAGTTTGTATTAAAACACTAAAATCTTCAAAGATAAAATTATGAGTAAATGTCATAAATCGTCCATGTGGTTTGTCGGGTATAACGAAAATGGTCCCTAAATTTTTTTTTCCGGATCCAGTCCTTGTGGTTTTGACCCGTAACGGGTTTGGTCCCTTGACCAAAATTTTTGTTAGTTTGACCGTTAGTTCAAGGGCATATTCGTCTTTTCCTTTACATATGTATACACATCATTAATATCACCAACACACAAACACTCATTTCATTCTCTTCCTCTCACTATCACCTAATTCACTCTCTCTCACACAAACAATAATTCAACCACCTCCATAAACCACCATTGCCGGCCAACCACTATCCCACCATTACCACCACCCACGTCGTCACCACCACCAGCCATTCCATATCCACAGCGCCACCAACCACCATCCATACCCATAACGCCACCACCTCCAGCAGCCATCCAAGTTCCAGATTTGAGTTTTTGTGGATTTTTTTTTATGCAGGTCTGACATTTATTCAAATTTGAAGTTCTTTGTGTAAGGGTGGTTTCGAAGGGGATCTATTCGGTAACAGTGGTGGTTTAAAGGTTATGGTGATGGTTGAAGGTTATGGTATAGCAATGAGTTTACAAACCATTATTTTCTCCTAACAGATCCGGCTAGATTTGGTGAGCTATTTGTCGGGTTTCAGTGAATGAGGTCAAAAGAATTATAAAGTGATTCATAAATCTTGAACGAATGTGTTTAGATTACGAGGGGTTTTCGATTTTGTTTGAAAGTGTTTAGAATTTTTTTTTTGAAGGAAAGTGTTTCCCAAATATTGGAAGCATGTTAAAATCTTGTTAGACAATTTATTCATTGAAGTTAGTTTGGGGTTTTGATTTAGGTTTTGTTTGAAATTAATTCAAGCTTCTTAATTCAAATTGGGTGTTTTGTTTTTGATTATGTGGTTTGTTTATTAAAAATGTTGAAGACGAAGATAATGCAGAAATAGAAACTGGAAAAGTTGGAATATTGGAGTTTGATTAAATGGTTACCAACATATAAGAGCACATGAATACATGAATAAATGTGTATTTGTGAGAAAAAAGACAAAGTAATGTTATGGTAGAATGAAAATTTGGAAGAAAGGATAAATTTATGAGAATATTTGTTCTATTATTTATTTTTGCTAACTGATTTTGGGTGGTTTGAATTTTTATTTTACCTCTTTCTCTTTCTGGATTATAGAAATAAAAAATAATTATATATTGCAAAAGAAAATTAGAGGATGAAGATGAGGGTATATTCGTCATTTCAGTCCTCCAAAAATGCATCTCACAGTCAAACTAACAGAAATTTTGGTCAAGGGACCAAACTCGTTACGGGTCAAAACCACAGGGGCTGGATTCGGGAAAAAAAACTTAAGGACCATTTTCGTTATACCCGGTAAACCACAGGGACGATTTATGAAATTTACTCTAAAATTATTGGGAAAAGTTCGTTGAGCCCATGCCTAGGTATTCATTTGAATATCCAAACCAAACACGAGTAGAAAGGGAAGTACAACAAGCCTAAATTTCATAGAAGAAGCTTCTAGCTTCAATTTGTCTGTTTCATAGAAATTCTTAAGCATTCATATTAAATGATTAGGTTATTAACCTCCGGGATATTAAAGTGATTTAAGTTAGTAATTTTTTAAATGGTGCAACCTAGCTTTCGTGGGAGGTTGAATAATAATGCCGAGGGTAAGTAAAGAGTGTAAGACCCACCGGAACTCATGATAGTTTTCAACATTTCATTTGGCATCCTGTCCTTTTCAGTTTTCACCCTCTCTATTTTTTACTTTTTCTCCTCTGCATGTGCCCACTTTTTAAATTATTTTCTTCCTTTTACCTTTGACGGAGTATAACTTAATTTTGGTTACTTTTTCAGTTTCTGGAACATAACTAGAAAAATGTATACCGACAACCGACATAACAAAGGTCAAAACATACATATGTTTTAAGAAGTAGATAAAAAAAAAATAAAAAAAATAAATGGGTATCTTTGTTCACAATGTTGCAAAAAAAGTTGTTGGAAGAATGGAAGATATGCTGAAATTGAGTTGCTTGTGTTTTAATAAATCTATCTAACCATCAAGAGACATTGAGAGCAAAGCTTTTGTATGTTTTACACTAAACATCCGTCATTATAGATCTATAGTTACTCACTAACTCTTATTAGGTAAAAACTTAGAGCACAAGGTGTTCTAGAATCTAGAGACATAGGGCTTAGTGTTATAGCAAAAAGTGCGTCACATCAGCAATTTTCTTTTAGACGTGGTAACTCAAAACATATAACTTAATTAAAAAACAGCCTCTCTCCATCACTTAATTTATAGGACATCCCTAGACTCTACAGTTTTTATTTATTTTTTATTTTTTTATTCAAATAAAACAACACATTTCATTAAATTAAAATTAGTGATACATTAAAAATAATGATACATTAAAAAAGTTACAATTTAGTAATTAAGGTTTCATAGATGCTCCACAATATATTATCAAAAGTCGTTGTGCACTCTCTCCAATCCCCAAGTTCTTTGTTTTTCCTTCAATGTATGTCGCATCTTTCGACCCAAGTGCGTTGTAAATTCGGTTGTGGAGAAAAGTACAATTCGTTAGATTCACTTATCGCGAATTCTTAATGTTTCAATATCATGTTATGTAATATGATACAACAATACATGATTCTTCGTGGCGTGTTAACCTGGTAAGCACGTGCGGGTTATTGTAAAATTCCCCAACGATCTTATAAGACTCCAAAAACTCGTCCAATATCTTTTCTTACACTTTCTTGAATTCTATTAAACTTCATTGTTTTTTATCCCTTGCATCGGAAAATGTTTTGACAAACATATACCATTAAAGATAACTTTCATCAAATAGTAACATTTTTTGTATGTTTTTTATATACTACAAATGGCGCTTCTGGGGCAATATCGTCATGAAGGTCATCAAATAAGTTTGAACTATTTAAAACATTGAGGTCGTTATTTGACCCCGCAACACCAAAATATGCATGCCAAATCTACAAATCATATGATGCAACGACTTCAAGCATTAGAGTCGGGTATTTATTATCACGCCTTTTGAGTTGCCCTTGTAATGCCTTCGGACCTTTTTTCCATTCTAAATGGATCCAATCAATGCTCCTGAGCATTCCCGGGAGTCCATGTGTTTTCTTCGTGCAATGCATATATATGTTGGATGTCATTAAAATCGGATGTTCTTTAAAACTCCTCTAAATATAAACTATATATCCGTTTAGTGAAGTTTTGTAAACAAGCACGTACACAATGTTCAACAATTTGCAAGTACTCGTCAAATGCATCGGGTGATGTGTTGTATGCCAATTGACGTATGACCTATGTGCATTTCATGAGAGGACTAATATTGTAATTGGTAATATCATCCGACCGTTGTTTAGAATAAAAAAAGAAGTATTCGTGAAGAGGTTCAACATTGTAATTGGTAATATCATTGACTATTTGTTTAAAAAGTTTTGAACTCATACGATACATTCGCCTAAAATTCCTCTTCGGGTATTTAGGTGAATTGTTTTCGTTGCCAAAATAATACTTCAAAAGCGTTGTTCCACAACCTCTCGTTCATGTGGTATGTTTGTCCTTGTGTGATGACCCGCACTCTCAGCTTGATGATTACCAAAAGCTTGAAATTGTTCATAAACCTGAAAAATCCACATATACTTACTCGGATCGTCTTGAAAGTAAACATCGTAATAATCATAGTTGGGATCCATAACGTTTTTTAAAGTAATAAAAGAGAAGTATTGTTAAGATGCATATGTAGAAGTGTGCATAAAATTTTAAAAATTTAAAGGGTATTTATAAGATTTTTAAAGACTAAAGAATGGGTAAAATATGAGTTTTGTTTCTTATTTTTAAAATAAAAAAGGGCCAGTAAACACGGCTCCAACGTCTCTTTTTTTAAAAACCCCAATCCTACCGTTGCAAAAATGTAAAAAGCAAGAATTTTTTTTTATATAACTTGGGCTAGTGGGTACGGCGCGAAGCCGTATGGCACGAGCTCTGGTGTGAGGTGACGTTATACGGCAGCGTTATAGGGCACCAACCAGCCCTATGCTCTTAGTAACAAATAAATGGATTTGACAGGTTGAAGTTTTTGGTCTATAATAACTTGACTTATCATGGCTTCAAGTAACATGTTTTTGGATATTTGAGTTACTCAACGTCAGTAAATTCAAAATCCAAAACGCAAGGGTTCAAAAATTCATAAATGTTAGAACAGAGAAACCATTATGGGTATTAAGGGCTTCTTTGTTTAAACTTTTTAATTTATTTTTAAATAAGAATTGAATTAATGCAAACATCTTTTATTTTATCATTTTATATTTTCAATTATTTTTTTATTAAGTCACAAAACAACTTTTTTCACATTAATTAAAGCGAAAATTACTGACATACCCCTGCATATCATGTTGTCTCTCATTATACCTCAAATTTTAGCCGTTTTCCTATATGCCCCAACATCCCCCCTAATTTTTTACGCGACATACATGAGATACACGTGTCACTTTCTTACCAATTATGGAACGCAAAAGAAAAAAAAAAAAAAAAAAAAATTAAAACATGTCGCGTACGAATTTAAGCGACATGTATATATGCTAGAAAAAATTTAAGCGACATGTTAACAATTGGTAAATTGAAATAATTTAAAAGAAAAATTAAAAACTTACAAAAAACACCCTTTAACTTTTTGATAATTACAACTTTTTTATATAACAAACTTTATTTGTCAAATATTTAGCAAATATATATCAAATTTGTTAATGAAAAAAATATCGTTACGAAGAGCTCTGAATTACGAACAAAACGAGCCCAATATTGATATGCTTTTGACATACGTACGATTTTATAAAATTTCGAAATACCGTTTATAGGTTTAGAAAATTATACCGTTTTTAATTTATGAATATTTACGTTTATATTTCCCAACGATATTCATATTTCATAGAATTGTACGTCTTTGTCCCTTGTGCTTTAAGCGTATGTTTTAAAAGTTATATTTCATAGAATCGTACGATATTCATATTTCATAGAATCTTATAAACTTTTAAAACATACGCTTAAAGCACAAGGGACAAAGACGTACAATTCTATGAAATATGAATATCGTTGGGAAATATAAACGTAAATATTCATAAATTAAAAACGGTATAATTTTCTAAACCTATAAACGGTATTTCGAAATTTTATAAAATCGTACGTATGTCAAAAGCATATCAATATTGGGCTCGTTTTGTTCGTAATTCAGAGCTCTTCGTAACGATATTTTTTTCATTAACAAATTTGATATATATTTGCTAAATATTTGACAAATAAATTTTGTTATATAAAAAAGTTGTAATTATCAAAAAGTTAAAGGGTGTTTTTTGTAAGTTTTTAATTTTTCTTTTAAATTCTTTCAATTTACCAATTGTTAACATGTCGCTTAAATTTTTTCTAGCATATATACATGTCGCTTAAATTCGTACGCGACATGTTTTAATTTTATTTTTTTTTTCTTTTGCGTTCCATAATTGGTAAGAAAGTGACACGTGTATCTCATGTATGTCGCGTAAAAAATTAGGGGGGATGTTGGGGCATATAGGAAAACGGCTAAAATTTGAGGTATAATGAGAGACAATATGATATGCAGGGGTATGTCAGTAATTTTCGCTTAATTAAACTAAATCAAATTCAAACACCACCTAAACAAGTAGCACAACTTATTAGGAGAAAAGAAAGAGAAGTGATATATACATCATTTTAACTACTTATAATGCATAAAACCCTTTTTGAGCATTAATTACACTAAGGTGCTGTTTGTTTTTTTAAAGGTTTTATGTCTGAATCTGAATACCACTTCTGAATCTGAATGAGTGGTCCAAAAGTCTGAATCTAAATTATTTTAGACTGTCTGTTTTTATGTCTGAATCTGAATGTCTGAATAAACAAAAAACAATCGTTTCGCTATAAAACAAATCAAACGACCCTCCATTCGTGATTATTAATAAAAAATCAAGACCAAGATGAGGAGATAAGGATTGAAAAGAAGTATCACTAAAGTTTAGGCTTTTCAGATGTAATCAGACGTTATTCAATGTCTGAACGAATCAGACCCTATTCAGATGTATTCAGACTTCAGATTTGGAAAAAAACAAACAGCCTGAATCTGATTATGTCTGACCGAATCAGACTTCAGACGCCATTCAGATCTGAAAGAAAAAAAAAAACACAACCTAAGATAGTTGAAAGTTAAGAAATACAACTTTTCATGTGATGTGTACCATAAATTAATGCATCAACACATATATCAATTGAGTTATCAACATCACAACTAATGATAATCTAAAAACCCCCTTCAATTAAAAAATACAATTAAAAAAGTCATTATACAAACAAAACAAGCTACAAAACATAAAAAACAAACAAACAAAATAATACAAAGTAAGCAAAGCTCCACCAAACTTTTGTCATTGCGTATAATCCTTAAACAAACAAACTAATCGATAAAACTATTGTCAAAAACGTATAATGAAACAAATTGAAATTATTGGCCGAAATATTAAATTACATGGTACCTACTGCTAGATTCAGTGAATACCCTGCTAGTTTATTTAACACATACACCAACATTTATGCAATTCAATTAATGCAATGTTGTACAATGTGGTGATAAGTTAGGGCATCCACTATGGATGAACCTATTAAAGGTTTATAAAATTGTCACATCTTATAATGTCATTAATTTTAAAAAAAAATTATGTTATTAACTCATTCCTATTATGGATAAACATTTTTGAGGTTTATAAAATTGCTCCAACATTTGAATGTCATTTCTTATTTAGTTGAAAACATAAATCAAAAAAAGAAAATAAACATTTTTTTTGACCTCTCAAAGATCATAAACCTTTTCATGCCACCTAAGCATGAAATAATTCCTCACTATGATATAAAAATTCTTGAACATTTTCTTAAGTGTTTAGACATATTCGTAAAGTTACATAGTGGATGCTCTTAGAACAATAAGTGAGATACTCAGACTTTGCATAAAGCCATAAAGTTCATTAAACCATAGCAAAGTTATTACATGCCACGTCTAACTTTTATCGCATTCCCTTTTTAATTATATATATATACTAGACTATAGACCCGCGGGTTTCGCGGGTGTCAATAAAAATATTTTTTATTTAATGTTATCAATAAATTATTGAAACTTACAATTCGTGAGTTAAAAGAATACAAAATTTAGAATCACAGTCGCATAATTTTAAAGATAATGGTGAAATAAAGTTTCGTAACTATTGAAAGTTTGAAACTATTAAAACTTTAACATGTTTGGTTGTTGGCCCTCATCCTCAGAAAAATAAAACATATAAATTAGTAATGTTAGGTTGGATTGCAATATGCATAAAGTGCTATCAAGGGAACCATTTTGCACATTTTAATGAAGCCCCAACACCCTCTTCAATAATCACTCACATACACATGTCTATGCTTGAATATCAAATAAGGCTTGTCATCTAAATCTCATCACCCTCATAGAAATGCATTCAACTGTTTTGACCCATTGGCTTGAACCGACTGAGTGCATTTTTATAACCAATATACTTAGGTATTCTGGATAGAGCAACCTAGTATTTTTTTCTTTGACTTTATCACAATAAACAAATCAGGCAATGCCAACTTTCTTTTCTAACTATCAACTAATGTAAAATAGAAAAGCAATCGCAATTAATATAGGCGTCACAACTCCTCTAGACAACAAAAGGGTCCAAAAAATCTGGTTTTATACCTCACTTTATATTCATTTTAATCTAAACTTCATTCCTTCACCGAAAGGGCCAAAAATACAAAGTTTGTGCTTAGTTGCTGGTTTTGCAAACCATCAGAAGGAAGAAACTAATCAATGGATTTGTATCATCTTCAGGGAGTACTACACCATGCTGCTTCTTTCATTACTGAAAAGTGTGTGTCTATAGGCTCCTGTAGTCTATGACCATCACCTCATCTTCTGGAGCATCTAGGTCTTGGTAGCTGCACGTATCAAATACGACCACAGATTAGACCAGTACAAATGCGAGTTTAGCATAGCTCTACCATATAGTAGCAAAAGACCAACACAAAGGATTTAGCAGATATATAAACTGTATAGTTAAACCAAAACTTGCCTTCGTAAACGACGTGGATCCTGTCTAAATGATGGAGGTAAAGCAACCATTGGAGCAGGAGCAGTCATCGAAGCCGAGCTAGCACATTTCTACCACCTCCTTCAAAAGGGGAAGGCCCGCCCTGATCTCGCATCATCCGCATTGCAACTTCAGGAGGAGCAGGGATAAAGGGGCCCAATGGACTACAAATAAAACACAACCATTTAAAGGGGAACACTGAATAAATTGCACATTTTAACCCATTTACTTGACTAAAATGGGTCAAATTAAACATTGGCTAAAATGAAAATGGGCAGGTTCATAAGCCGCTCAAAGTCTTCTAACAATGAATACAACCTTAGTTTTATTGAGAAATCCATATTAAAATTAAACATTGGCTAAAATGAAAATGGGCAGGTTCATAAGCCGCTCAAAGTCTTCTAACAATGAATACAACCTTAGTTTTATTGAGAAATCCATATTATTATTGTAGTAATATTGTTATTCAAAACATGATCAATGATATAATTATTTATTAAAAAAATCAATACTTTGGACAAAAAAGTGCCTGTCCCAACCCGGCCTAGTGTGTTCCAAAACATACTAATAATGGCCTGATTTAACCCATCACCCAACCCACCCGACCTGCCCATTATTCTACCTCTAATGTATGCATCAGACAACTAAATGAAGAACAAGTAAGCTCACCCAGCACCAGGTACAGGCATCAATACTGAAGGTGGGGGAACGTCAGAAGGGAATTGAGCATGAACACCTTGCCCGCTAAAGGAATCAAACATCTGGTCGTCATGACCACCACCATCACTCGAGTCAGGATTCTCGCCCTTATCAAATCTATCACCACCATTGTTTCTGTCTCTGCGGAAATCTCGATCGTCTTTCAATCGATCACCAATACCAGGTCTATGCCTCTGGGGTCTTTCCTTATGTGAAAAGATTGAAATAAATATCTTATTAAAATATAAAACATGGCAGGCATTGTGTTATCTAATGGTCCAAATGGAATGGAGAAGTTGACAAAAGATGGAAGTATAGCAGCCTTTCATGGTGTGGTGTATTATGAGATGCAATTAAAATAAATGATGTAAAAATAATTAGTGATTTTATGTTACCATTAAGAAGGTAAATTTACAATTAAGATGAAAGACATGAATAAATGTTTTGTTATTGCAGCACTCATCGCCTAGTTATCAATAAATACACTTATTTTCCTTTTTCAGCAGATAGACATATACTCCAGCTTTTTGATAAAAACATAGATTAGGAGCTTGCAATAAATTAACAATTATGACAAAAGAACCAATACAACAGAATGAAACTATACCAGTAACGACTGCTGCATAATAGGTTTCCCGCCAGGTGCATCTTTAACAAAAAGCATAGAAGAAACTATAGTTTAGAATTGTTTTTTGAGAGTGATTATGTAATGTAAATTTAATATAACTACATAATCATCCGTAACAAAATAAGGTGTAGGAGATAAGGTTTGTATGTGCTTTTATAGTTTGAAGTTGTGATAATCCGATAATCGCATCTGTGTTTTGGCAAATTAGAATCATGAGGATGTAGATGGAAAATGACCCCTTATGTGAAACAGTTTTGTTGCAGCTACTCCTAAATAATCAGAACCGATTTAACTATAACTATGCAAGCAACTATTGACATTGACTTATGAACTCCGTGAGCAACTACTGACATGTACGATAAGATCATTGCACATTTGCACCAACTCAATGTCTCAATATACAGGAGGATTTAAGAGTGGACATCATGTTAATCACTAATAAATAAATCAAACGATTCATGTTTACAAATAGTATAAAAAAATCATATCCATTAGTATCATACAAAATGCTTCCTTACAAATGTTCAAACCAATAAATTATCTTTTCAACCTTAATACTTATTCAACTTTATCACGCAAATTTCAACTATAGTCCTACCACCATGGAAATGCTTGAAAAAGAAAGAACAGAAAAGCTAATTACCTGAGAGCTTTGTACTTGACTTAAATTTCCCCAAATTTCCATCTTGTGTCATCTCAATCTAAATCCAAATAATACAGATCCACAACAGACGTAAGTTTAATCACCAAATAACAATATATTCACTGAATCAGAATGTCATACGTAACAAACTAACAAAAAGAAAAGAAGAAACAAACCCGTTGCATTTCACCCTTGGAAACAAAAGACTGGGCCACATTTTCCAGACTATCATTCAAAACCTCAGTAATTGCAGATGTAATCGCCTCCGCTTGCTTCGAAGGCACACCTTGTCCTTCTAATCTTCTAACCTAAAATTTCACAAAATCCATTAATAAAAATTCAATTTCACATTCGCTAAATCTTAAGAGTCTAGAACAAAATCAATACTTGATCAACCTAAAATATCTCATGAAAGACCCGTATATTAAACCAAACGCAGCCTACACTTATTAAAATAAGCTGATCGAAATAACCAAAACAAAATAAAAAGACTACCAACCAGCACAAATACAATAATCACTTCCAATCCATTGAGTCAATCAAATCCTAACTACTAAACACATAATTAAAAATTTTAATCTAATAAATCGGATGTATAATAAACTAAAAACCATATCCCCTAACGTAAAATCTAAAAACATAAAAACCTAACCGTATATAAAGATACATATCAGTTACTTAATCACGTTATGAGAATGAATAACATTAAAAGAAAAGTAAAAAAAAAAAAAAAGCGGTGGTCAAATAAAAAACATATTGTAATAGTATATGTACAACATACATATCTTAGGCAAAAACCCCAATTTGATTAGGGTTTATAAAAATTGAAATTAAAAAAATACAAAATATACATACCAAGATCTTGAATCTGGAATAAATTGTTGTAAATATAGAATTTTTCATTTTATTATCGATGATATGGATCTCATCTGGAATAAATTGTTGTAAATATGGATCTTGATGATATAGAAAGTGTGATAACAAATTAGAGATGAGGGCAGTTGAGGCTAGCAAAAAATACGGAAGTCAAATTTGAAACGTGTATATATGACGTCATATTATGACGTCAGGATAGGGGATGTGGAATTCAAAAAACTTTTCTTTTATTATATATATATATATATATATATATATATATATATATATATATATATATATATATATATATATATATTATATATATATATATATATATATGTTTTTCTAACTTGTATCCCGGGATACAAGTTAACCACACCTAAAAATTACACCAGTTGCCCAAAAAGTAAATCAGTTGCCCAAAAAAGTACACCTTCCTTTTGGGCAAAAGTACATCTTCTTTTTGGACAACTGGTGTACTTTTTAGGTGTGCTTAACTTGCATCCCGGGATACAAGTTAGAAAAAACATATATATATATATATATATATATATATATATATATATATATATATATATATATACTAAAAAGCATTGAACAGTGGTGCCAAAGCACTGTGGCTACAGTAGTTCTGCAATTTTCATTTTAGACCCTGAGGTTATTGATCAATTGCAAAGTTAGTCCTTAACGGTCGTTACTTAACAGTCGTTACTTAAATTTGCAACAGACAAATAACTTCAGGGACTGTTTCTGTGCAAATATTGAGTAGAAACAGCCCCTCAGGTTAACTTTTAATTTCAAAGTTAGTCCCTAAGGACTAACTTTACAACATACAAACACTTTCAAGGACTAAAAAGGAAAATAACATCGCTACAGTGCAGAACAGTGCTTGCTACAGTGTAGAACAGTGTTTACTATTCATTGAACAGTGTTTACTATTCATAGGAAAATGACGCGAATAGTCCCTCAGGTTAGCTATAAATTTCAAAGTTAGTCCCTAAGGACTAACTTTGCAAAATGCCGATAACTTTAGGGACTTTTTCCGTAAAAAATCATACTATTTTCAGAAATACTTTACGAAAATAGTACTTGCGGTTATCGATCTTTTGCATATTTAGTCCTTAATAACAAAAATAATTGTTTTACAATCGTTTCATTTCGAGTTTAGATTAAACACAACATTCTTGCAGCAACGCGCGGGTACCCCACTCGTTTACTACTAAAAGTCGTAGACTACTTGTAAGGCCCCTCAATCATAAAAGTTGTTAGATTTGTTGACATATGACCATGCTTAAAGTAGCATGTATTGCTAGCTAGGCTGGTTCACATAGACCCTTTTTGCAGATAAATTTGTTGATGCTTATTTTCTCCATGTATAAATAGGGGCATGTTATACATACACTCTTTATGGGCTATATATAAAAACCACGAAATACATTGTACAACCGTCCGGAGCTTGCAATCATTGGATACCCTCCCTATAACGGTATAAATTAATATTCTAGTGATATTTCTACGACTATATCGTCCTGTGAATTTGTGATATTACTTTAATTACTACATGTGAATAAATTAATAATATCTATAAAAGAAATCAATCCTAAACAAACTTGCACGTTAAATTTTAAAAACTGCTCGTAACTAATTTTCTTAAGTAGCTTTCACCCATGACATCTAGTGGTATGTAAGTTTTTTACCATCGAAGAGGTATTGAAAAAAAAATTAGTGATAAACAACCAATATATAGCTAAAAAGACAACACCCTAAGGCCTAAGTTCCTAATAATGAGTGTTTGCATCTCTGGAGGCCTTCATATTCATTAATAATTGATTAAAATAAATGAATAACTAATTGGATGATAAAAATAATCGATTAGGACATAACTCATGGTGCATTAAGAATATTAATAATTGGATAACCTAATGACACCGAACTTGATTAATTCAAATCTAACCAATTCTATATTAAGCTAAATGCCAAAATATGGTCCCATAACCACTTGAAAAAGTTGGTATAAATTTTGTTAGAGTGTGGGGCTAAAGTGCTAAACAAGCACAATGTTGCTTTAATAATAGTAGGAAACTTACACATTTTTTAAGAGACAATGATAGACATGTAGCCCCTTAATGAGGTGTTTTTGCCAAATAATAAGTGTGGGCGCACCAAATAAAGACTATATCCGGGCCTTTGGGGCCAATTGTTTTTTAAAACTTTAATAAGCAAAATGGCTACATATAATTGGGTCGTCATTTGTAATCACATAAAACTTCGTTGTCACATGAGTCGCTAAAGAGTTTCTTTAATCCTTGACAAGAAAAACAAATTCAATTAGAATACGGCAAATTAGATATGAGGTACCAGAATCAAATACAAACAATTAGTTACCCGAGTAGCATTATATAAAGGCAAATGGCATAAAAAGTCATTAAAAGTAGGGTCCGTTTTCAATCAGGGCATTTTTTTTTTTTTTTTTTTTTTCCTTGCATAAAAAGACGTCCAATAAAAATTTTCAGCCGATTTAGTATTTTTACTAACTTTCGTTAACCCACTTCGTTAGTGAATTACATGTTTGGTCCTTCAATTCCTATAATCATTACATGTTTGGTCTTTGAAATTTTTTTTTCAAAAATATTTTTTTGAAATTTTTTTTTCTAAAATTTTTTTTAGAAAAAAAAATTGAAAAAAAAAATTCATTTTTTTTTTTAATTTTGAGAAAAAATTAAAAAAAAAAAAAGTTTTTGAAATTTTTTTCAAATACTTTTTTTTTTCAAATTATTTTTTTTTTTTTTTTTTTTGAAAATATTTTTTCAAAAACATTTTTTTTCAAAATTTTTTTTCTAAAATTTTTTTTTCGAAAATATTTTTTCGAAAAAAATTTTAAGAAAAAAAAAGTTATTGAAAAAATTTTGAAAAAAAAAATTCAAGGACCAAACATGTAATGATTATACGAATTCAAAGACCAAACATGTAACTCACTGGCGAAGTGGGTTAACGAAAGTTAGTAAAAACCTAAATCGGCTGAAAATTTTTGTTGAGCGCCTTTTTATTCAAGAAAAAAAGAAGAGTACACTGATTGGAAACGGACCCTAAGTTTAGTGTCTTTTTGTGACATTTGCCATATGATTAAATCCTGTGCAAAACGGTGTAGTTTTGCTTGGGCTTTTCCTGCCAATTTTTTGGGCCAGAATTGATCCGTCGCGACTGATCCAACTCTATTGGGTTCGGTTGTTTTTTCCACCGCCTATTACTATGGATCTTATACGGGGACATTCCAGAATCATCGACACAATATGTACAGCCTCATCCACAGGTTACCTCATCCAAGATGTAGCTTTTTTTTTTTTTTTTTTTTTTTTTTTTTTTTTTTTTTTTTGCATCTGACGATCTAAAATCTGTTTAAGGTGGAATTTCATGGGGTTAGCTTTAATTGTGTTTTGATTATAGTGCTGGTAATTTTCTTTTTCTATCTTTTGATTATTGATTTGTGGTTTGATTTGCTGTTTTGTATAATGGGTATGCGTTGTTTTAGTGTCTGATGGGTTGTATCATTAACAAGATTTTATGATTTGTAGTTTGGTGTATTTGTGTTTCGTATGTGGGTTGTTTATAGGCTTACTTGAAACTGAATAGACAGTTAAGCGTATAAGCTGTAAAACATAAGCATTTTTTAATTTCTCACGGGTATTCTGATTATCTGGTTCTTTTGGGTCAAATTATCGTATTTTGTGATTAGTGGATGTTTGGTATTGCGTATTTGAGGTTCTTAGAAGATGGATATAGCTTATGTGTCACGGAGTCAGTCGCTTCTTTGTGTTGTCGTTTTTGCTGACAATAATTTACTCGCGTTTTTATGGTTTGTGATTAATGATATATTGTGCTTATGCATTCTCTACCGTAGCCCGTCTCTTGGCGGGGCAGCCACACTAGGATTGTGGTTGCAGCAATGTCATCGCAGTTAGCATCGGCTATAATAGATATTGATGGTTTCGTTGTCGGTTGTGCGTTTCGCCTGGCTGTGATGATCCTTTAACTATGTTGTCTTGTTGCGGACGGTGGAAGGAAGGTAGAGTGCGAGAAACAGTCGCCTCAGCAACCTCCACGTGTGCAGGCAGGGCATAAACTAATCTGAGCTAAGCGTTCATTTATTTATATCTATTAACTATAGATATTGTGTTTTCAATAAGGGCCTTTAGCGTTTTTGCATCTGTGTTGGCGGGGCGTGTGGAATGCAGTAACCATACCAGAGATAGGTCTGAACCGACGGTTGTGGATAATTTTATGTATATAGTAGGTCTTACTCGGTGGGGGTGTTTGGATTAGCTTAATATCACATTATTGAAACCGATTACCGAATCAGTTTCCACGCATCTGTTCCCGGTAGGTACTCTATTACTATTATATTCTATATTTAACTTGAAATTCAAGCTAACTGTGTAACTATTATCGTAACAGAAAAAATAAGAAAGTCGTTTATTGGAATTGCAATTCTTGCAACAGTGGTTGGGAGCCAAGTCATCATCACTGGAACATTCTCTATTATCGAACACTGTTGAGCGTTGGATTGTTTTCATCTTCTGCTTATGCACCTGGTATTTTACTATTGGTACGTATAACTTCACATATTTTCTTCTGATCATGTGTTTATAAATCATATTATTAACTGAGCCGTGCAATAACCGACGTAATAAAACGACGCTCGGCAGCAACGCACCGGACCGTTGCCAACCTCGTTGTATCTAAAAGAAGAGGCTGGTAATGATATAAAAAGAGTGCAGTGTTAGCGATAGTTATTATGGGTTTTAATGTTCTTGGGCTCAAGCCCGTTTCTAGAAGAATCCATGTAACGGTAAATAATATAAACGAGTCGGGCGACGGTCGGCCGCGTTGCGGCCTCGCGGGTTTTTTGCTATTTTTTGAACGTATATATGTTTCTGAATATATAACTATGCAAACTGTCTCGCACTCCTCCCATCCGCGAGTCGAATATTTTTCTTAATGTGTGCACGGTGTTCGCTTACAAAACCATTCGCACATATATTACATGTGGGTGGAGGTTATCTTTGTAGTTCATATAGCAAGATTCACATAAACTATAATGAAGGAGTAAATATATTGGCCCTACATTCATGTAATTATTTTGATAATTGCACATAATAAACCCTGAAGTATAGACCACCCTAGCCAATTGGCCATTTATTGCAAACACTCTAGTAGGTTAGACCATAGTTGAGGTGTTATAACCGTAAAAAATCACATAAACCACAATCTAAAAGACACATGAATAATGACTCAAATCATGATAACATACATGCTGAATTTTGGCAGCTTTCTACATTTTCTCTACATGGCCTACAATTCGAAAGCAACAAAATCCTCGAACATCACATAAACCACATTATACAAAATAACATCAACAACAACATTGTAATTAACTCGAATCACTCGATCTTACCTGATACATTTTCAGAATCCGGTTTCTTTTGTGCCATAGACATTTGTAGCTCAAAGGCCAAAGACCATCAAACGTCCTGTAATCTGCAAATATTATCATAACAATTCAGTAATTTTATCAATATACATGTCCTAATTGGTAAGTGAATATACATGTCCTATTTGCACACGGGTCTAATTGCTAAGTGAACCTTAGTCACAGGAACTAACATTTTCGCACAGAAATATTATACCTCACGGTGGTACTGGAACCCATAAAACCGCCTCCGAACGCATTCGACGACAGCCATAGCTTGAAACGAATTCGGAATCTGAATGACCTGATCTGCATAACATATCGAAACAACCTGGTTTAAAGTAATTGATGAAGAGTTATGTTTTTTACAGATAAGCTGATAACAATCAAATTTTGAAATATATATCCACATATTCAGTTACCGGGTGTATTTAACAGCAGCTGCCTTCAACAGTCGTTTTTTCTCTACTCTTTCTCTGAGCCGTTATAATTATTCCACTAACAATGGCTTTCGAAGGCTTTATTTACAAAGAGCAATTTTGAGGCACTAATGTCGACCTGCCAAAAGCAAAAAGAAAAGAGATTAACCACTTCTTAATAAGCAATTCATCTAGATTGTCAAAGAGCAGACTTGAAATTGTTTGACCCATTTACTAACAATTTACCAAAAGTATTTCACTTTAACCAAAAGCCACCAATTTTACCGCTTTAATGAGAGTATTGGGAAATTTTGCTGATTTATGATTGCTGGTGTATCGTGAACCTTCCACTAAGCATCGTTGTGACAACAATATAATATGGAAAAAATTGAGTTGTAAAAGAGAGGCAAACCTAGAACCATCGAGAAGCTGTTACCAATCTTCAAAAAACAAATGGCTCAAAAAAAATCACTATGATGTCTATTGCATAAATGTGGCCGATTGTTTTAAGCCTACTTGTTGTCTCTTGCTGCGTTTCTAGCTGATTCCATAACCTGTATACAAAGACACCAGCATCTATTTAGTCAAATGATCATTCTATTGCAATTGAGACTGATAATCAATAAATGTACTATGTTCGATACTATTTAGAAAAAACAAAAGTGAAGCATATAATAAAAAAAGGTACATAAGCAGCGTGCATTCATACATTAAAAACTCGAGTAAATATTGCATTCATACACATGATTGAACCGGGATCTAAAATTGTCAGCTACACAAAACATGATCAAATCCAGAATTAAGAACAAAACCGAAAAGAACAATTCAGACTAACCATCGGCCGTATCATTTGCAAATATTTGTTCATGGCAATTGGTACCTGCATATGTGAGTTCAGTAGACGTTCAGAATTCAGACTAACTATCGAAAAATATTTGTTCATGGCAATTGGTACAACAAATATTAACAAATATTTGTTTATATTTGCGAATGATACAACAAATATTTGTTCATGGCAATTGGTACTTGCACATGTTATAGAATACACCAAATAACAAAGCATTCAAACTTAAGAAATTAGAGAAAATTAGTTCTATGCAGCACGTTTCTGAATTTTATAACCTGAAATTTAGCTCATTTTTTTAAAAGAAAGTGCAGAGATGAGACTATCAATGTTGCATCACTTTGCTGCAAACATGAAGTCGTGCGGGCCCACCAACATATAGATCGGTTTCACCCACCATTGTCCACACCTGCAAACAAAAAAAAAATCAAAATGGGTCTGCTGAAACTTCGCCAAGTTTTTCGAATTCAACATACCGTTGATTTGAATGTTTAATCCAAACTTTGTTTCAGCCGGTGGGTTGTGACTGACCTGCGAAATTAAACACAGCCAAACCCAAACACATCATAACAACAACAACATAACATTCAAATTGAACAAAATTTCAATCAAAAACACCTCACCTTGCATTCGTGCACCATATCATCATTCATATCCAATCAACAACCTGTTCAAACAAAAACACAACACAATTAACAACGTCAAATTAAAAAAAAACATGTTTGATGGATATCAAGATCAAACAAATAGCAAAGATAATGTTGTCTATTATCGTGACTTCGGTTAACAAATTAATACATCAAGTGACACCTGTCTAAGGCACAAAATGCGTTCTTTACTATTTCTCGCGAAACCTTCACTGTTCCTGGAACCCATTATCGATACCCTATCATGCTACTCAATATTTATGTTCTATCTTATTTGTCAAGAAAATCACAGTTCCACCATGCACATTTATAAATAATTAAATACAAAACAAAGCATATAAAAAATAACAGGGACATCATACCTGTATTTGGACGCTTTGCCTTTCAGAACTGCTATTACAATTGTTAGGTAATTTATCATTATTGTGGTTCAGCACGAATTTCTCACACACAAACGGTGGACAATATTCTTGATAAACATCCTGGTTGGATTGAACCGGAAATACTGAATATCTGGAATCATAGATAGAGAAGCAAAACATGTGAAGAAATGTTATAATTAAACAAAGTGAAGCAAACATTTTTGCAAATAAAACAATTTTTTAGTCTTCCATCTGATAATATATGTGAGCCAAAAATATAGAATGCAAGTAATATATTGGCCAAAGTATAAAGCTGGAATGAACGATGGCCAAAATTAGAGTGATAAACATCATTAGCTACCTCGGTTATATCGAAAGCTTTGACCTATTTCCAAACCATAATTTCCCACAGCAATACACATTCAGTCATTACTTTTTATGTTTCTAGCTATTCACTATTATCACATAGTCAATTCTAAGCGCACATAGAAACACCCCTTAAAATGACCCAAACACCCTTAAAACTACACCAAATACTTAAAAGCATATGACCAGACCCCCCTAAAGCAATTATCTGATTATTTTACATTTTCATTTTCAAGGCAAATAAGTTTTATAAGCCTACGAAGTTTAGCCATATACAAATACTCAAAAGTGCTTATCACCTTAAAACCTTATAATCTATAACCAACCCATATATCTGCTTCTAATTATTTGACGCATGCAAAACTGAGTTGTATCCTTCAATAACAACATTAAACAAAAGACATTTAACCTAAGTACCTAACAATATCACAATATCCCAAATTTATGGAAAAAAATTAAATGAAAATTTTAAAACCTAGGCGTAGGGCACACTTATCAATTTTGTTAGCCACCTTGTTGATTCATATCAGCCGCACCTCAAATGACCAAGAAGAATTAAAAAAAAAATAAAAAAAAAAAAATAATAATAATAATAATAATAATAATAATAATAATAATTCTTTGTCTTCATACCTGGTTTTTGAATCAGCGCACTTACTCAGCAGATATTGGGTTTTTACCGTCTTTCTTGACCCCTTCTGGAATCCTTGCTACACCTTCGGCGTCAACTCCGAGAAACCCGCCGGCAATTCAAGATTTTAAGAAGCATCCACTCATAATTTTTGTCTTTCATCCTTCGATCATCATCATAACTTGTCTTCCATCCTTCGATCATCATCATAACCGGGAGAAATTGGGCGAGATTCGAGAAGATCTGAATGCACCTGTATGAGATCTATCATCAAATAATTGAGGCGGTGAGATGCTTCTAGTGTTTTAGTGGTGATGGATCAGAATATGCTAACAAAATGGCATTGGATTGGGTCTTAGGTAGTAGGCCAAAAAAAACGCGGGGAGCCCAAGCTGGGAGGTACTATTCATAGAGCGACGTCGTTTCATTTGGCATATAATATATATAGTAATTACATAGAGTATTCTATAAACGGGCTTAAGCCCAAGAACATTAAAACACATAATAAGGGCCCGTTAGGTTTATAGATAGGTTTAGGATTAGGATTTGGATTAAGATTTGGATTTGGATTTTGAATTAAGTGAATAGAGAGAAAATATATGATTGATAAATTTATTTTATATATTTGTTTGAAATAAAAAAAGTTAAAAATAATAGAATAATTTGTGGTTGAAAAAAAGCATCAAATAAAGTAAAAAATAATAGAATAATTTGTGGTTGAAAATAAGCATCAAATAAAGAAAAAAAAATTTGATTCGTTACATTTATGAATCCCACTAAGAGCCCTTGGTGTGATAACTCAAGTTATCCCATAACTCAGCGCCACGTCAACTCCACATCAGGTTTAACATTTTAACCTTAACTCACAAAAAAACCCTTATCATAACTCAACATTTTAGGTCTCACTTTTCTTTAAAAAATAAAATTTACAAATTCAACCATTTAACTAATATTTTCATTAAGAACATTACCTCATAAATAATAATTTATTCATTAAAGGTCTATTACAAACACAGGGAATTTAAAAAATTACGAAATATAAAAACATAAGGAATTTAAAAACATACGGAAAACATACAAATTACAAATACTTATTTATCGTCTTCGGAATCTTCTTGCTCTTGTTGTCGTTCAAGATATTTTTGCCAAACATGTTCCATAAGGTCTTGTTGGAGACTAGTATGCGTTTGTCTGTCACGTATTTCTTTTGCCTTTCGACGATGGACATCACATCTGTCGACCCACCTTTCGTGCCTCATATGTGGTGCCGGATTCACCCACATTTTGTCATTCTCACGTAGTGCAAATTTTTTATCTTTTAAAATCATGTTATGCAAAATAATGTAAGAATACATGATTCTACTTATCCTGGTAACTTCGTATTGACGTGCCGGTTGTTGTAGTATAGCCGAACGTCCTTGGAGCACACCAAATGCACGTTCGATATCCTTTCGTGCACTTTATTGTTTCCTTTTAAAATAAATATGTTTATCGTCAGTTGTTGTCGTGAATGATTTGACGAAAGTTGCCCACTGTGGGTAAATTTCGTCAGCTAAGTAATATCTCTTTTCATACATGGTTTCATTTACCATATATGGTGCTTCAGGGGCGACGTCATTAAGAATATCGTCGAATAACGGAGAGATATCTAAAACATTAAGATTGTTATTCGCCCCCGCAACCTCAAAAAATGCATGCCAAATCCGTAAATCTTGCGAAACAACAGCTTCAAGCATTATTGTTGGGTATTTTTTATCACTCCTACCATATTGCCCTTGCCAACCCACCGGACAATTTCTCCACTCCCAATGCATGCAGTCAATGCTACCAAGCATTCCCGGAAAACCATGCCACCGCTCATATCTTTCATAAATACTTTAGATGTCGGCAAATGTTGGTTTTCTTAAATACTCCGGCATAAACAATTCTTTAACACACTTGTTAAAATTATCAAGACAATCACGAGTAGTATGCTCACCCATTTGCAAATATTCATCAAGCGCATCGGATACAGTGCCGTATGCCAACTGGCGTATGGCGGCAGTACACTTCATAAGAACACTTATACTCATTCGACCCGTAGCATCGGGTGCTTGGCTAAAGAATGCAAAATGACTTGGAAGAGGATCAGAAGTATAAGATTCAATACCTTTGACTATTTTTAGAAATAGTTTCCAGCTCATACGAAATATTCTTTAAAAATTCGCGTTCGAATACTTACAACCTTGAATGAAATAGTCGTTCCTCAAACGTTCTTCGGCAATCTCACGTTCGCGGTAGATATGGTTACGGCTCACAGGAGGTCGAGCTGATTCTTGTTCTAAATGTTGCTGATACTCGTACGCGCCCATCATAAAGTAAAAGTCAGTTTCGTCATCTACATCAGACCAGCTTTTATCTTCTTCGGTAATTTGATTTGGATCCATCTTTTATATAATAAAGCAAAACCCCTAGTGGGGACTTTTACATTTCAAAAAAATCAAATCATACCTTATTAAGTAATAATCAAATTATTATTATTATTATTTTCTTAAATATTAAATAAGAAAAGCATAAATACTTCTAAATTTATCCATATTCTACAAAAAAAAAGAATGTGATTGTAATCATTCAATAAAAACTTACAAAAATATGTGTCAAAATATAAAAAATTAAAACTTGAAAACGGTGGAGCAAGTTTTTCAAAGATTTGGGCTGAAACTTAAAATTCAGTATCATTCCCACTAAATATTTGAAGTCCTAACATTCCCAAATTCCTCCTCCATCAATCAAACTCGATCTCTTATCATTCATTCACGCACAATCATTGACGCAAGAACATCTCCTCCAAATCTAATTAATATTAAAACCCACTACATTCGTAAATAACCCTAATTCAATACCTCAATCAAAGTACAATGGTTTTGAAGGTCCTGTTATAATAATTAAAACCCAAAATTAAAAATAATAATTTATTTAAATGATTATAAAAAACCCCGCGCGTGCGCGGGCATTATATCTAGTTGTGAAAGAACAAGGTTTGTTTTTTTTGTTTTTTTTTTTTTTTTTTTTTTTTTGGTTAGAAATGAACTATATGTATATGAGTTTAAGTTGTGAACGTGTGAAAAAAATTATATATTAGTTGGTTATTTATATTGGTTTATTAAAGGTTTTATTTATTATTATTATTTTTTATGATATAGCCGTTATGTAACGACATGGGCAAAAATGGTATTTTTTTTATTTTTTTATTTTTTAATTCATGAATGCATCATAACGTGACGTTACCGTGGTAACATTCAAGGCAACGCTTGCCCTTAACTTGGAGACTCGGTATCATAACTTGGAGCATAACGCGCGTTAAGGCCTTGCCACGTAGGAATAACGCAAGGCCGAGGTCATGATAACGAAGGCTCTAATAACCCACCAAGTTAGGATGTATGGAATTTTGGAATGAAAAGATTGTGTCAGGGGTGTGGATACATACGAAACAATTTTTTAAAAAAATCTTTCATTCTAAATCAGTAAAAAAGGTGTACAAAACGGGCCCTAACTATCGACTAACATGTATATACTTGATATTTGCTCGACCTCCTATATACGACCCACATCCGGTCACATTCTTTTTCGTTTTAGTTCTATCTAGAATCAAAATCAGATGATTCCGTCAAGTTTAAATAAGAGTGAAACATGTTAAAAGATAAACGTGAAATATATTTGAAGTAAAATGAATGTAACTCGAGGATGTTAGTATACCATGGGTGTATTTTGTGAAATTGGATATAGTTGAAACTGGATTCTTTTTTTGTTTATAAGGATCTTTTTGGAATTAGTTGGAACTATAACGTATTTTGTTAATTGACAAAAGAAAACGTCGGTCACATTAAATTCACAAACATACCAAGCTTTTGTGTGTTCATACAGAATATTTTGAAGGGTGCTTAAATAAATTGACTAAAAGTGATGGGTATGGTGGCGCGAGGTCCTCGCCAGTTCGACGTGGACTATGCTTTGGCGCCACCAATACCAAGCCATGACACCGAGTGGAGGTTGCGCCAGTCCTTGAGCCATTGATCTGGCTTGCGTAAGTGAAAGAAGGAAAGCGATGTTTTTTTTTTTTTTTTTTTTTTTTTTTTTTTTTAAGTTTAAATGGGTTATTTGGGGTATGTGTTTTATTCTGTGTAGTATGTGTGTGTGACTGTGTGTAGAAGAAGAAAAATCATTTTTTTTTAGTTAATGGGATGTTGGTTTGCCAAGTTTTTTTTGGGGCTAATGGGCCGTTGACGTGTTTAATGGGCTATCTTTATAAAAGAGTTGATATCAAAATGGAAAACTATAATAACCTATTAAATTTAAGAGTAAATTACACCGTTCGTCCTTGTGGTTTGCGTTGACTGCACCATTTCGTCCTTTGACTAAAAGAAATGCGCCGTTAGTCCTTAAGTGCGAAACGTTATCCGTCGTTAGTCCCTCCTACTAACGACCATTGTTTAATTTCGTTAAGTCAGTGCACATGAGGAGCACATAAGGGTGTTATTGTCTTTTTATCTTTATGTCCCACTTTAATTCTCAATTTACTTCCTCACCAACCTCGCATCATCTTCATCATCTCTAATCTATCATTCATCACTTTAATAACAAACATAACAAACTTAAATTTCTATCTCATCTTAAATTCAAGGATCTTTTTCATACGTAAAAACCCACATTCTTAGATTAATCTTGACAAGAACAACATCACCCACATTCAATCTTACATCTAAAATTTCACGTCAGCATCACCACCACCACCATCTGAAATTCGACATAATCATCACCACCCCAACACGCAGATCTGGATCCACCACTATACGACCGCCTTCTTCATGAAATCCGGATATCTAGATCTACCAGTTTCGAGACTTAAACATCTGTGTTTTTTTTTTTTTTTTTTTTTTTTTTTTTTTTTTTTTTTTTTTCTAGAAGTGAGTTTAGACCCGTCAATTTTTTAGAGTAACGCATCATGTGTATTTTTTTATTTTATTTTTTATGTTTGGTAAGGATTTTCTAATCCTCGCTTGAGTCCAGTAGGGTTTTTTTTTTTTTTTTTGGTACCTCGCACAAGTGGTCAACCACTTGTTCTTGGATATTGGGCTTTTTCGACTTTCAAGATTTGGTTTTTTTGGATTTTAATTGTTAAATATTGTTTGTTTTGTTAAATATCCATTTTTTAGGCCTTTTTATGTTGTGGTGGTAGTGATGGCTTGCAGTTGATGGTGGTGGATCACCGGTGGTGTGTTTTAAATCTCAAGTTCTGAAGTAGTTCGTCCAGATGCCAAAAAAATCTTATTAAAAGACAATTCAATAAATAGAAACTTGAACTATAAGAATTATCACACAATAAACTTGTAAATATACATGAACAAGCAAACAAAATGAAGATGTGGATAATAATGCTACGATGCGTTGCCTTTTTTTAAAATAAAAATAATGTTACGATAATGATATATGATTAAAAGTTTATTGATTACAGTGGCTAAATTAATAGTCAAAAATCAAAATAATGTTTTTCATTTATATAATGACCATTTTGAAATAATAAAAGAATAGAATGACTAAATTATACACTTT
Source organism: Artemisia tridentata subsp. tridentata (assembly GCA_021014915.2). Taxonomy (NCBI): domain Eukaryota; kingdom Viridiplantae; phylum Streptophyta; class Magnoliopsida; order Asterales; family Asteraceae; genus Artemisia; species Artemisia tridentata. The sequence goes on from CP139509.1 coordinate 121,944,083, forward strand.
GAAAAACTACAGTGACTAACTATATCAGCAACCCTTTTGATATATTGAAGAAAATGGTAAAATGAATAAAATGCCCTCACGTGGGTATCACGTGTGAGCACTTAACGAGTGTTATAAAGGGCCGTTAAAGGGAGAGACTAACGACGGATAACGTTTCGCACTTAAGGACAGGACGAACGGTGTAATTTACTCTAAATTTAATGTAACTTTTTTTTTTTTTTTTTTTTTTTTTTTTTTATTTTATATATATAAAAATGTAACTTTTTCATGAAAATGTTATTTGTAGTTTAATTTAATTAATGAAATTTAATTTATTTGAAAAAATGAAAAAGAAAATAAAAATGATGGGTAGGGCCATTTTCGCTCAAGGTGTGTGAGTGAATTGAGTGAGTTGCTAATGGCCTGATGTGACATTAAAGTGGCAAACTGGCTCAAGCGAGTTTGAGCCATGGTAACTAGCCTCGAATTTTTTAAAAGCTCATTTCTATTAGATTGAGATTATGAGATATTTTATTTTATTAAATTTTTCATAAGTTTGTATGCCAAAGGAAACTTATTTTATAGCATAACTTATTTTATAGCATGTAATACAAACGTATAATCATAAAACAAATGAATATATACTGGGTCAGGTGTTATGTTGCAAGTAAGTGGGCCAATGAGTTTGGTATCATATTCTAAAGTTAGGTTTAATAAAAATAAAAAAAAATGGTAAAACACGCTAGTTGTATGAGAACTAGGCTAAGCCCATTCTTCTATTAGGCCCATCACAAAAATGATAAAAATCACTAGTGTTCCTTATTTTTATGGTTTAAACCGTGTTTGCTCGTAAAATGTAAGAGACACAGGAATTATGAATGCATAGAGAGATGGTTAAGTTGAAGCTCATTTGGAGAAAAATAAAAGACTTGTGACGGGATCATAAATAGGGTTGGGGCCGATGGGCCGTATGGCTACGCCAAAGGCCAAGGGAAAATGCCTCCCCGCTATTGTTTTTTTTGGTAACCGTGTTTCCAAATTTTTGGCCGACTAATCTAAGGCGTTTGAACTCACTGTCATCAAAGGAGGAGTCAGGAATTTGAGTTAAAGGAAGGGGAGGGGGGGGGGGGGGGGGTATTCATGAAAAATACTGAGTTTCATTCGATTTGACTATTACAAACTTACAATAGCAATGAAACTTAGGGTGTATTTAAATAAATAAAAAAAAAAAAAAAAAGACTTATTAGCCCTCTTACTCTTACCAGTAAGAGGTGGTCAGAGTTTTTTTTTTTTTTTTTTTTTTTTTTTTTTTTTTTTTTTTTTTTTTTTTCTCTTTTGAGTCAGACCCAGTAAAACATATAACATCTTTCTTAGTAAGAGGTGGGGGACTTGTCTTTCTGCCTCTTACTCGATAACAGATTGAAGACTCGTGTTAATATAATATATTTGATGGTTTATTAACTATGTTATATTTATGATAAAAAGTCTTGTTTCATATCTACATAAGTTACTTAAATAAATTGCAGAAACGAACACTTAAAATCATTCGGACAATTATAAAAAAACAAACAACATTATTTCGTTCAGATTTAGACTTTCTAGCAATCTCTTACTGGTAAGATGTGGTAGTCAGACCTAAAACATCTTAATGAAACAAACGCACTCTTATGCATTCCTTTTCGAGGCTCTTACTTTTTATGATATCCAAAAATTAACGGATTACTCTTTTTAATATCAAAAAATTAACGGATACGATAATGAATGGTACTTAAAAAAACTACAAGTGTTGTTTTGTCGCGAACCAAAGATTTTGAGCAACATATAAAGACTGAGGTTAACTTTGTCGATTATTTAATTTTAAAACAGTCACATAAAATCTTCACATCTAAATAGGGTTATTAAGAAAAAAGAGCTTTTTCTTGGCCCACAAATTAAGACTGAGGGGGGTGCTTGGTTGGGGGGATAATGGGGTGGGTAATGGGTAATATAATGATTGATTATGCTTGGTATAGGGGAATGCAATGGCCCATTACCCAGTAGTAGGTAATGGGGCATTACCCAACAATTTGGGGGGAAAGGGAATGCATTGCTTTGCATTCCCCACCAAGCATACCAAGCGGCCCCTGACTTGTTGGTTGTCTTTCTCATCAAAGAAAAAACTCATACTCTGTTTTTTAAAGCCTTTCAGAAATAAGATCATTTAGCTAATAAGGTGTATATGTTATCCATCATAAACACAACTTAATTTGATGCCCCTCATTTGTTTGATGCCTTAGGCGTCACCCGGTTCGCCCATGGGGCGAAGCCTGTTGGCAGGGGCTGGGCGAAAAATCAAGCTACAAGGTGGGCTAGTTGGGTCGGTTGGGGTGGCCGAGCATCTGCCAGCCCCCGATTCAAACTAGATAAAGCCCTCTATTTCACAAGGTTGGCGTGATCACTTATTGTTGTTGAATACTACTTCAGAGTACATCCATATCGATATTCAGTACATATGCTTAAAATCTAACTCATGTTTGTGTTCTAGTGTGATTTACTTTGATAATCTCAGTTATTATAATTTTTTTTGTATAACATTCCACATAGGCCTGGTTTTAAGGGCACAGGGCCCAAACGTTTCTAGGCCTCCATTTCATATAACCCATGTGTATTTTTACTACCCAAGTCAAAATGTTTTTTCTTTTCCGGCAGCTCGGTGGAAGGAAAGAAAAGTATTAGCCAATCTTGAACTCCAATATGAGCTCATTTACCAAGCACTTTTTGTTTCTTAGGTATTTTTTTTTTAATGATCTAATATTTGTTTTCCTCATTAATGTAATATAAGTAAGGGGTAATTATCAAAATGGTATGTTAATTTCAACTTTTTCAAAAAGTGGTAGGAAAATAATGAGGATTCTCAAAAGAGTCATGTGCGACTGTGCGAACCCACAAAATGATTGCCACGTGTCTACTATTTTAATATTAAAGTACAATGGTTAGGTGGGGTTGGTGGGAGTTTGACTTTGAATTTTTGATTAAATGACTAATATACCCTTCTATTAAATATAAATAAATACCAATTTCACATTCGCACATTTGCACAACGGATGTGCGAATGTGTACAACGGATGTGCGAATGTGTACAACGGATGTGCGAATGTGCGAACAATAGATGTGCGAATGTGCAACAAACTCAGATCTTCATAAAAAAACCCAGATCTTCATCCAATTCATCATCCAAAACCCAGATCTTCATCCAATTTCACATTCGCACATTTGCACAACGGATGTGCGAATGTGTACAACGGATGTGCGAATGTGTGAACAATAGATGTGCGAATGTGTACAATGGATGTGCGAATGTGCGAACAACGAATGTGCGAATGTGCGAACAAACTCAGATCTTCATAAAAAAACCCAGATCTTCATCCAATTCATAAAAAAACCCAGATCTTCATCCAGAATGTGCGAACAACGAATGTGCGAATGTGCGAACAAACTCAGATCTTCATAAAAAAACCAGATCTTCATCCAATTCATAAAAAAACCCAGATCTTCAATTAAAAAAAAAAAAATAGAAAGAAAAAAACAGATCTTCAACAAAAACCTCTAATAAATCAAACTTCTCAACTCTCACAATCAATCAATTAAACTTCTAAAACTTAAATGAAAAACATCAAACTATCTCTGGATCAATTTCTGAAGACTACAATTCATATATATCGATTACAAAAGATAAGAATAAAACTATAATTTTCTGTATCAATTACACGAGATCAAAACAAAAATTCTCATTCAAACATTTCATCAAACACCTGGTGTGCACCAATCCAAACACCCCTAAAACCCAACCAAGATCCTTTCTTCTTCATATCGTAACAATCCAAACACCCCTAATAAAAGTAGTACCTTTCTTCATTGAATATATATATTTGTGGGTCCTTCTAGGCTTCTTTACTAACACCTGTCAAGTGTGATGGATTATCATGTGTGAAAAATAATTTAACAAAATTACACAGCCGTTTATTTCAATTTAAAACCCAACCAACAATGTAATTAATACCTTTTTCAAAGTCAATTGGATAATACCTTTTTCAAAGTCAATCGGATCTTCAAAAAGCCGCTGAAGATATCTCACGCAATGTAATTAATACCTTTTTGAGATACTAAAATGTACAGTATTTAGTATCGATTGGTTTTTTTTTTGGATCGATTGTTTTTTAAATTGAATTTTTTTTTCTTATGAGATATATGTGAATCTGGGATTTTTGTTTGCTGTATGTGAATCTGAGATTTTTTTTTGGTTTGATGTATGTGAATCGATTGGTTAATATAGGAAAATTGATGTATGGATGTATGTGAGTGAATCTGGGATTTTTGTTTGTGTGAATGAAATAAATAAGATTTGTGTGGTGATAAAGAGTTATTTAATAGAAGGGTATATTAGTCATTTAATCAAAAATTCAAAGTCAAACTCCCACCAACCCCACCTAACCATTGTACTTTAATATTAAAATAGTGGACACGTGGCAATCATTTTGTGGGTTCGCACGTTCGCACAATCGCACATGACTCTTTTGGGAAACCTCATTATTTTCCTACCACTTTTTGAAAAAGTTGAAATTAACATACTATTTTGATAATTACTCCTATAAGTAAATAAGTAGAAAGATATAGTCTAACGGTTTTTCTGGCCTTCAATAATAATTTTGACAGTTTTTGTTATCATTATGAAGTTTTTACGTATTTTTCATCTTTTTTGAGGGCCTTGTTTGTAGTTTCGGCACAGGCCACCAAAATCTATTAGACGGCCGGATATTTTCCACATATACCATGACTAAGAGTACACAAAGATACAAGTTATTTAGATTTTCATTTAAACACAAAAGTTTAAATTACTCACTCCGGTTAAAATAACTGTTACATCCATAGAATTACTTCATGTTATATGTGGTTATAAATATGTGTTGGTTTCATCGACAATTTGACGTGATCAAATGCAAGTTGTCTATTTGGAAAGCTACTAAAACTAATAAGTACTAGTATTAGACAATGACACGTAACACTTGAATTACTTAATTACAGAACCCTATCTTAATATCTTTTTTAGCATTGGTAATGATCAGCCCTTTAGACCAAACAAACTGGATCTTTTGGTCCACATAATTTTTCATTTAATGTAAAAAAAGTTCATCTAATAAACGTTAACGTAACAAGCCATATATTTCACGATCACAGGAAAAAAAAATAATCTGAATTTAGTTTTTCACCCTTGTTTTTTTAGTTTTATTCACACATGACATAACCATAAATCGTGAAAAAAGACATAAAATTAAGCCTAATGAAATATTTAGTCATCTTGAACATTTTAAAGACTCGACTTGCGATTTTCCTTGTGGACCTTTGGTTCTTATGAAAAGTCTATATTCGTCAAAAGTCATCGGTGGGTAAAGTGCAGGTGTGTTAGATGTAACGAGCTTTGTTGCTGGCTTAATAAGAATGTCACTCTTTGGATTGAAGAAGTAAGCCAGTGACACTCGCTCTTTGTCCGGGTTTACAATCACTCTGTGTTCCACGCTCTTGTATATCGCGTTCGTTAAAACCTACATCAAGTTATATATAAAGGACTTTAGGCTTTGCGTATAAGAAAAATGGACTCACAAATAAATCATTAAAGCTTATTGTTATATCCAAATATATGTTCCAATAAATCTTTGAAGCTTATTGAATATGTGCACATTTAAACCAACTTAGTCCAAGTTATTTGCTCATATTTCACTTTTTGTTCATACATTCTGGATCCATTAGTCATCTTTAGTTTAGAGAACCGTATTCTAGATGGAATTATGTTTTAATTTATATTTCCCGTAAAATAAAATTTGTTTTTGACATGTTTCTTGTTTTTTGTACTTAACTAATATTTAATTCTACTTGCATTATGGTTCACACTGACGACCAGCTTTTGTTTATTGTTTATTCATATAAAGCAAAAGAAAACAGAGGATTAGCCTATTTATAAAAAAGTTAGTTATTTTAATTTAATATATTATCATGACCAAGATAAAGTCATTGGCGATAAAGAACAATATGAAACTATGAAAGTGACCATCCATGTGACGTGAATTAAATGCACAAAAAACTCATGTAATACACATGTGTTCTGGACTATTCAAAGATACTGTACTAAAATACTAAAAGATTCTTTTCAATTTAAAAGGTGTCAACAATATATATGTTCAATAGTTATTCACATTCAAACAAACTAAAAAACAAAGTAATGTATTTTACCTGAATTTGATCACCAATGTTGACAATTATCGCATGTCGGGCGGGTTTAACTGTGATCCATTCATCTCCTTTTCGAACCTGGAGACCACTAACATGCTCATCAGGGAGAAGGAAAGTCATGCCACCCGGGTCCGAATGAGATGATAGTCCTAGGGTTAAATCGGGTTGTGGACATTTTGGGTAGAAATTCACTCTCAAACATGCTCCAATGTCATCACCACCAAATGCATCTTGAAGATAATCTTCTTGCAATCCTAGGTTTATCGAGAATACCTTCAACAACACCTTGCCTAGCCTTACAATCTCGTTTGAGTACTCTTCGGTCACATTTCTAAATCAAAAGAAAGTATAAGTAAAGCAATGTTGGCGCTTAAACTTTTTTATTTGAAGCAACAAAATAAAACTAAATCTTTTAGAGGTGAGTGTATTCAAACTTTTAATTTATTTTATTTTAATTAATTGATATAACATAATTGCGTATTTTTTTTCACGGGGCGGGATTAGATATGTTGTTGTTGTGCGTATTTTTTTTAATTAAAAAAAATCAAGTATTATATAATAAAACAGCATAAAGTTTAACTAAAAAGATCCGCCCACAAGTACATGCAGTACATCCAAGAAGAATATTAATAATCACATATCTGAAAACAGATTTATAATAATATAATAAGTTTAATAAGTCATGTGACGAAAAAAAATAGTACCTTAACAAAGGTGGTTGTGAAGGCCACTTGTTATGATCCTTTAGAGTCGAAGGAAGATAGTTAAGAAAATAATAATCACTCCAATCTAGGATCGCGCCCTTTTGGATCCCTAATCGACTACCATACCCTTCATATGTCTTTGGTGTGTTTGCATACTCTTGTTTGAGTTCCATAGGTTGATGAAAAAACTCCCTCCAAACTTCTCGGGCCTCATCAACTAAATGTGAGCTCATACCATGATTCACCACTTGAAAAAAACCCCATTCACGGCATGCAATAGAGATTTGGTCCATGATGGCTTTCTTAGCTTGAGTATCACCATTAGTTAGATCAAAAAGATCAATAAGAGGGATATTTGAATTGCCTTGATCACCTTTGTTAAAAGATGGTCGTTCTAGTAATGGCTTGACATATCGGGTAGGGATAAGTTGGTTTTCGGTTTCTGATAACGTTTGGACTCGGACAATAGGTTCAGGCCAATCACTAGGGCAGTTCATGTCTAACCTTTGCTTGGTAGATAAGAGAGAAATGAGCTTTGGTGCATCGAGTGTTAAAGGAGGGTGGATGCCTTATAATGAGAGGAGTGTGGTGGGGCTTGTAGTGTATAGTACTAAGATATCAACAAGGCCGACATGGAATCATATTTAACATATTTTCTACTGCTCCCTTCATTTTCTGATACTAACTTTTTTTTTTTTTTTTTTTTTTTTTTTCATTAAAAGTATATTTTATTTTTTGAAACATATACATATGTTCACGTGTTTTGTCTAATAAGTAATAAGACTGATAATGATTTAAGATCCTAATGTCATATTAAGCATGGATCCAAATACTCACCCTTTGTTCTCTTTCTGTTTCAGAACTACATGAACACGTGCAACTAATATGCTTGATTTTTGCGTATTACAAAAGACAAACAATTAATTATACTAGTTTTGGCAAAAATGAATAAATAAAAACCAATTTATGTAAATGTTTTAATGGGATCATGAAGGGTGCGTTTGGTTCGTAAGTGGGATTGGAATTGGATTCGGATTTGAGAAAGGTTTGAAAGATGTGGGAAAGGAAAAAAAATGGGGCCCGCAGGTTTCAAGTGAAACCACCCAACTAAGGTAGGAATGAAATTTATCATTCCCTCATTCTCTCATTCCCAAATTGTGGGCCCCGCCTAAAAACCAAACATAGGTTTTAATCTTTCTTTCATTCCATTCCCTCTAAAAGCATGAACCAAACGCATCCTAAATTGCTAAAATACAATGATTTATATATTTCATCTGACAATAAGTTTATAAGATTTAATAAGACTAACTTTAGTTGTTATTTTAAACAGTTGTATTTTAATGCGCATATTATATATTAGCAGATTGTTTGTGACCAAGTCAAATAGATGTACAATTTCTAGGCTTATATTTCTTTCTAGATAAAATATACATGTTCAAAGTAAATGAAAAAATAAAATTAAAGTTGATATTTAAATGTTTTTATTACAAAGTATATTTACTATTTGAACAAAGTACACATTTCCTTAACAACATATATAATATATTTTACTATTCCAGATAGTGACGGAATGTGGGTCCCACGGTGCTAAGGGGTAGGGGTGTAAACGACACGAGATAGCTCGCGAGTTATTCGAGATCGACTCGTAAACTACTCGAAATCGACTCGATATAAACGAGTTGAGCTCGAGCTCGAGCTACTCGAGCACACTTTCGAGTCGAGTTCAAGCCCGAAAACACTCGGCCCGTGAGGCTCACGAACCCTTATCGAGCTTCAATGATATTACACGTTTACCCTTTTATATACATGTAATTACATAATTGTCATAAAATCAAGTCGAGTCGAGCTTGATATGCCGATTTTTCTTCGAGTTCGAGCTTTAAATGTGGACATAATTGAGCGCGAGTCGAGTTTCGAGCTCGAGTTTGAGATGACGAGCTGAGCTCGAACTTGAAATCCAAAGCTCAACCGAGCTTGAGTCGAGTTTCGAGCTCGAGTTTTAGTAGTTGAGTCGAGTTCGAGCTTGGCAGTACTCAGCTCGTTTACACCCCTAGTTACGGGACCCAATGAAATTTTATTTCGTTGTGCTAATGTTCATAGAAAATACTAAACTTTCTTGAATGCACCCGGGTCAAAGACGTAGTGTTTCTCTTAAAGTAGGTGAATAATTGACTTTTTTTATGTGGATGACATCTTGCTAGCAGGCAATAACTCAAATCTCATATCAGAAATCAAAGACTAGCTTCATCACACATTTAGCATCAAAGACTTGGTCCTCTTCACTATTATCTAGGAATTGAATTCCTTAGAAATTCAAAAGGTATGGTCATGACCCAAAGGAAATATGCCTTGGACCTTATAGAGTATGCTAACCTTCAAAGTGAGAAACCTGCTAAAACACCACTTGATCCAAGAGTCAAGCTAACCTATACAGATGGTGATCCCTTACCATATCCTTCTCACTATAGGACTCTTGTTGGTAAGCTCATTTATCTCACAATTAGCAGACCAGATCTTGCCTTTGATGCTCACCTTCTCAGTCAATTTTCTCACCAACCTCACACATCTCATCTTCAAGCACTACACAAAGTCATTAAGTACATCAAGATGAGCCCAGGACAAGGACTGTTTCTACCAAGACACAACTTTGCTACTCTTCATGCTTACTGTGATAGTGATTGGGCAAATTGTCCAAACTCAAGAAGATCAATTTCTGGATTTGGAATCTTTCTGTGCAATAGTCTTATATCTTGGCATTCTAAAAAGCAACCAGTGGTCTCTAGGTCCTCTACAGAAGCAGAATATAGGGCTTTAGCTGATTGCTCTTGTGAAATAACTTGATTGATTTCTCTCCTAAAGGATCTAAAGATTTCTGTTCCAACTCATGTGAGAATTTTATGTGACAACATTTCTACCATTGCTATTGCAACCAATCCAGTTCAACATGCAAGAACAAAAATATTGAACTGGTTTGTCACATTGTCAGGAATAAAATAAAGGCTGGTCAAATCCAAGTATCCTATATCCCAACTAGAGCTCAAGCTGCTAACATTCTCGCCGCTCTCACTACATATCCATTCAAACAATGCCTATCCAAACTTGGCATGTGTGATCCCTACACCTTGCTAGTTTGTTTGTTTGTTTTTTTTTTTTTTGGTCTGGCGGGGGGGGGGGGGGGGGGGGGTGGAGTGGGAATAATTGTATACAAGAAAAAGTCAACTTTGCAAGCAATTCTATCTTCACAAACAGAGCATCAAGAACAGAGGAGCAGAACTTCAACAATGCAAAGACTTATATTTCAGCTCATTGTATTAAACACCAAAGCCATCTATCTAAATGTGATGTAATGTAACAGTTAGTTTATATAGTTAGTTACTCCCTCTTTCCCAAAATATAAGTACAACTTGGCTTTTTGAATCGATGAACTTTAATATTTTTGTTTGTATTATATAATACTTGATGCAAAATATATAAATGGATTGTGTTTTAAATGTATTTTCATTTGGTATAATTTTCATCAAGTGTTATATAATACAAACAAAAATATTTAAGGTCAACGTTCGATTCAAAATGTTAAATTGGACTTATATTTTGGGACGAATGAAGTAACAGTTTAGAATGTAGTATAAGTAAGCTTATAATCTCTCATTTTCATTTCAGCTGTAAGAAATACAATTTCACTTTGAATAAAATTCTCTCTCACTTTCTTCAATAATATACTTAGCCTATTTTTTTAAAAAGATAAGCTACTTAAAATATAATTAGTAACGTAAACTTAATAAAAAGTTTCAAAAGAGTAATTTTATAAAACCCAAAAAAAAATATTCTAACACATGCGTCTTCACATAGCTTATAAAAGAGTTTCATTTTGTGTTACTCGTTAATACTCTACCTACAACTCATCACCATCTTTCGTAACAACTACTTTTGATAACTATACCTGTACAAAAAAATTTAGTATAATGACTTAAATGTAAAGAAATACAAACAAAAATAAAACTCTAAGATTTTGTGAGTATGTAATAACGCACGTGTAGAATTAGTGTGACTGTGTGAGTGGCTGGACTAAGCACAGAAAGTGAGGTATATCGGCGCCGTGAGCAATTTGATAATGTGGTGTACTGGGGACCTCATTTCTTGCCCTCATCCTTATCTAGAAGACAAATGATACGTAGTAAATCTAATTTGTCTCCAAAAAATTCACCAATGGTATAAGTTTTAATTTATAGGAATGTGGTAAAGTGGACTATCGATTCTTTTCTTTCAACCGTTCAAAAAAAAAAAAAAAAAAAGTAAATTCCTTTTATATGGTGTTGCGAACACTTTTATGAATAATTTTTTGAAAACATAACATTACTCGAGAAATTGAGATAATGTACAATTTAGTGTTGACACTTGACCCATAGCATACTTCTAGTAAGCTAGTGTAATAGGTGGTTAGACAATAATATATCTAAGTACGACTTGAGATAAATATATATCTTATATTTATCATAAATCTAAAAATAAATTTTAGCCATATATTTTTAATTTAAATTAATAAAAAATTATTTTTCATTTTTTTTAAACAACATATTTTGCAAACGGTAAATCTTCAAGCTACAAAAAATACACCATCGCAACGAGAATTAAATTATCTATCTATAGATATGCAATTCTTTATACTTTCGACGAACTTTTTTTTCTTTTTTTTTTTTTTCAAAATTTCCGCCTAGAAAAATCACATGTGATTTGTAAAAATCAAATCACATGTGATTTTTACAAATCACATCTGATTTTTGATGGTCCCTATTAACGATATAACACAAGATCTAATTTACTACTAACCACGAACACAACTACAACTAAGCTACGTATAAACTAATAACAATAGATTAAGTAGCAACGAGAGATTAGAGAAGAGAATAAGAGAAGAAGAAGGATGATTTTATTACACTTGATAAACTAGCAAAGCTTCCGCACGATGTAACTAAAACCAACAAATGAAATGACCACCCTTGCCTTCTATTTATAGGCAAACAACTAGGGCGTCATGTGCTTAGATGCTTCTAGAAACAATTTAGCTAAAATAGCCGGCCCATGGGCTCCTAATGAGCTGTGGGCTATTACATACTTAGAACCCATATTTCGCAACCAATTAACTCAATATGACTAAGACTTGTAATACTTGAAACATGTTCCCAACAATCTCCCCCTAAGTCTTGGTCATCTTGGTTGTTCGACGTCATCTTTGCTTTTTGGCTTTTGACGTCTTCATAATCTTTGTTCTTTGTTCTTGATCTGATATGATATGGTATGGTAATGATCTGCCGTTCTCCAATGGTCTTTAATTCTGGTGTCTTTACGTCGTTTCCATTATGCTCATATGTTCTTCGACTTTTGTTCTTCATATATCACGTAGTTCTCTCTTCATAAGCTTGATCTTAGACTTGTGAAAGGTTAACATACTTGATCTTTGACTTTTCTTGAATTACTTTGAGCTTTTGTTATTCCATAGTCTTTGTGAGAACTTTGCTTCAGGATATGAGCATGATGGAAATGTAGTGGAACTCCAGGTATTCATGATTTGCTGCAAGTAAACAGTTAGCAATAAATCATCCGGTACTTACAGATTTGGACTTCGAGATCATCAACAACATAGTGTGAAGACTTTCTTTAATCCAAATCCTGGCCGTTCTGAATCGGATACCCCCGAAAGGGCTTACACGGACACACCGAAGTCCACCCACGATTCAGTGAGTCGCTGGAGATCACCCCACGACTGTAGACCGTTTTGGAGCTTTCACCAAGCGCAATCCACAAGGGATTACCGAAGTGACCTGCTGTCAGGGCTGCTTGATGTTGACCCTGGCAGGATTTCCATTCAATCACTAAGAATCATATTAGTGGTTTCTCTCATGAATGTTCTCGGCAGATTGCTAAGATCTGCGAAGGACACTCCTATAATTTACAACTAGTGTTCTTATTGTTGAACAACCAGTGTATACTAAGTGTACCTAAGAGATCTTTGATGAATCTCATGGCTCTAGACTCGATTAGTGCACATTTGTTTGGTCTTCGGAGGCATGGAGCAGAGTGCCTCCTTTTCAATATCAACACATCTCGTAGTAAGAGGTCGATAGATGATGAAGGGTTCTCCGTGAGAAATGAAACAAGTGTCTTTTGAGAGACACCTGAGTGGCTAGAAGGTTAGTGCAGTGCGTCACTGGGTCCATGACGACTTTGATCTTCAATACCGGTGATGCCCAATCAACCTGTAGATTATGAATTGAACCCGGTGTCTGCCCTAAGGTTGAACAAATGGAGGGCTATTTCTTTCACCCTTTTCTTTACTTTTCTTTTTAATTCTTCAACCCCTTCTTTCTCCTTTCATTTCATATCTCCTTTTTCAATCATACCTAGGACTTTCTAGTTCTAAACTATTGGTATTGTCCTTGGGTAGATCCTTTCGGCTCTGGCGGATCATAGGACGGTTATTCCTAACCTTAAGTCACCTTATAACTCCATAACTATCCTATTGATGCCATAACCAAACCTTTTGAAAATCTCTCAAAGTGTTTATGATTGTGAAAACATATTTTGTTAACACTTTGAGAGTTTTGTGATTTTCAGAAAGTCTCCCCCTTAACATGTGCTCATAAGTGATTAAGGCAAATTTGCACATGTCGGGTAGAGTTGGAACTTTTTGAATTGATTGATTTTCAATGAACATGATCGTCGCGAGACACGCTTACATCACTAGTAGAACTAGTTTGAAATTATTACCCGTCCAGATCACATTCAAGGAAAATCGCTCGAAATCGGTACATTCTACTCAGACATATCCTTTGCGAGACACGCTTGCATCACCAAATAAACTGGCTTGAAATTATTACCCGTCCAGGATATGTCTTTTCGACTACTAACTTTTGCTATCGTCAATTCGAGGGTCAATTCTGAGCCTAGTTCTCATGAGATTTCATCTTGCGAGTTATCGTATTTTGATCATATCATTATTCTCCCCCTCAAAAATAGCATACTTATGATGTTTTTGATAAATGTTTGATAAAAATATGCCATTTGAGTTTTGTGGGAAGAATATTCAAGAACTTTTGTTGTTATAACAAAGATTATTTTTCAAATACCCCCCCCCTTAACGAGGGAATACTTGTCCTTATGAGCAGAATTTTTGAAAAACTTAGAAAAAATTCTGGTTTAATTCTACTCATAAGAAAGAAGCTTTCGCTCATTTGATTAGGATTGAAGCACTGAAACGTGTAACAATTCGCATTTTCAGGTTACTATCCATTTCCGAATTTTTACTATTCACTTTCACTATTCATTCTCGAAAATTTTTATTTCATATTCTCGTAAGTTAAACTATTTTAATGATAATCCGAGAGTTTGACACTCGTCGGATCATTTCTGCAAAAATAACTAGTCACTATTCATCAAAATATCTAAACACTATTTATCAAAATATCTAAATACTATTCATCCAAAATATCTAGATATTTTCAGAAATTCACTAGTCGTGTAAATACCCATTTTTCATGGAAAAATTATTCTAAATACAATGGTACTAATTTCGTGTCCTAAATCGATCGTTATCAAGCCTAAATGAGTCCCAAACCATAATTACACAAAAGTTACAATAATGACCCCTTTAAAAATATTTCTCATTTTATATATTCATTTTGTTGGAAAAACTATTCTAAACGCAACGGCGTAATTTTCGTGACTTGAATCAAACGTTTGCTAGCCTAAACAAGTCTCGAACACGAAAAGCAGAAAAGATACACAATTAGTCCTCGGTGGAAATTCTCCTATAAATACAAGGCCTAAGCCTTCATTATTTCTTGCACCACCCTCTCTTTATCTCTAAAGTCCTTAAACCCAAGGCGATTCTTAGCTATTTTAGCAAGTTTCTTCAAGAACGTGCAAGCGTTCTTGAGCAAAAGCTAGATTTTGATCTACTTTGCTTCGAGTTTTCAAGAAAGGCGTCGTTATAATCTTCAAATAATTCCAAGTCTCCAAAAAGACTTGTTATTATCTTCAAATCACTTCGGGTTTCCAAGAAGACTTTGTTATTATCTTATTTTAGTATCGGGTACTACAACACTAGGGAACTTCATGTGAGGGGTTCATTTGGGTAAACGGATCGACGAGTTGCTGGATTTACGAATTAAAGTGTCCTAGCTCCTCGAACGTTTACTACATGACCTCTGAATTATGATGGCCCGAACGGTAGTTACGCGTAGAGACTTCCTGGCTTAAATCCATCAATCCCGTTATACGTTGTGATATCATTAGTTCAAGGTGAGTTCTTAGCCCCTACTTTTATACTCGTTTTAACTCTTTGGGGGAGATACATGCTTAAATACTTGTTCTTATTTTCACAAGTAAACTAAACTCTTATACTTTACCGTGAGTCATAGCCCCTACTCTTTTAATACATGTTTTATACTTTTGGGGGAGATACATGCTCAAACTATACTTTTACAAATACACGTTTAACTTTATGATACAGTTAGTCAATGATTCAAATCTATGTGATACTTTTATTCTTTTATGCTATTTATATGTGACGTCTTATTATGTGATACACTGTTATGTGTAAATCTATTAATGTGGATTGGAATTATCAAATACATGATTTATGCAATTACTTAAATGTTTATACTTTTATACGATACGCTTTCATACTTGTCTTTGGGAAGTAGGCACCCAGTAATCTTTGGGAAATGGCACCCAATAATCTTTGAGAAGTAGCACCCCAGTGACACAATCTTTCGCTGCGATATTTTGGGGGTGTTAGAAAACGTACCTCAGGGTCCTTTCTATACAGGAACGGGTTGTGCACTGTTATGTGTGCACAAGCCATTATTTAACAATCATATAAGCAAGAATAATGAATTATAAGAATATATCAAACTCTTACTTCATCCTCCTCTTTTGAACGATGTGTAGACAGGGTCAGGTCTTTGGAATGTTCTGACCGGGAAGGATGGGCGACCTCCAACATAACTCTCAAACCTCCGCATCTGATCTCTTTTGAATAACCTTCTCTCAATCCTGTTCACAAACTAGTAGATCTGTCTCAGCTGATCACCATACCATCTCTTCTTTATCTGCAACTGTTGATCACGAACCCGAATCACTAACCCATCATGGACCTTCTTCAACGTGGTGTCGCAGAACTTGTGAATATCACAATATGCCATGAAGCAATTGATTGTCAGATCACTTTTGTAGACGAACCCAAAAGTTGGCTGACTCTTGAAGGTGTACTGAGCTTCATTATTGATATTCTCAAGACGTAGCAATGGTTGAGTCAAGCTCAATTTTGTCTGGTAACTCTCGACCCCTAGTTGAAGATCTTCCACACGTTCTTTGATAATCTTTCTTCTGATGAAATGAAGAATAGATGTGCTGAAGGCATATTGGAGTTCTGGTGTCACATGTTGCAGTTTTCCTTGGACTTTAATCAGGTACATGTCTTCAAGGTCGTTGAGACTTAAGTCCAGAAAATCTGCTTCAGAGAACGTGTAGAGTTGCATGTCATGTCTTCTTACTTTGATTTCTGAGAGGAACGTGTAATCATACTTCTTGTCCCCCTTCAGACTGACTACAGCAACAATCCTGAGATTACTTCTCACTGGTTCATGAGACTTCCTGGTTAGTTTACTTTTGTACCAAGTCCTCCTTTTCTCGAACCAGTGATAGATGCCCAGTTCTGCATCTTGGTCATAGTGCACCTTCTCGGGAATGAAAAGATGAGAGGCTGTTTCCTGGATAGCAGGGTGTTCATATCTTACTGCTGGAGTCAAAGTAATCGAAGTAGCATACTTATTCTGACAGTTGGCCCCGTGCATGAGTAGCTCTAGATCTTTATTGAAGAAGAAACGATATGGAATGGCTGGCTTGCTGTGAACTCGGATCACCGGTAGAGGCTTTGTCTAATCTGTGATGTATGGCTTGTTCTTGTTGTCTCTGCTGCCAATCACATATGGATTAGTCCAGCTGAAGTTTGAAGACATAGCTCGAGCAATGTTCTCGAGGTGATACTCGAGCTCAGCTGCACTCGAAGAGTTGTCCTTAAAAAGATTAAAAGCATCTTTTTTAATCCGACGAAGTTCCCTCTTGGTCAGTTTCTTGATGCGTTGAGTACTTTTGAGTTGTTGAGCAGACACAAATGTGTTGTCTTCCATCTTGGAATCTTCGTCAGTATGTACTTGAGCACTTGCTAATTGATCAAAGAACTCGTTCCCGGGTGTGTCATCATCATCGAGCCATGAAACTACGTTTGGTATTTTGGAAGATTTCTTGCTTGACGTAGCTTTGGTCTTTGGTGGTGGCTGAGGTTGATCATATTCTTGTTGAAACTCCATATCTTCTGTGGCAAAGTGCTCAAAATGATGCTGTGTCTCCTTTGGTTCAGACTCTGAAGCCTTGTGAGGTTGAGATGTGGTTGTTGTTGACGGTCCGATTGGTTCTTTGAGTTGTGAACCAGATCCTCCTTTTCCCTTGTGCCTCTTGGATTGGGTGTCAGGGTCCTGGTCTTCTTCATCTCGTGAACGTTTGCCTTTATCGGCCGCAACTTTGCACGAATCCAGATTTGCATTGATAGCCTCATAGAGAGCTATTTCTGTTTCAGATGGAGAGGTAAGGGCTGTGAGTCTGGTGAGAAGTGCGCGTTGGAGTTCGTCGGTTGTGAAGTCTTCAAGTTGCTTTGGTTGGGTTGCTGTGTCTTGAGGAATCGATCCTGTGATGTTTTGAACTTTTTCCGCAATGTTGGTGTCAATGTACACTTCAATCTTCTACATGAGATCTGACATGTACTGCTTTACATATATCTTTGTTTGTGCCTTTGCCTCCTTGTGTAGTTGAGTTTTCAAGGAGTTCGTCCATTTTCTTCTTTGTCTCCTGCAACTCTTTTACTTGCTCAGAAAGACCTTTGACCATATTCTGCATCTCAGTTACTTGGTCACTTAACATGCTGTCTTTCTTTGCCTGTGCTAACTTTGCTGCTTTCTTCAATTTCTTTGCTGCAGGAGAAACGACTTCGACACGAGTAACCCTAGCAATCTTCTTAGTATACTTGCCTTTAATGATTGTCTTGAGAGTTTCTTCTGTTGTTGCTTTTGATGGTTGGGGTGGTGGTGATGGTTGTGATGAAGATTCGGGAGGAGTTGAAACTTTTGGAGGTGATACAGGAGTGATGAAGCGAAAAGTGTACCGCTTTTAGGGGGTCATTTAAGCCCTAAATCGTATTTATTTGATCAAATATTGCCCTAAATCATTCCTTTTGTCATTTTAGGTACTTTGGAGAAGAAATCTGGAAAAGGAAGCATTTTGGACGTTTTTGGAGCATAAAAGTGAAGAAAACGGCAAAGTCTCAAAATTGGCTGGAAAAGTACCTTTGACGGCGTCAAGGATTGCTCCTGACGGCGTCATGGCTTGGCAAAAGAGGTGGACATGAAAAATACACATGATAAGCCAGAGAATTTTACAATGAATTTCTGACGGCGTCACCCTTTGAAGCGATCAAGGTCGTCACGGTTTAAGCTAAAGAGAGACGGCGTCAAGCCCATTTCTGACGGCGTCAACCTGTGATAAGCCAGGGAGGATTTTAGAGGATTAAAGAGGGACGACGTCAGGAAGGCCATCCGGGAACCCTAGACACGGCGAGGTGACGGCGTCAAGATCTACAACGTGACGCCGTCAGACCTTAAACTCTATATATAGTTTTGCAATTTTTTGTCATTAGTGTGCAACTTTGTGAGGAGAAACCCTAAGACGAATTTCTGCCATTTTTAAGGGTTTTCATACCCTTGGATCTCCCATGTTTAATTGAAGATAAGTTTTCATTTAATCAATCAATATGTCTATGTGTTGTTTGATTACATCTTGTTCTTGTCTTTTAATTAACATGCTAGGCTAGATTTATCTTGTGTTTGCTTAGATCTAATGAAACCTAACTATTGATTATTAGTTATTAGTGTGTTATTAATTGTATTGGATGATTGTTTATCGATGTTAGGCTTAAGAAAACTGGCTAACTTCCTATTCGGTAACTTGCTTGAACGTCTTAAGAAACATGAACCATTGCGTACTAGGTTTTTATGGTTGTATTTAATGCATGAGCGAATTCTAGTGATCCCATGTTAGGAGCTTCTTAGCCGGCTCGACATAGGAGTGAAGTAGGAGCTTGTAGAGTTGGGGAAGTACGTACGCCACCCCACGATTGGTATTAAGGAATACACCCGTCATCCACGCAATTAATACACACTAATCAACCGGTAAAAGATAGTTAGGGAGTAAGAAAATCTAAGTAAACACATTTCTCTCCACATAAGTTTCACAACTCTTTTCATTTTCAGTTATTTTATTTTATTTGCATTTGTAGTTATTTGGGTTAGTTGACTAGCAACTAATTCCGCCCACTCCTTCATACCCGAGATTTTACTTGCTTTCATAAAATATAAAAAAATACAAAAAAGAATCTTCCCTCACCCTTAGACCTATTAGAGTAGTTTTTCAATCCTAACGACACTATTCCCTGTGGAGAATGATCAATCCCCCGTACTTACCACTACACTATACTACATCGGTCAGGTACACTGCCTGGTGTGGTTGTAAGCCTCTTGAGATCCCTCGAGAGGTAAAACCTGTTGTAAGGTCGCAACACCACGCATCAAGTTTTTGGCGCCGCTGCCGGGGAATAGTTATTGTTTAGATTGAATTTTTATTTTATTAGGTCTACTCATTAGATTCCTATCTTAGTGAGATTTTTATTTTCTTTTTATTAGCTTTCTTATAGTCTATCTTTTTCTTTGTGCCCTTTGTTTGTAAAACCATTTTCATTTGTCACCATGGCGGATGAAATTCCATTTAGATCATTAACAATAGAGGAACAATTACTTTACACGGATAGATTTGCTTCCTGTTGTTCCAATGAATTTTTAAGTGATCTTAGATATATACAAGAGGAGATGGGTATAAAGTTTGATAGGTTTGATGAATTATGTGCATGTGTGGCTTCTATTAAACAATCATTGTTAGGATCAACTCCTTTTAATAAGACCCTTTGGAAAATTTTTGAGGAAAGCCTCCTAACCGTGAACCATAAGTTTAATGAATTAATGGGTTCGTATACATCACAACTTGAGGAAACAATTGAGGAGGATTTAGCCGAACATGAGCATATTGAGCAAAAAGACCTAGGTTTTATGATCATTGACTTTGAATCTCAAGGAACACATGATGAATCCTTTAGGCAAATTGAACATAGTAATCATGTTATCGGGGAAGATTCTTATGAATCGGACTTAGAACTTGAAATGGCTAGAGAAGGATTTGAGATACTTAGGAACATGTTTGGGTTAGATTCTACCAAAACCCATGATGAACATATAGGTGATTTAGATACTATGGAGAATGAGGTTAGAAATGCAAGCCCACCAAGTACCCCACAAGTCCTACCATCATTTGAGGCACACACACCGCCCGTGACTTACCCGGAAGAAGTAGAAGAGACTATAGGAACCCCAATAGAGGTAGAACCCTTGGACCAAACACAACTAGAGGATATAGGTTTGAATACTTGTAGTCATAACCTTTCTTTTAGTTATATGGAAGTTCCTAGTTTTGATGAACCGGAGCCTCAGCCAAAACCGTTACCTAATCTTCCATCCTTAGATGTGAATTTAGGAATTGAAAAAGGTCCCGATCCACCCATCAAACCATGTAGTCCGGGTAATGTTAAGATTAAGGTAGTAGACTCTAGGCCATGTGGAGTGGAAGTTAATATAGGAGTGAACCATAACCTTTCATACTTACATCACCCATTCATGATTGATCACAAGAAACATTATGGGTTTAAACCGGGTTTATTAGGTCAAGATGGATTCCCAACTAGGAATCTCTCGAAGTTGTTAGAAAATGATCCCTTTTTAGGAGAACACTTTAACTCACCCATTGACCAAAGTGAACTAGGTAAGGTTATGATGAAAGGAGCACACCCCTTTGAGCATAGAATTCATCCACCACTCTTTCCTCACGCGGCCTACTTCCACCAAGATGGTGTGTATCGCTACTATCACCCGCACTTAATCCTAAGTGTAGGAAAAACCTCTCTTTTATCCGTTAAATAAGGGTAGAGTCAGGCTCGTGACTCGAACAAAAACAAGCGCTTCTTGGGAGGCAACCCAAGCTTTATTTGCTTTGTGTGTTTATTTATTTGTTTGTTTGATTTTATTTGCTTCCGTATGTATGTTTAATTTTTATTATTATTGATTCATGTTCGAAACTAAATTGTGAAAATGCTTTATCTTGTTTTTAACTTCGTCTTAACTACATATAAAGGTATTTTGCAAAAGATAAGTGTAAAGGAAATCCAAATCGGTTTATTAGAACAAATGAACATGAATCGTAATAATATTAAATTAACATACATATTAGTAATTGTTTGAGTCAAATGCTTGTATCGAGTCATAATGATATTTTGCAGGAATTCCAGGAAGTAAGGTACAGGTTTTTCCAAAAATTTTCCGGAAATTTAACATGAGAATTCTGTCAGATCACTTCTGACGGCGTCAGGATTTAATTTTCTGAAATTTTTGAAAAGTTTTGTTTTCATAAAAAGTTTTTATTAAATCTCTAACTTATAATCTCCAGGAATCTGCAAAATTATCATTCCACAAGCATTATATCCTTATATATAGAATTTATCCCGCCGATGTTATGCAGGTTTTCGTGTTTGTTTTCTCAGGTTTAACAGGTTATTTTGGACAAGGAGATGTATGAATCAAGCTTTTGACGAAGCATTAGTCTTGAAGCTTCTACTTTCTCTTGGAAGAAGATCTAACCATGTTACCTCATTATCCACCGAGCGAATCAGGGGAGTATTTGATTTCATTCGTTTACCTTATTTGCTTTTACATCTTGTTATTTGAACATTGGGGACAATGTTCATCTTAAGTGTAAGGGGGGGTAAAAGTACGATACTTTAGAAAATACAATTGCACTTGATTTTTGTTTGTTTAATGGTAGATGTGTAATAAAACTGAGATAAATACCTGTTAAGGCAATTTTAGTGCCAAATTTAAAATTTTTTACAACATATAGGAGTGAAACTTTGATCTTAATGAGCGTCTCACGGATAGGAGTTATATGACTAGCACAAAAACCGTACCACTAAAAAAATTTTCCACCCCCAAATATGTGAGGTTCGCCCCTAGAATTGGTAGGAAAAGCATTTATGCTATGATGTGTGTACCGATAGCACTTGGATTCTAGAACTTGCGTTAGGACCATTCCGAGGCCACAAGTGAGACTACATTCGTGTAGTTAGATTTACTACATGATAAGAGGCATTAGGATTAACCCATTGTTTTACACCTGTGTTTTTGTTATAATTACATTGGCTACATTGGTCAAGTAATTCTCCCACACCCTTTGCGTTGTACTCATTTTTAGTACACGATACCCCTAGTACACCCCTCAGAGCCTATCTTTTCGTTTCGACCTTTAAGCATTTTACTTAAAGGAAGAATTTGTTTACACCCCACTTAAATGTACACCCAAATCGCCTTAGCCTACCTTGTATGCACTCATTTTTAGTGCATTATTGTGACAACATTTGTTTAAACCCTTAGTTAATTATCTAATTGATTACATGATTGCTAAGTCGAGTCATATCCTTGTACATATTGTTTTGGGACGATTGGGACTCATGGGTAAAGTACTAGTGTAATGGAGTAATGGGGAAGAACATTATTACCCCCATATGTGCTAAATATTTTAAAAGTATTCCAAGTTTTTCAATTATCTTAATTCGAGTCATTAGAATAGTTATTTGTAAAGTTATGTAAAAGTTCAAGTGTAAGGGGAATGCAACGCCCCTATGATGTATTATTTTGGATGGTAGGGCAAGAGTGTATAAAAAAAAGAAAAAAAAAAAAGAAAAGAAAAAGAAAAGTAGAAAAAACATACGGACTACCATCCCGTTTCATTTTATGTTTATTTTATGTTTGTGTTATTTTGTTTTTAGCTTAAGTCGAGTCTAGTCTTGGCTTAGCAACGCCATATTGTACATGTAATTAATCAAGATCTTTAACTCGCCACCAGTAAAATATCCCTTATCCAACAAATCCGTGTTTATCATATCCCTACACCTGACGTTATAACCCATGTAAAAGCCCTCTTTGATAGTTTATCTTAGGTGCTTACGCCTAGTGGAGGAGGTTTTTGATCCTTTCCCAAGCCTATGGTAATTTATTTGCTATGACAGGTAGTGAGAGATATTATCCGTTTTCATTTATGAGATTTATTTTGATGACACCTGAGAGATGTGAGTATCTAAACACTACTTGTGAGGTGCTAGTTTGTAATCTCCATGCTTATTATGATTAAAGTGGAACGATTATTTATTGTAATTACTTTTATATTAGCATTAAATGACCCCTAACTTGTATTTTGATTAGAATAAAAGCGCATTTGCTTGAGGACAAGCAAATCTCAAGTGTAAGGGTATTTGATGAAGCGAAAAGTGTACCGCTTTTAGGGGGTCATTTAAGCCCTAAATCGTATTTATTTGATCAAATATTGCCCTAAATCGTTCCTTTTGTCATTTTAGGTACTTTGGAGAAGAAATCTGGAAAAGGAAGCATTTTAGACGTTTTTGGAGCATAAAAGTGAAGAAAACGGCAAAGTCTCAAAATTGGCTGGAAAAGTACCTTTGACGGCGTCAAGGATTGCTCCTGATGGCGTCATGGCTTGGCAAAAGAGGTGGACATGAAAAATACACATGATAAGCCAGAGAATTTTACAATGAATTTCTGACGGCGTCACCCTTTGAAGCTATCAAGGTCGTCACGGTTTAAGCTAAAGAGAGACGGCGTCAAGCCCATTTCTGACGGCGTCAACCTGTGATAAGCCAGGGAGGATTTTAGAGGATTAAAGAGGGACGGCGTCAGGAAGGCCATCCGGGAACCCTAGACACGGCGAGGTGACGGCGTCAAGATCTACAACGTGACGCCGTCAGACCTTAAACTCTATATATAGTTTTGCAATTTTTTGTCATTAGTGTGCAACTTTGTGAGGAGAAACCCTAAGACGAATTTCTGCCATTTTTAAGGGTTTTCATACCCTTGGATCTCCCATGTTTAATTGAAGATAAGTTTTCATTTAATCAATCAATATGTCTATGTGTTGTTTGATTACATCTTGTTCTTGTCTTTTAATTAACATGCTAGGCTAGATTTATCTTGTGTTTGCTTAGATCTAATGAAACCTAACTATTGATTATTAGTTATTAGTGTGTTATTAATTGTATTGGATGATTGTTTATCGATGTTAGGCTTAAGAAAACTGGCTAACTTCCTATTCGGTAACTTGCTTGAACGTCTTAAGAAACATGAACCAATGCGTACTAGGTTTTTATGGTTGTATTTAATGCATGAGCGAATTCTAGTGATCCCATGTTAGGAGCTTCTTAGCCGGCTCGACATAGGAGTGAAGTAGGAGCTTGTAGAGTTGGGGAAGTACGTACGCCACCCCACGATTGGTATTAAGGAATACACCCGTCATCCACGCAATTAATACACACTAATCAACCGGTAAAAGATAGTTAGGGAGTAAGGAAATCTAAGTAAACACATTTCTCTCCACATAAGTTTCACAAATCTTTTCATTTTCAGTTATTTTATTTTATTTGCATTTGTAGTTATTTGGGTTAGTTGACTAGCAACTAATTCCGCCCACTCCTTCATACCCGAGATTTTACTTGCTTTCATAAAATATAAAAAAATACAAAAAAGAATCTTCCCTCACCCTTAGACCTATTAGAGTAGTTTTTCAATCCTAACGACACTATTCCCTGTGGAGAACGATCAATCCCCCGTACTTACCACTACACTATACTACATCGGTCAGGTACACTGCCTGGTGGGGTTGTAAGCCTCTTGAGATCCCTCGAGAGGTAAAACCTGTTGTAAGGTCGCAACACCACGCATCAAGGAGGTGTTGGTTCCTTTGGTGGGGAGGTAGGAGGAGTTAACTCCTTGGGCTGTTCCTCAGATTGAGGCTTGTAAACGGTGAGTTGTAGCTGTGACGGAGTGAGAGGTGGTGTTTGAATATAGTTTTCAGCTTCCTTTTCTGCTTCTTCTTTCTCCTTTGCTAGTCTCTCTTCTTCCTTCCTCTTTTCTAATTCTGCCTCGTGTTCAATTTCTAGTTCGATTGCAGCTTTAGTAGTCTTCTCCCCAATAATTTCCTCTTCCTCTGATTCAGACCATACAACAGGTGCATCAAGATCAAACTGCTCCTGATTACCCCTTTCGAACATGTCATCCTTAATTTCCTCATCTGTCAAAGGTTATCTTTCCTTGTCGGGTTGATTAACCGGATTGAAAGGTGGAGGAATGTCCTCAGAATGTGAATCAGACCTATCGGGTTGAATAACCGAATCGGGCTGAGGAGTAGTAGTTGTAGTAACTCCAGACCCTCTGGGTTGATTAACCGGATTTGTATGGATTGAAGTTACTTCTTTGACAGTTTCAGAACCTCCAGCTCCTTTTTGTAGCTCATATTCCCTTTGTTCTTTAACCCTTAATTCTGCTCTTCTGGCTTCATCTTCTTCCAAAGTCTTTTTGTTGTGTTCCATTGCAATAATAGTAGCTACATCTACGTCCATGAAGACGGTTTCTTCTTGTTCAGATTTAGTTTCTTCTGAGTCAGATTCTTTTTCAGCATGTACCCCACCTTCTTCTTGTGCTGGCTTTGGAACAACTTTGACTCTTCTTTTGATGATGTTAGCCATGGACGGTTTGATTTTCTTAGAAGCACTTAAAGCACTCCCAGCCTTGCTACTCCCTTTCGAACGGGTCTTGGTTGATCCAGTTCCTTCTGCACCAAGCTTTAAGAATCCTACGCGACCAAGTCTGAATGCTTTGTCATAGTCTTTGTAGGCTTGAGTATTCTTTACAGTTTCTGTCATCAGGGACTCTGGCAGTCTAGTCCCTTGCTTGTGCGAACTATCCTTAGGAAAGTAGATAGAGTTGATAGTCCTATCCATTCTGAGCAGATGCATCTCTAGATCACCAATACGAGGAGAGATGTCTTTGTTTTCATCCAGCAACAGACTGATGAACACTTTGGTGTATCGTACAAAAGGAACTTTGGTGAATGATTTCATCATTTGAAAGGTCATATCTTCCCAGACAAGTTCAGCATAGTCAATCCTTTGTTGATTCACTAAACCCCAGAATAGTTGAAGGTGAGATAACCGTGGGTGTTCATGACCACTGTCCCTCCCCGAGACAGAACGAACCACTATGTAGTAAATGGTTCTCCAGGGTTGAGGGATGTGTTTTGCATTGACTTTTGAGATCTTGATCAGTGGTGTATCTAGTTGGACATCATATCCAATATCGATGAGGAATTTGAGGACTTCATCTTCGGATGGTGTAGGCCAATATTTGTTAGCTGGTTCTGGTGGTTCGGGTAAGCCTAATGCTCTGCGAATGTGATTTGGTGTGATTTTGAGCTTTTTGCGGTCCAATGTGCATGTGAAGTATCTCAGTTTTGTGTCCAGCTCCAAAGTATTCCACAACTGATGAATATACAATTCAGGAATGTTGTCAGGACTGTCCAGTAAGCTCCTACATTCATGTTCTTTGAGTACTTCCACAGCAATTTGGCAGCTTGGTTCAGGACATTTTATCTTCTCAAAATCTACCCTCGCGTTGTTGTTCCCAAAATCTACCTTGTATCCACGAGGAAGAACTTCAGCTCTTGTGAGCATTGGGAGTGGTTGTTGTTGAGATGCAGCCATTGGAGAATGCTGAAACATCAATCAAGCACAAATATGCAGGATACATGATAGTTAGCAAATATTTAAGCTTGATGTTACACACGTGATCCTTTCGTTGCTAAGATTGATTTTACATGTTTAACTATAGTAGTTATCAAATTATATCAATTTTGCCAATTTCTATAGAATTTGTGCAATTTCGATAGACCTTGAAGAGTCTAAGGAATTTGTTCAATTCCTATAGAAATCACATTTGCGATAAGTATTGCATTTGCGATAAGTATGACATTTGCGATAAGTTTCACATTTGCGATAATTATCACATTTGCGATAATTATCACATTTGCGATAAGTATCACATTTGCGATAAAAATCATATTTGCGATAATTATTGGCAATTTCGATAAACCCTTATAAAAGGATTTTCGATAACAACTGTAGACGAAAAATTTTGTTAACTTTGAATCACACATTTGTTCCAATAGCTTTGAATGATGTTTCTGAGTCTAGTGTTCAAGTTATAACACGTTTTATCCACAAGATCTCAAGATTCAAACTGAACATGTCCTTAAACCCTACTAATCAAATTTCACACTTGTGTTGTTTCTGGGTGCAAATTAAAGGTACAAATATTCAATTCGAGGCATAATAACACTACTTTGATGGCTTAATTACACTCAAACACAACCACTCAGTTTTCCCCAAATCGTTCGCTTAAACCCTAAACTAAGAACATTCAAGGTTCATGTTTCTGGGCATATTTAAGCATACACATTACGTTAAGGACATAATTTCAAGCAAATCCTACTAACAAACATCATCGTTAACGCTCAGAATCAAGAAATACGAATTACGCATAAACCCTAGATCTAAAACAAGCAATTATGGCAAATCTAACCGTTGGATTTTAAAATCCGTTAAAACCATTGTTTATAATCATATGTTAAGCATAAATTTACTCACAAATTCGAAAAATATTGATCGGATCTACAGGTTTGATTCTAGCCGTGGATGAAGTGGTTGAGAGAATTTACTGCGGTTGTTGTGAAGTCAGATAAGAAGTTAATGTGCATTTACTCCTTTTTCTGTTTTGGTTTAATCTTTATTAACCTTTTTCCAACTATTCAATTTTAGTCCCTTAACTTTGTGATTTTGGCCTTAACACCTAAACCAACTAACTCTAAGTTTTAAGCTTAACAATTTGGCACAACACTTTGAATCACAATGATAATTTCAACACCACTTCGTTTAGCAACAATATTTAGAAGAAAAATATGCAAGTACAAAATTTTGGAAAAATTTTCTGTCTCCCCCTCAACACTTGTTCAAAAAATAATTGTGAACGGTTTAAAATGAACAAAGTGTTGATGAAAGGTTTTGTACTTGCATTTTTTTTTAATAAAAAAAATGGAAAATCTTTTTGTGTTTTTATCAAAAATATTTACAAAGATAATTTTGATATTTGACTCTTGATTAATTGTTTTTGAGAAAGTTTTCCAAATCATCAGGAGTCAAACATCGCATACCAATTTGATGAACCAGTTCGACAAACTTTGCATGAGGCAAAGCTTTGGTGAAAGATCCGCCAATTGGTGTTCAGTTCCCACAAAATATAATTCAACTGTACCCATTTTCATATGCTCCTTGATAAAATGATATCGGAGAGCAATATGCTTCGATTTGCAGTGTTGAACCGTGTTGCATGAAATAGCGATGGCACTCTTGGAGTCGCAGTACATCGGAATCTTGTAAAACACGTATCCGTAGTCCAGCAGCTGAGAATACATCCAAATGACTTGAGCGCAGCAGGCAGACATGGCGACGTATTCTGATTCTGTAGACGACAGTGATGTACAGTCTTTCTTCTTGGACTGCCAAGAGACGAGCTTATCACCTAAAAATTAAACTCCCCCAGACGTACTTTTTCTCGTGTCTAAACAACCTGCATGGTCAACGTCTGAAAAAGCAACAAGTTCAAACCCGGAATCCTTCGGATACCAGATCCCCAAGTGAATGGTTCCCTTTATGTATCAAAGGATCCGCTTAACAGCAGACAAATGACGTTCAGTAGGTCGAGACTGGTAACGGGAGCATAAGTACGTGGCAAATACAACATCCGGCCGGCTAGTTGTGAGATACATGAGAGACCCAATCATACTACGATATTTCGTAGGATCAATGGGTGTTCCATGTATGTCAGCATCTAGCTTTGGGGATGAGGAAGACATAGGGGTATTATAGGTGTCACAAGAATTCATGCCATGCTTTTTCAATATTTCCTGTGCATATTTGGACTGACTTAAAAATATACCACGGGGTGATTGATGAACTTGCAGTCCTAGAAAGAACTTGAGTTCACCCATCATGGACATCTCAAAGTTTTGTTTCATAAGTCTTGCAAAAGCGTTTGAATATTTTTTGTGAGTTGATCCAAAAATGATATCATCTACATAAATTTGAACAATGAGAATATTCTCCCCGTGTTTTTGTATAAATAAAGTCGGGTCCACAGATCCTTTAGTAAAATGATTGGCTAATAAGAATGCAGACAGTTTGTCGTACCATGCCCTCGTGGCTTGTTTAAGGCCGTAGAGGGCTTTCTTGAGCCTGTAGACATAGTTAGGATGCTCTGGATCGACGAAGCCCTCTGGTTGTGAAACGTACACCTCTTCTCGGAGTTGTCCATTGAGAAATGCCGTCTTCACGTCCATCTGGTATACCGTGATGTTCTTGTGAGCAGCGTACGCCAGGAACATTCTAACAGCCTCAAGACGAGCCACTGGTGCAAATGATTCTTCGAAGTCGATTCCTTCTTCCTGACTGAACCCTTTGGCGACCAAGCGGGACTTGTTACGAATAACTGTACCATCCGCATCTAGCTTATTTTTCCAGATCCACTTCAAACCGACGACATATACCCCATCTGGTCTCTCGACTAATTCCCAAACTTCCAACCTTTTGAATTGATCCAATTCCTCTTGCATGGACTCAATCCAGTTGTCGTATGTAAGGGCTTCTTTAATGTTTTTGGGTTCGGACTGACAAACGGTGAGAGCATAAATGCAGGGTTTTCTGGGTTGCCAATCACATTTACAAGGGGATGATCCTTTGTCCATTTGTGTGTTGATGGGTAATGTTGATAGGTATGGTGCAGATTTGACGGTTCCAAATTGCGTGTGGACGACTCTGCGATATCAGGAATGGTGGGAGCCGGCGCAAATGGATTAAAGAATGCATTGCCGTCATAACCTGCTGGAGTGGGTATTTCAGAAGAATGTTGAGGGGGATCTTCAGCTGCAGACGCAGAGGTAGAAGGTGTTTGATCTACGGATGATGATGTTTCTGGATGAGGTGCATCTTCAGCAACTGCAGTGGTTGTAGTCACTGGTGTATCAGGTACTTGATTATCGACGAGTGGTTGTGCAGCGGAGCTTATGGATACATCAGGAGCACGACTAACCATAGTATCATCAAACAATGGAGCAAACAAGTCTTCTAGATCTTTGCGGTTTAGAGAGAAAGTTGCAGCTGAAGAATCAGGGAAGTTAAGACGGTTGGTTTCGGGTCCTAAGCTGTTTTGCTCAGAAGCCATCTCGGTAAGCTCATCGAAATTAGCATGTATAGTCTCCTGAATCTCCCTGGTGCGACGGTTCCAAATTCTGAATCCCTTTGAATTTACACAATAACCGAAAAAAATCCCTATATCCGCTTTGGCCTTCAGTTTTCCGAGGTCATCACGATCATTCATTGGATAGCAAAGAGCTCCAAAGACATGAAAGTAATTGATGTTTGGTTTTCTGCGGTGAACAAGTTCATATGGTGTCTTGGTGTGCCTTTTGGTGATCATGCATCTATTTTGGGTGTAGCAGGCTGTTGAAACGGCTTCAGCCCATAGATAGTCCGGTAACTGAGCATTGATTAACATTGTTCGTGCTGCTTCCACTAGAGTTCGGTTTCGCCTTTTGACCACACCGTTCTGTTCGGGGATGCGAGCAATGGATGTTTGATGTTCAATACCCACTTTCTCATAATACTCCCTAGGAGTCTGATTCTTGAATTCCGTTCCATTGTCTGTTCGAATTTTTCTAACGGTGTTGCGTAACTGAACTTGAATCTTTGTGAGAAAGGTGATGATCATGGACGGTGCTTGATCTTTCCTGCGAAGAAAATAAGTCCAAGTCCATCTTGAATAATCATCGACGATTACCAGTATGTACCGCTTCCCATTAATAGTTTGAACATGCATAGGGCCACACAAATCCATATGCAACAGTTGAAGTACGTGATCAGTACCGTGCTCGGGTTTAGGATGAAAGTGCGCACGAGTACTTTTTCCTTGTTCACAAGCGGGACATAGATGATCTTTGGCGTATCTGAATTTTGGAAGACCGTCTACCAACTTTTTGCGAGCAAGCTCGGTCATAGTTTTGAAGTTCAGGTGAGACATCCGTTTGTGCCATAGCCAAGCTTTTGTGGGATGTGCCTTGGATAGTAAGCATATTGGAGAGGAAGCTATCATGCCTTCGAAGGAAATGGTATACAGACTGGTGTCTATTAACGATATAACACAAGATCTAATCTACTACTAACCACGAACACAACTACAACTAAGCTACTTATAAACTAATAACAATAGATTAAGCAGCAACGAGAGATTAGAGAAGAGAATAAGAGAAGAAGAAGGATGATTTTATTACACTTGATAAACTAGCAAAGCTTCCGCACGATGTAACTAAAACCAACAAATGAAATGACCACCCTTGCCTTCTATTTATAGGCAAACAACTAGGGCGTCATGTGCTTAGATGCTTCGAGAAACAATTTAGCTAAAATAGTCGGCCCATGGGCTCCTAATGAGCTGTGGGCTATTACATACTTAGAACCCATATTTCGCAACCAATTAACTCAATATGACTAAGACTTGTAATACTTGAAACATGTTCCCAACAATTTTTATAAATCACGTGTGATTTTTCTGAGCGGAAATTTTGAAAAAAAAAAAAAGTTCGTCTAAAGTATATAGAAATGCATATCTATAGAAAGATAATTTAATTCTCGTCGCGATAGTATAATTTTTTTCGCGTAACGATTAACGGTTTGCGAGATATTTAATTTTTTAAAAAAATGTGAAATTTTATCTTTTTGTTTTGATAAAAAAAAAAATGAATGGCCAAAATTAGTTAATTGGATATATGACAAATATGAGATTTATATTAAACTTTTGGCTATAAGTATTGTACCATGATAAAATTAGTAGTAGTGAAAGCGTGCATAAGGAAATAATTTTCATTGAATGTATCTTCTAGTTTAGCAAGATTCTCCAATGCTGTTGCATCTAGATCAATTAAAATAATTGTTTTTCAGACGAGCAACAAGGTCTAGGGAGGCAACACATAGTGGTTGAAGATGATAGTTTGGACAATGACACTCTTAGGTTAAACGAGGCGTGGCGAAATGAAAGACGTAAAGAAGATTAAATGTGGTCATTAAATTGGGGATTATGGTTGTTCAAGTATGATATACATAAATTGTTAAAGAATCTTAAAGAAACCATGTATTATTAATCAATGATACTCATATCTGTCGTATGTAGTGATAGATCTAAAAACGAAGATAATCTAATACATATATAGTCGTTAAGATAAGATCAAATCATAGTTTGAGCAGAAAAATGGTATGATAAGATGGAGGAAAATTCAAATGCATACCCTTTTTTTTGTACATACTATTGGACAAATCTCCACCCTCCATCCTTTTTGATCTAATGGCCAAAATTAATCTAAGATTTAATCAATTAAACCTAATTTACCCCACCTATATAAAGTTCTATTTTATTTATTTTTTCCCATTCGCTTTTTTTTTCACACACAGTTTGTGTGTGTTTTCTCTCAACCAACTTCCCTCCATAATCAGTTTCCACCGGAAAACCGCCGCTACACCATCGTTCGGATCATCATCACCATCACTATTCCAGTCACCATTCCGATCATCATCTCATAATCACCTCCCGATCATTATCATCCTTTTTTATGTCTTCTTTTGATTTGAATGAACCATTTGTTTTCAGAAGCTGATTTGATGGATATTGTTGCTGTTGATAGTGTTGTTGAATCGTTTGTTAATTATGTGGATCAAGTTGTTTAACATTCCTTGTGATCAAGTTGCACACCAAGTGTTTGATAAAATGTGTGAGTGAAAAATATTTGATAATTTTGTTATCTGCTTTTGCAATTTTGCTTATTAATTAAGTTGTTAGTTGAATTTATGTTTTTAACTGCATTTGAATGCTGTTTTTGTGTCTAATTTTGGTTTTGAATTTGCTCTGTAGCATACGTTTAGTATCACCAGTGATATTTGAAGTTGATGATTATAAGCTGGTTTAGTATCACCAGTGATATACGTTTAGTATCACCAGTGATATTTGAAGTTGATGATTATAAGCTAGTTTAGTATCACCAGTGATGATTATAAGCTGGTTTAGTATCACCAGTGATATACGTTTTGTTGATGATAATTGTGCAGTATCACCAGTGATATGTTTAGCTTTTTTATAAACATGATGATAATTGTGCAGTATCACCAGTGATATGTTTAGCTTTTTTATAAACATGATGATAATTGTGCAGTATCACCAGTGATATTTTTAGCTTTTCATAAACATGATGATAAATATGTTTAGCTTTTCATAAACATGATGATAATTGTGCAGTATCACCAGTGATATGTTTAGCTTTTCATAAACATGATGATAAATGGGCAGTATCACCAGTGATATGTTTAGCTTTTCATAAACATGATGATAAATGTGCAGTATCACCAGTGATATGTTTGTTTATTTAGTTTAGCCTGTTGATGATATATGTGTAGTATCCCCAGTGATATGTTTTTTATAAGCTGTTTTTTGTGTTATCCTTTTGACTATGTGTTTTGTTACCTTCTTTTACAGCTTCTAGTGTTCTTAAAACTCCACAATCTTTTGCTCATCATTGGGTGTTAAGAAGCCTAAAAAAAAGAATGTTAACAATCCTTCAAGAGCTAGTAATAAGGGATATATGAAGGATCGTATTAAGAGTGGTATTTGTGGGTTTACTGATCACAACAGGCGAACTTGTCCACTGAGGAGTGGAGCAAGCGGAAATGGAGGTGATGGAGCAGGCGGAAGTGGTGGTGATGGAGCAGGCGGAAGCGGAGTTGATGGAGCAATTGAAGTATGATTTTTAGTTATTGGTTTATTCTTTTATTTTTGTGACTTTATGGAATATTTGTGACATTTATCACTTGTGATAAAGCATTAAAGTGTTTAAATAGTTTTCATCATTTTTTTTATGAATTTTTTGTTGATTAGAATGATTGAATTTCTGTGTATCCCTTGTGATACTTTTTCTGGATTTATTAGTTTATAGCATCTCAAGTGTTTATTTGAGTTTTATTTTGATTTTTAAGCTTATCAATTGCTCCTTTTGATGCATACCTTTTTTAAGCTTATCAATTGCTCTTACAGGTATCAATTGAACCTTTTGATGGGCTAAGTTTTTATTTCTTTAATAGTCCAATAATTAAATATAATTTGGGCTTAGTGACTGGCCCAAAGAGTTTATGCTTAGAGACTTGCCCAAAGATATTTTAGTTATCACCAGTGATACAAAATATGATGTATCACCAGTGATACATTCAAAATCACACACTGGTTTATATAATTCAAAGGCATTTAAAACCATAAAGAATAAACTTCTCATTTGTACATTCATTGCATCAAACTTTGTATATTGTAAATATGCAAGCTGTTTCATCAACCATTTATCAGATATGACATAAATAGAAAACATTCATATGAGGTATCACTGGTGATATCACTGGTATCACTGGTGATATCACATTCATATGAGGTATCACTGGTGATACCTCACTGGTATCACTGGTGATAGTATCTCCTGGTATTCTAAAAGCAAAGAACATGTAAAAACAAAAAAATAATTGCATGTATATTTAAAACCATAAATAATAAACTGCATCTGTCTTCATTTCCCAAAATCCAGATGAAAGATAATACAAAGATACCATCGTTTTTTTTTTTTTTTTTTTTTTGCATAGCTATCAGCTAATCCTAGATACATTCAGATTCCGCAAAATCCAGAACAAAATATAGCACAATATCCACCACCAGGGAATGTGGTTCAGGACCTAATAGAGCCTTCCGTCATTCTTAGGTAACCCCAAACATAAACATAAATTGTCTTTGAAAATAAATTGTCTTTGAAAATAAATTGTCTTTGGAAAAGCATGGAAGTCAACTAATTCTTTTCTTCTGCTGCCCTTTTCTTCATAGCTGCTTCAACCATAATCTTCATCTTTTCTTTATCACTGTTTTCTTCACCAAACTAACCGCTTAAAGCTGTTATCGAGCCCAGATCCGCTTAAAGCTGTTAAGAGAATGTATGCAATTTTTTTGTTTAAAGATTTATTAACATAAACTAACCGCTTAAAGCTGTTATCGAGCCCAGATCCGCAAAAGTATCAGAATCTACGTTTTTTCAAAAAGCACAAAATTAGTCTCTCATCATATATACTAGTTATCAGTACAAGTGCTCATCTACAACTGTTTTATCACTAGTGATAACCTACCAAAAACTGAATAAGACATCTACAACTGTTTTATCGCTGGTGATAACCTACCAAAAACTGAATAAGACATCTACAACTGATTTATCACTGGTGATAATCTACCAAAATCTGAATAAGACATCTACAACTGTTTTATCTCTGGTGATAATCTACCAAAATCTGAATAAGACATCTACGACTGTTTTATCTCTGGTGATAATCTACCAAAATCTGAATAAGACATCTACAACTGTTTTATCTCTGGTGATATGCTACCTAAAATTGAAGTGAGTCACTACAAATGTTTCGTTATCATCGCAGATCTTCTACTAGCAAAAACTGAACTAAATAGCTACAACTGCTTTTTATCACTAGTGATAACCTACCAAAAACTGAAGTAATGCATTACAATTTTTTTATCATTAGTGATATAATACCAAAATTTGAATGACATCTATTTTATCATCATCACAGATCTTCTACTACCAAAAACTGAATAAAATAACTACAAATGCTTTTTATCACTAGTGATAAACTACCAAAAACTGAAGAAAAGCACAACATTCATCACATTATTATAAAAATTATCGAAAATTAACTAGTAAAACACACTAATAATGATTCTATAACAGTAAAAACTAAAGTATTCATTGTTTTAGATGTCGATTGTTTCATTTTCTGTGTGCT
Source organism: Artemisia tridentata subsp. tridentata (assembly GCA_021014915.2). NCBI lineage: Eukaryota > Viridiplantae > Streptophyta > Magnoliopsida > Asterales > Asteraceae > Artemisia > Artemisia tridentata. The sequence continues at coordinate 121,980,110 of CP139509.1, forward strand.
TTATGTGATTTGCACGGTTAAGTCAAATACAAATATCACTAGTGATAATACACATATACAATTCAACTTCAAATATCACTAGTGATACACACGTATGATACTTTTCACTCACACATTTCATCAAACACTTGATGTGCATCTATGTATACAAAGTTTTTTACTCAGAAACTTAACCAAATGTAAACACTAAAAAACACAACCAATAAAACATCTAAATAATTAGTTGGAAGCATCGTACCTTGTTCTGGACATTAAATAGGTTCATTTTGAACCGGTTTTTTTGGGGGATCTGCTTGCGCAATTGATGATTCTTCCATTTTTGTGATTTTTTGATGATTTTAACGGTAAAAATTGGTTGATTTTGAGTTTTGTTACAGTTTTTTAATAGCGTTAGAGAGAGAAAGTGCAATTTTTTTGATATCAATTGTTCTAGAAAGTGAGTGGTCAGGGGGTGGGTTGGTGGGGTAAGTTTGGGGAATTGGCAAAAGTGGTCCTTCCGTGTTTTTTATTCTTAAATCTTGTCTCTTTGATCCGACGGTCACGATCCATCCTTTGGTATGTACCACTTTTTGGGTTTCTAAAATAAAGCGCCTCTGATAAGATGTGAGATTTGAGGAAATTAAGTTTTCATATACGATAAGACAAAGATGTTTGGATAGACAGTTGAGAAAGACGCGTATGACATATCGAAGATGAATAGATATATGTGGTTAAAAGATGTATGGCTTTTATAGAATTTGGAATCTTAAATAAGATCACACTGTCTTTCAACAATATACAAAATAATCGATTGTCTTTTTGGAACTTAATTCTTAAGGGGTGCTTGGTGGGGGTTAAGGGGGGGGGGGTGGGGAATGGGTAAGGTATTCAAAAGGGCCCACCTCACTCATTATTTGGTGCTTGGTTAGGGAGTGCAAAGGGATTGATTACCCCGTAGTGGGTAATGAACCATTATAGAGTAAATTGGGGAGGGGGGGGGGGTTAAGGGATTGATTACCCACCTCACTCATTCTTTTGCATTCCCCACTAAAGTACTAAGATGTACTTCTTGCAGTATGTACTTCTTGGGCGACTGAGACCTACATAACTTGGGCGACTTTGGATTTTTTGTCTTTTTGTAAAAAAGTATTCTCTTATTTTATTATATAATAGTACAAAAGTCTTGGGCGAATGGGTCCCACTATTCCTTATACTTGGGCGACTTATTAGGTAGAGGGTATTTTTAATAGTTTTCTACTTTTTATACAAGATTATACTTTTAAATTTTTTATACCAACTGTATTATTAACAATTTACTCTTGGATCGTTTATTTTCAAAGAATTTACTCTCACTAACTTTACTCTTCTACAGATCGATTATACTCCTCACGATCGATTATACTCCTCTATGAATTACTTCTACAGATCGATTATACTCCTCTCTGTCAATTATACTCCTCTTTATCGATTACTTCTACAGATCGATTATACTCCTCTCTATCAATTACACCCACAGATCTAAAGCAACTGATTGTCTTGGTTTATGTTTATTCTAATTTAGGGTTACGGTATAGTATTCAATCTAACTAACGAAAGTAAAAATGGTTTGGGCTAGGGTAAGTAATTATCTTTTCGATTTAGGGTTAGGGTTTGTTGTACTTTTTTTTTTTATAAAATTTATCCGATTATTTTATTGTTAGTGTTAGTTATTCGAGGATTATTTAATTGTTAGTGTTAGGTTTTATGTAATTTTTTAATTGTTAGCTTTAATTAGGGTTATTCGAGGATTATTTAATTGTTAGTGTTAGGTTTTATGTAATTTTTTAATTGTGAGTATGCATTAGCTTATGGTTGCACTAACTGTTAAACTCAGTTCTTAATGGTCTTTGTGGATTGCCTATTTGTTTTCATTTGGCTTATTTATAGTCCTGTCAGTATGCATTAGCTTATTTCAAGGCCGAGATTTAGGTTATCTTAAATCTGTCTGTATTTATTGTGACCAATGTGTTTTTGGCAAAATCAAAGTTCACACAATTTTACCAAACTATTTTCAAGTGCGAGCGTTGGAAACCTTTGCTTTTGTCATTGCGATTGATCTAAGTGTTGTATCAGACCGGTGGTAATCGGCTATTTTATGGGAAACAACTAGGGTAAACGGATGGAGTGGTGATTCCCGGCGACCTTGAACCATAGTTAGTCGTTTACTTAACCCTGAAAAGTTGGGCTCAGATATCGGGCCTCAGATTATTCATCCTGCTTGAGATTAAGACACGGCGGATGTAGTCTGTACTCCCGATCAGGTTCAAACTACACGGGCAACTGTTTTGACAGCTTGTTCTCTCGCGAAGACTTAGAGCATCGGCGGTACACGCAATCTTGTGAATACTTTGGAAAAATTTTGTGAACTTTAAATTTCCACTAATAGTTGTAAAGGGGCTTAGAAAGGGTAACAGTATATCTGGGTTCCATTGCTTAAATTGACTGAGTTCCCTAAAACTGTTTGTATATCAAACATACCAATAGTTTTGGGGAACTCAGTTAAATTAAGCATTTGAACTTATATAAATCGTTCGATAGATAGTATCTTAAGTGACTTGTAAAAGATTGGTTTAATTTTTCCCCTTCAGCATAGCTGATTGCGTGGTTTTGTAACCTTACAACAGGTTTTACCTCTCGAGGGATCTCAAGAGGCTTACAACCCCACCAGGCAGTGTACCTGACCGATGTAGTATAGTGTAGTGGTAAGTACGGGGGATTGATCGTTCTCCACAGGGAATAGTGTTCGTTAGGTATGAAAGGCTACTCTAATTAGGTCTAAGGGTTGAGGAAGATTCTTTTTTATGTTTTTATAATTTTATGAAAGCAAGTAAAATCTCGGGTTTGAAGGAGTGGGCGGAATTAGTTGCTAGTCAACTAACCCAAATTACTACGAATGCAAATAAAATAAAATAACAAAAAATAAAATGTGGTGAGAAACTTATGTGTAGAGAAATGTGTTTACTTAGATTTCCTTACTCCCTAACTATCTTTTACCGGTTAATTAGTGTGTATTAGTCGCGTGGATGACGGGTGTATTCCTTAATACCATTCGTGGGGTGGCGTACTTACTTCCCCAACTCTACAAGCTCCTACTTCACTCTTATGTCGAGCCGGCTAGGAAGCTCCTAACATGGGATCACTAGAATTCGCTTGTGCATTAAATACAACCATAAAAACCTTTAGTACGCCTTTGGTTCATGTTTCTTAAGACGTTCAAGCAAGTTACCGAATAGGAAGTTAGCCAGTTTTCTTAAGCCTAACATAGATAAACAATCATCCAATACAACTAATTACACATTAACAACCAATAATCAATAGCTAGGTTTCATTAGATCTAAGCAAACACAAGATAAATTTAGCCTAACATGTTAAACAAAAGACAAGAATAAGATAGAATCAAACAACACATAGACATATTGAATGATTAATTGATAACTTATCTTTCAATGAAACATGGAAGATCTCAAGGCAAAAAGCCCTGAAAAAGTAGCTAAAATCGTCTTAGGGTTTTCTCCCAAAATTCCACACACTAAGCTCTCCCTAATGACAAAAAATTAAAAAACTATATATAGATTTTTGGATCTGACGGCGTCACCTTATGGAGTGTGACGCCGTCACCTCGCCGCTTTTAGGGTTCCCGGATGACCTTCTTGACGCCGTCCCTCTTTAGCTCTTCCAAAATCCATTCTGGCTTATCAAGGCTTGACGCCGTCGAACCATGAACGTGACGCCGTCCCCTTATGATTTAAGCCGTGACGCCCTCGATCAAGTTAAAGCGTGACGCCGTCAGAATTCACATGCTATTTTCACTGGCCCGTCATGAGTAAATTTCACGTCCAACTTTTCTTGCCAAGGCATGACACCGTCCAGAGTAAAGTCTGACGCCGTCAAGAGTAACTTTTAGCCGATTTTTGAGACTTTGCCGTTTTCTTCACTTTAATGCTCCAAAAACGTCCAAAATGCCTCCTTTTCCAGATTTCTCCTCAAAAGTACCTAAAATGACAAAAGAAACGATTTAGGGCAATATTTGATCAAATAAATACGATTTAAGGCTTAAATGACCCCTTAAAAGCGGTACACTTTTCGCTTCATCAAATACCCTTACACTTGAGATTTGCTTGTCCTCAAGCAAATGCGCTTTTATTCTAATCAAAATACAAGTTAGGGGTCATTTAATGCAAACATAAAAGTAATTACAACAAATAATCGTTCCACTTCAATCATAATAAGCACGGAGATTATAAACTAGCACCTCACAAGTAGTGTTTAGATACTCACATCTCTCAAGTGTCATCAAAATAAATCTCATAAATGAAAACGGATAATATCTCTCACTACCTGTCATAGCAAATAGATTACCATAGGCTTGGGAAAGGATCGAAAACCTCCTCCACTAGGCGTAAGCACCTAAGATAAACTATCAAAGAGGGCTTTTAAATGGGTTATAACGTTAGGTGTAGGGAAAAGGAAAACACGGTTTTGTTGGATAAAGGATATTTTACTGGTGGTGAGTTAAAGATCTTGATCAATTACATGTACTATACAATGTTGCTAAGCCAAGACTAGACTCGATCTTAAGCTAGAAACAAAATAACAAAATAACAAAAATATAAAACAAACATAAAATGAAACGGGATGGTAGTCCGTATGTTTTTTCTATTTTTTTTTTCTCATTTTTTTGTATTTTTCTTGATTTTTTTTTTTTTTTTTTTTTTTTTTTTTTTTTGATCATACACTTTTACCCTACCATCCAAAATAATACATCATAGGGGCATTGCATCCCCTTACACTTGAACTTTTACATAACTTTACAAAAAACTATTCTAATGACTCGAATTAAGATAATTGAAAAACTTGGAGTACTTTTAAAATATTTAGCACATATGGGGGTAATAAATGATGTTCTTCCCCATTACTCCATTACACTAGTACTTTACCCATGAGTTCCAATCGTCCCAAAACAATATGTACAAGGATATGACTCGACTTAGCAACCATGTAATCAACTAGATAATTAACTTGGGTTTAAACAAATGTTGTAACAATAATGCACTAAAAATGAGTGCATACAAGGTAGGCTAAGGCGATTTGGGTGTACATTTTAGTGGGGTGTAACAAATTCTTCCTTTAAGTAAAATGCTTAAAGGTCGAAACGAAAAGATAGGCTCTGAGGGGTGTACTAGGGGTATCGTGTACTAAAAATGAGTACAACGCAAAGGGTGTGGGAGAATTACTTGACCAATGTAGCCAAAGTAATTATAACAAAAACACAGGTGTAAAACAATGGGTTAATCCTAATGCCTCTTATCATGTAGTAAATCTAACTACACGAATGTAGTCTCACTTGTGGCCTTGGAATGGTCCTAACGCAAGTTCTAGAATCTAAGTGCTACCGGTACACACATCATAGCATAAATGCTTTTCCTACCAATTCTAGGGGCGAACCTCACATATTTTGGGGTGGAAAATTTTTTAGTGGTACGGTTTTTGTGCTAGTCATATAATTCCTATCCATGAGACGCTCATTAAGATCAAAGTTTCACTCCTAAATGTTGTAAAAAAAATTTAAATTTGGCACTAAAATTACCTTAACAAGTATTTCTCTCAGTTTTATTACACATCTACCATTAAACAAACAAAAATCAAGCGCAATGGCATTCTCTAAAATCGTACTTTTACCCCCCCCCCCCCTTACACTTAAGATGAACATTGTCCCCAATGTTCAAATAACAAGATGTAAAAGCAAAAAGTAAAAGAATGAAATCAAATACTCCCCTGATTCGCTCGGTGGATAATGAAATTACACGGTTAAATCTTCTTCCAAGGAGAATGTTGAAGCTCCATGACTAATGCATCGCCATAAGCTTGATTCCATAAACATCTCCTTATCCAAAATAACCTGTTAAACCTGAGAAAACAAACACGAAAACCTGCATAACATCGGCGGGATAAAATCTATATATAAGGATATAATGCTTATGGAATGATAATTTTGCAGATTCCTGGAGATTATAAGTTGGAGATTTTAATAAAAACTTTTTTTATGAAAACAAAACTTTCAAAAATTTCTGAAAATTAAATCTGACGCCGTCAGGTTGTAAGGCCTGACGCCGTCAGAAATGATCTGACAGAATTCTCATGTTAAGTTTCCGGAAAATTTCTGGAAAAACCTATACCTTACTTCCTGGAATTCCTGCAAAACTTCATTATGACTCGATACAAGCATTTGACTCAAACAAATACTAATATGCATGCTTATATCTCATTGTTATCGTTCATGTTCAATCTTGTTCTTAAAAACAAATTTAGATTTCCCTTACACTTATCTTTTGCAAAATACCTTTATATGTAGTTAAGACGAAGTTAAAAACAAAATAAAGCATTTTCACAATTTATATTTGAGACATGAACAGTAAACAAAAAGAATAAGAAATGCATACGGAAACAAATAAAATTAAATAAACAAACAATCAAACAAATAAAGCAAATAAAGCATGGGCTGCCTCCTAAGAGCGCTTGTTTTTGTTCGAGTCACGAGCCTGACTCTACCCTTATTTAACGGAAATAGGGGAGGTTTTCCCTACACTTAGGATTAAGTGTGGGTGAAAGTAGCAATACACACCATCTTGGTGGAAGTATGCCACGTGAGGAAAGAGTGGTGGATGAATTATATGCTCAAAGATGTGGGATTCAATCATCATAACCTTACTTAGTTCAATTGGGTCAATGGGTGAATTGAAGTTTTCTCCTAGAAAGGGATCATCTTCTATCAACTTCGAGAGACTCCAAGTTAAGAATCCACTTTGACCTAATAAACCCGGTTTAAACCCATAATGTTTCTTGTGATCAATCATAAATGGGTGATATATTTATGTAAGGTCACGGTTCACTCCTATATTAGCTTCCGCTCCACATGGCCTAGAGTCTACTACCTTAATCTTAACATTACCCGGACTACATGGTTTGATGGGTGGATCGGGACCTTTTTCAATTCCTAAATTCACATCTAAGGATGGAAGATTAGGTAACGGTTTTGGCTGAGGCTCCGGTTCATCAAAACTAGGAACTTCCATAGAACTAAGAGTAAGGTTGTGATCACAAGTATTCAAACATACTTCTTCTAGTTGTGTTTGGTACAAGGGCTCTACCTCTATTGGGGTTCCTATAGTCTCCTCAACTTCTTCCGGGTAAGTCACGGGCGGTGTGTGTGCCTCAATTGATGGTAGGACTTGTGGGGTACTTGGTGGGCTTATGTTACTTACCTCATCATTCCTTGTGTCAAGATCACCTATATCCTCATCATAGGTTTTGGTAGAATTTAAACCTAACATTTTCCCTAGTATCTCAAGTGCTTCTCTAGGCATCTCAATTTCTATATCCGAATCATAAGGATCATCCTCAATATTCTGACTGCTATATTCAAATTGCCCAAAAGATTCATCATGTGTTTCTTGAGATTCATCGTCATCGATCATAAAACCTAGGTCTTTTTGATCAATGTGATCATGCTCGGCTAGATCCTTCATCACATCAAGGTCACCTATGTGTTCGTTTTGTACTATGGCATTACATGACAACCACTTAGGTATCTCAACACTAATGTATTCATCCCCAAACAAACTTGTTTCATGATCCAGGAAATTTATATTCAATTGACTTGTACTAACGTTTGTTGGGTTGTCTACCCTATAATAATATTGGGCACAATCTTCTATGGCATCCCATGCTTCTTCAGCACTTAATTCCCTAAAGTCCCCATTGGCAAAATCCTCAATGCGCATTTGGTCATATTGGCCAACACGATAGTAAAAGGTTCGGGTTAGGGATGCTAAAGCGAAACTATGATGAGGGAATTTTCGGAGTAAATTTCTAAAACGAGTCCATGCATCATATATGGGTTCATCTCGATATTGTTTGAAATTCGAGATGTCAATAGGGTAGAATGGCCTTTGTGGTTGGTGGTATGGTGGATTCGCGTACTCCATAATGGTGAACGGAAGAGTCAATGGAAATTTCTTTTACGAACAAAGACACAAAGAAAAAGATAGACTAAAGAAAATCCTAAAAAAAAGAAAATAAAAATCTCACTAGAAAGGAATCTAGCGAGTAGACCTAATAAAATAAAAATTCAACCTAAACAATAACTATTCCCCGGCAGCGGCGCCAAAAACTTGATTGCGTGGTTTTGTAACCTTACAACAGGTTTTACCTCTCGAGGGATCTCAAGAGGCTTACAACCCCACCAGGCAGTGTACCTGACCGATGTAGTATAGTGTAGTGGTAAGTACGGGGGATTGATCGTTCTCCACAGGGAATAGTGTTCGTTAGGTATGAAAGGCTACTCTAATTAGGTCTAAGGGTTGAGGAAGATTCTTTTTTATGTTTTTATAATTTTATGAAAGCAAGTAAAATCTCGGGTTTGAAGGAGTGGGCGGAATTAGTTGCTAGTCAACTAACCCAAATTACTACGAATGCAAATAAAATAAAATAACAAAAAATAAAATGTGGTGAGAAACTTATGTGTAGAGAAATGTGTTTACTTAGATTTCCTTACTCCCTAACTATCTTTTACCGGTTAATTAGTGTGTATTAGTCGCGTGGATGACGGGTGTATTCCTTAATACCATTCGTGGGGTGGCGTACTTACTTCCCCAACTCTACAAGCTCCTACTTCACTCCTATGTCGAGCCGGCTAGGAAGCTCCTAACATGGGATCACTAGAATTCGCTTGTGCATTAAATACAACCATAAAAACCTTTAGTACGCCTTTGGTTCATGTTTCTTAAGACGTTCAAGCAAGTTACCGAATAGGAAGTTAGCCAGTTTTCTTAAGCCTAACATAGATAAACAATCATCCAATACAACTAATAACACATTAACAACCAATAATCAATAGCTAGGTTTCATTAGATCTAAGCAAACACAAGATAAATTTAGCCTAACATGTTAAACAAAAGACAAGAATAAGATAGAATCAAACAACACATAGACATATTGAATGATTAATTGATAACTTATCTTTCAATGAAACATGGAAGATCTCAAGGCAAAAAGCCCTGAAAAAGTAGCTAAAATCGTCTTAGGGTTTTCTCCCAAAATTCCACACACTAAGCTCTCCCTAATGACAAAAAATTAGAAAACTATATATAGATTTTTGGATCTGACGGCGTCACCTTATGGAGTGTGACGCCGTCACCTCGCCGCTTTTAGGGTTCCCGGATGACCTTCTTGACGCCGTCCCTCTTTAGCTCTTCCAAAATCCATTCTGGCTTATCAAGGCTTGACGCCGTCGAACCATGAACGTGACGCCGTCCCCTTATGATTTAAGCCGTGACGCCCTCGATCAAGTTAAAGCGTGACGCCGTCAGAATTCACATGCTATTTTCACTGGCCCGTCATGAGTAAATTTCACGTCCAACTTTTCTTGCCAAGGCATGACGCCGTCCAGAGTAAAGTCTGACGCCGTCAAGAGTAACTTTTAGCCGATTTTTGAGACTTTGCCGTTTTCTTCACTTTAATGCTCCAAAAACGTCCAAAATGCCTCCTTTTCCAGATTTCTCCTCAAAAGTACCTAAAATGACAAAAGAAACGATTTAGGGCAATATTTGATCAAATAAATACGATTTAAGGCTTAAATGACCCCTTAAAAGCGGTACACTTTTCGCTTCATCAATAGCATATCAGCAGACCTTATATTGCTTATTGGCTGATCTCAGTGCTTATTGGTCTTTGTGGATTGATTATTTGTTTTTATTTGGCTTATTTATAGTGATGTCAGTATGCATTATCTTATTTCAAAATTTTGTGACCTTCCATTGTAGTTGAAATTTGAATAAACCTTAATTCTATTTACCATCCGAATTTCACAAAGTTGATAGATTTCTTCAGGTCTATCATGTTCCATTGTGGTTGGCTTTCGTTGGCGACACATCTTCGTCTATAATCGTATTACACTAAACCTTTAATTGTGCGTAAGTGTCACCATGCTCTCTTTAGCGTTGTAGAATATACATAATTAATATGTATATTCGCCACATACAAGTGAGCAATATCAAACATAGAGCTAGATTTAAGAAATTCTGATTGCGCAACCTCAATTATAGGGGAAGATCTATCTAACGTTATAGATTGGTTCCATTGCTTAATTTGGAAGTCGTCTTAAACTGGTTGCGTGTTTGATCTTGATAACCAGTTTTGGCCCTCAGTTGCAGGTGTGTTCACCCTAAAAAATTTTTTAGGGTGAACACAATTGTACTTGTGGGCCGAAGCTTGTTATCAAGATCAAAGACACAACCGGTAATAAGACGGTTTCCAAAAAAAAAAAGCAGTGGAACCCATCTACAACGTTAGATTGATCTGCCCTTATAATTGAGACGTTTTGATTGCGATAATGATATAGTGTGTATGATTGATGACAATCCACACTCCTTCATTATCGCCGTCAAGACGAGTCCTGTTACTCAGACTCTATTCTATGCTCAACATTTGCATATTTTGTTGCCGCAAGTGTAAGCATTTGTTATTCATGGCTTTATTTTTATTTTTTTTTCCTAAGCTGGCTTTTTTTCTTTTTCTTAAAGGAATATGAAGCCAAAGTCATCGTTAGGAGTAAATTGAAATACTTTTCATTAATTAGAGATAAGCTGAATGAAAAGCGAAGGATTTTTTTTAGGACTACCTGTTTTGGAGGATGGTTGGATATTATATTTTTTGACCATGAATCACATATGTTAGATTATATACTACAAAAACAGAGTTATGTAGATGATGCACACTTTGACATGCCCCTCATATATACTGTGGATGGTCGTAGTCTACATTTTGGTCGTCCCGAGTTTTCTCTAATAACAGGTTTTCGTTTTGGAAAATATATAAGGTCTGACTTGTATAGTAAAGGTGATATAAAATTTAAGTCAAGGGTATTTCCAAATAAAATGGGGGTAAGACTTTCAAACTTAGATCTTCTTGGTGTTCTTGAGGATGAAGAGTTATTCGGTAAATTATCTGACGAAGATGCAGTCCGTGTGTGTCTACTGTTAGCGCTAGAGGTAATTTCTATGGGTCGGTTGTTGGCTGAACAAGTGGATGACAGATACCTGCGTTTGGTTGAAGACCTTGAAGCATGGAATTCGTTTCCATGGGGGGAGCACATTTGGAGGCAATTGTACAACCAGATACTTAATGTCGTAGACAGACACAGGTGGGAACACCTTAAAGGACTCGAAGCATCTCGGAAGTACGTTCCAACGTATACACTTGCAGGATTTGTTTGGGCTTTCAAGGTTATTCTTTTATTTTATTTTTCCATATGAGTTTTTAATTTTTCCTTGCCTAACTCAATCTTTAACTTTTGTAGATATGGATTCTTGAGTCGTTTGAAAGAAGCAATAAGTGGTGGAATAAAGTCCCAGATGTCATACCACGGGGTGTAGCCTGGTCAAAGAAAGAAGTGTTTACACGATCGGATTATGGATTGCTATTTGGCAAGGTAAAACCTTATAGAATATCGTATTCCCTACTATTTATGTTATTTTGTGTTGTATTGAACTTGTTTTTTGATCTTCTTTTGGTTAATGTTTTTTGTAGGACTCGAAGATAAATTTTGAATTGAGAGCAACATTAGCCGAGCAGCAGTCTGATTGGTATATCCAATTTCGAGAGTATTTCAGGGGGTACATACCAATTACTCGTAAACCAAGGGTACCACATGAATACGATCTCTATCTACAGAAGTTGGATGCTTGCCGGAAACGTGGGAGGACAGAAAAAAAGTATTTACCGCTTGTTCCTAGGATTCAGACAAGTGATCTTATTACTGAGATCAGCCTTAAGGATTGTGTGATTCAGGAGTTGAATGCTCGTGTTTTCAAACTTGAATCTATTATTCAGGTGATTTTTTATATACAGTAATATAATGCATTTAGCTATAACATGTATTTATATGATTGTAATATAAATTTAATGGGTTTTAAAAATACTTTGTAGGTTCTTGCTTGCGAAAGAACTTGCGGTTTTCGGGTAAACACATTGGTTCCGATGGCTTACTTGTCAAATTATAAAGCGAATTTTTGACTTTATTGAATTTAACAATGCCTCCGTTTTTTCATATACAGGAGAAACTGGACTTCAGTAAATCTTTTTCGCATCTAAGCCATGAATTACGAGAAAAACTGGATTCTGAATTCTTTGAAATTGTTGACTCTATTATTTCCCGAAATCGTTCAGCTGAGATAGATGTCGACTCTGATGACGATATTATTCAGGTAATGTGTTTTTACAAAGAATACAAACCATAATATATTATACCTTGTATGAACACATCAATTCACATAAATTCTTGTGACAGGAGTATCTTTTGGAAGAGGAATTAAGCCTGAGGAAGCAAGAAGAAGAAAGGTGGAAGATTGAAGAACTAAAGCTTATGGAAAAAGAGTTTCATAATGCGTTGATAGAGGAGACGAAACGGCGGTTGGAAAGGGAAGAGAAGTTGAAGATTGCACTCGAGAAGAATAAAGCGTTATCTGCTCTTTATAATTCAGAACATTGGAAAAGAGCAAACGCAGGCATGGAACCAAACAAGAGGAGTAAAAAAGGTGGGTCTGATTCGTTGTATTACTGGTCCGAACAATTTGTGAAAGCTGAAAAAAATCGAACTCCCCCTTATGGATGTCGGGATCGAGATATGAGTGACTATTTAAAACGTGTTCAGCCTTGGGTGGAGGTATAAAAACAATTTCTATTTTCTTACGTTTAACGTTAAATTTTTATTTTTTCTAATATAGTAAGAACCTGTGTGTAGAATCTTACTCGGTGCAACAAATATATCAGTAAAGTGCATCTGACTAATGATTACGACGAATTCCTTGGAAAACCGGGGCCACTTCGTTATACATTTCCTTGGTCCAAAGAACCTGTACGTGTTGATCGGAGGTTCTGGGAGAGCTTAGTTTGTTTAGATCCTACAAAACAAGGGTGGCTCATGGATGAGGTCAGACTCTTTTGCGTTGGTTTTGTAAATCTATTTTTTTTCATTTCTTATGGTATTTGTCTCACGAATACTCTTTTGCGTTGGTTTTGACAGCACATAGAGCTGTGGGTGGAATACATGTTGCATTTCAGACCCGATGACGCTGATTGGGCTATGGTTAGTCCATACTATGTTCAGCTGCTATTGCAGAATTCCATCCCCATTTGGTATGCTAATGGAAGCAAGTACAATATTAATTGGGCCGATGTTGACCAGGTAATACGTGTATTCAGTCCTTGTGTATACATATATGGACCTATTTGCCTCAGAACATGTATATAAATTTCTTTTTATTTTTTCGTTACAGGTTTTTATGCCTATCAACGAAAAGCAAAAACATTGGTTTCTGGCCCAGTTCGATATCAAGACAGGGGTGGTAACGTTGTATGACAGTGGTGAAAAGCATGAACCGGAGTGGCGTCCTTGGTATTTGAATATGCGGGCATGTTTAGAGGTAATACTTTATATTTTTTTACTAAATAATTATAGTAAAACCTGAAATGCATGTGTTGCATATAACAGTCTCAAATCCAGTTTGATACTTGTTCAATTTCAAATATAAGTTTTTAAAGTACAGGTTCTTGTACATTAAAACTTCAAGTACTTTGACAAGTATCCTTTTAAATGTTTCATAAGTCAACTAGTTAAACTCTATGTAAGTACAATTGCCCATTTAGTGTTCCTTAATGTTCAGGTACATGGGCAAGTAGATTATTAAATGTTTTAAGTCTTATTTATAATCTTCTTTTCCACACTAGTTTACATCCACACTAGAATTAAACCTCCAGCTATACCTTTATACTCCTCTTCTCCACACTAGTTTACACCCACACTAGTTTGCACCATGTCTGACTGTATTCCACTTGAGGTTCAATTGGACATTGTCCGTAGGCTTTCTGTCAAGCAAGTACTTCAATGCCAAAGTGTCTCAAAGACCTGGAAGGCTGGCATTGACACCTTGCATTTCACTGGTCGTTTCGGTGTTCGCCCAGCTGATGGTTTCCCATATGTTTTACGCTATCACCAAGGGTTTAGAGGTTACATGTCTTACCTTTCTCATAATTTCTCTTTAACACCTGTACCCACAAACCTATCTTTTTCTGACTTGATACCTATTGGCTGGTCACACGACATTTGGGGTTTTTCGTATGGACCAATTCTCCCTCTCTACATGGCTTTTGTTTGGAACCCATCCATCAGAAGATCTGTGGGAACATTTGTCCCTTATGTGACAATTGGTCATGAATATGCAAAGCGTATGTTGGCCTTTGGGGTTCGACCTGACAACCTGGACCCAACAATTTTAAAGATTTCATACCCGTTTGAGCCCCAAAAACCATGGTGTGTCTTACTTTTCTCCTTCTTATCAAGAGAATGGAATGTATTAGAAACTCAGTTCTTGCCTCGTCAGTCAATCCGACTGAAAAAGGCATCTCAGGCTGTTGTTGATGGCTGTATCTTCTGGAGTGCTTATGAAAAGTTGTTTGCTAGTGATGTTAGCTCATTCAAGAGCTATATGATGGTTTCTTTCGACTTGGTGACCCATCGTTTCCAGGTTCTTAACATACCAGACGAGTTGTTATTAAAACTTCCTCTACCATTCTTTGTTTCTAACCTAAGAGACAACGTTGTTGTTTCCGGAAACTTAAATGGTGAGGACAACTTTGTTTTCTGTGTATGGAGCTTACAGGTGGTTGGGAGAATCATTGAATTGTTTGAATGTCTGATTGCTTTTCCTACCCCTTGTGCACTGAAGTTAATTGGGTTTGCTGATAACAATGACCCAATACTGGAAGTTGAGAACCCGGAAGAATGGCCTACCAATCTTGTACGCTACAATGTTGCTTCTGGCAATTTCTATAATATTGCTGCAGAGGGAATTGGTTCTTCATTTTGCATCAGTCCAAACTGCAAGTCTTTGATTCTGCAAACTCATGAGGATACAATGGCTTATTAGATTGTTTGGTGCCGAGGGGAATGGGTTTTATTGTTGTGTTTTATCGGTTTTTGTAGTCAGTCTATGTGCATGTTTGGCTCAAGCTTTATGGTTTAGAAGGGTCGTTTATGGTTTTTAATGTTATCTAGCTGTGATACCCAGTGTTCTGGGTTTGACTTTGTAATTGACAATGTAATGTTAAGTTGTTATTAACTTGGCTTGTGATATGGAAGATGTAATATTAGGTTGTTTAGGGCTTTACTTTGTATCTGCGGTGGTGGCTTAGGTCATATTTGAGTCCTGTATTATGCCCAGGTGAATCCCTGTATCAGAAAATGCGGAGTTCATCTGTAACTTTTTAATTATTATGTTGTGGTTTTTGGTGTTAATGTTTGTTAATTACTGTTACGTATTTACCTTTTGTTGTGTAAACTGCACAGAAACAAGATGTGTTTATCAAACACTCCAAAGTTAACTTGACTTGACCAATTTTGCTTTGCTTTCTATTTTCTTGTTGAAAAAACATGATTGTCTAGTTTCTATATGAAAAGAGAAAAACAAAGAAAGACTAGAGTGACATGATTGTCTCGTTTCTCTATATGTTTTGTTTCATTTGTACTATATATTGTTGTTGTGGTTGTTTTTGCTAATATTTTTCAATCAATATGCAGGCTGGACTTCCCGTTGTCTTACATGATGCCAATATTTTTGAGAAGAAAGGTATAGATCCCAAAACGTATGCCATCACCTTCACACATGCAGAGAACGTTCCAGAGCAGGGGGGCCTGTTTGGTGATTGCGGTATTTGGGTCTGCATATTCTTATACCGATTGGCACATGGGAAGTCATTGGACGTTGAAAGTCCTGTTCAGGCAGCTATTGCTAACCGTGAACATATGGCTAGGTTCTTTTTCCAACATAGAGTGTGTAGTTGGTAGTTGTCGGCTATGGTGGTTGTAATTCTAACAATTAAATTTTGTTGTAATAGAACTTAGGCTTAGGATATGTTATGTAATGTGATCCCTGTTATGGGACTAGTACATTAAACTATGGTTGTCATGCATGTATCCTTGTACATTAAAATGTCATGGATTTGTTTTTGCTCATGGCTTGTTCTTGGGTATTCGACTACACTAACTAGTAAGACAGTTTCATAATTTGGTTAACCTTGTTTAGTTTATATATTTCAATTTAGGTTACTGCTCACTTAGATAATTTATTTGCAGCACACAAGTAGCGTTAAACGACTCACGGACTTGCTAAACAACTTATTTGCAGCACACAAGTAGAAAGTGCATGCACACCAGGTGCACGTTATTTAACTTACCATTCTTTTTAAGTTGCCATATTACGTGCTTTTAAATTGTTACCAATATTGCATGCATATATCGTAAAGATCTTTTGAACATCATAAAGACATAAATCTAAAGTAACCCAACTTAAATAGTCGATTATACATATAAAACAGTTCACACATAATTGAGACACTAAGCCTACCGTCCACACATAGGATCATAAATCATCCAAGTGATATTCCGAGTTTGAATTTAGGTTGATGCCAGAATTAGAAGGTTCGCCGCCCCAAAGTGTGTCACCCTCATAAAGGTTGTTAGATGATTCACCCATCCACTCTAAGTCTTCCCAATCCGCGTAAATTCTGCCATTACGGAAATACTCATCGTCCCCATCTGTTTTCGGGTCCTCTACCACTACGCTTTCTGTATCTGTCTTACGCTTACGACTTCCCTTACGACTTTTCTGAGAACATATTTTCTGAGAACATATTTATTATATCATCAACAACTAGTACACAAACATGAGCTATACAATTGTAGCAAGTTTCAAAATTACCTCTGTTGTTGGCAATGGTTCCCTACATGATGCACGTGTGTGACCTTTGGATCCACACCTACCACATTTTTTACCTTTTGGCTCTTCATTTTTTGATGGAATGCGATCTTTGTTTTTTGGTCTTCCTGATTGTCGCTTCATCACCGGTGGTAAAACCTTTTGCAAATTACCTGGATTATTCCATTTACCTTCTTCTGGCAATGGATAAACCATTTCATTATATGTGCCTTTCAGGTTGGTTTTTGTAAACCATGGTTCTGCCCATTTGTCACAGTTAGTCAAACATTCTGCTCTACATACGGCGCACACATGACCACAAGGTAGGCCCGAAAGTTGCCATTGCCTGCATGTGGAACGTATAAATAGATTACATTCAACAACAAATAACCTAAAGCTTATTAAACAACATGGTTATATTAGATACCTGCACGTGCATTCCCTTTTTAAAAAATCAACTATATGAACATTATGATGGTCCAGTACTTGATACACAGCACACATGGCAACGCCTCTAACTTCCCAGTTACCACTCTTTAACATTCTGTCCTTCACCTTCGCAGCTGCCCAATCAGTAAGTTCAAATTCCGGTGCCTCTAAACAATTCATGAAAACATAAAAAAGTTGTTATTATTTTTAAATATAAAACATTTTCCTGCTTCTTATTTCAACAATAATTGAGACACTAATTACCGTGATATTTTTCTCGACGTTCAAAATACCAGCCTTGTAAAAGCCTTCTGTAATACTCCATGAGCATTGTTATTGGAACCTTCCGAACTTTTCTCGTTAAAGCATTAATTGATTCTGCACTATTTGACGTCAAGTAGTTGTATCTATTTGCTGGGCAATATGCCCGTGACCACTTTTCAAAGCCTGCTTCTTCGAGTTTTTTAACCGCTTCAGGTCTTTTTGCCCTTAGCTCAGCCATTGCTTTATGAAAGTTTTCCGTCGTATAACTTTTGCACGCCTTCCAGTAAATATAGTTGACCTTCTCGCCCTTAATATTGCAATTCATCATCAAGTGACGGCAACAGTTACCATGAAAGCATTCTGGAAAAACTGTATTACACGCTTGTATAATCGCTGCATGCCTATCTGAGATAATCGCCAAGCCAGGAACCACACCGATGCACTCTTTCAATTTTCTCATAAACAATGTCCATGATTCACCAGTCTCACCCTGTGAGACATCGGTAGCGATTGGTATTATCTGGTTGTTACCGTCCATACCAACAGCAAGCAAGTTGGTTCCAAGATATTTCCCTTTTAGATGCGCGGCATCGATTATCAACAACGGCCGCATGAAGGTTATAAAACTCCGAATCTACATCATTAACCATATATTAGTTGTAATAACATAATAACAGCTTAAACAAAAAAAATAAAAAATAAAAAAATACTTTCAAGTATGTATACATAATTATAACGATCCTTACCGCAACACCAAATGCTATAAATACAAACTTAAATCTTCCTTGGTCGTCTGTTTCAATGTGCGTTACCGTCCCATCGTTTGCCATCTTTAAGTTGTGGCAATATAAAGGCAACTTCTCAAACGAATCTTCATAGCTACCGTTCAATAACTCCAGTGCCAAATTTCTTCCCCCCCAAACTCGCTTGTAAGAAACATCTATTTGCCATTCAAATACTCGATTAGTTTCTTTCAGTTTTTCGCAAACTAAGTGACTCAGTAATTTCATTGTAGCATTACGATGATTAGGATGTAGTTCAGTTCTTGAACATGTGTGCACGTCATTTACGGTTGATACATAGAAGTTATTACCCACTTTAACTTTTCGAGTGTATATATTCCATGGGCAACCTTGTTTACTACATTTTACGCTGTACCTCGTTGTTTCGGATTTTATAACTACGTATTCAAATCCTTCAATTAATGATTTCTTTCCTATAGCAAACATGCATTCAGCCTTATTAAAAAATTCCCTATACAAGTAAAAAGTATTATCGTTTTTAACTGAGGTATTATTGGGATGGGTTTTTTTAATGACCGGCTGAGGGGCGCTGGGTGGCATGGGCATGTTTGTAAATGAGTTTTTTTGCAAGTCATCTTGTTTGTGAAAATAAGATTGTTCAACCTTTGGTGTTGTTGGATAATGAAATTGTTCTGGTAACAAAAGTACATTAAGATCGATTGATATATGATTAGAAGCGGAAGATGATTTTACCTCAGAAGGTATTTCTGTTATTGATACAAATAGTTTCTGAACATGATCGTTCCTACAACAAGCTTCTTGTATGAAGTACTGGACGTCATCATCATCAACAATGTCCAATGTTCCAACACTGTCTTTGTAAAACAACCTTATGACACTATCACCCTTCTCTTTAACGGCGCCCAACTTATTCTTCACGTACGCCACTAACTTGCTATAACTGATGTCTTTAGGTAGTTTAACAGCATGCCTTGAACCTGGATGCACTAAGATAACTTTAAACTTAGATAAGTCCTCATTACTCATATTGAATCTGTTGTTTAAATTTTGAATGTTAGAAAAATAGCTTGTACACTACCCTATTGCAAATTAGGTGTATTAACCTGCCAATTTACACATTTATGTGTATCTCAACCTCCCTTTGTACTTGAACATTTATATTGTTGTACTTGTTCATTTATGTATATCATATGTAATAGTCACAAAGTCGCCCAATATAATAAATAAAGCAAACTCCATAGTCGCCCAATACAATAAGTAAATCATTCCCTTGTATTTGTTATTTTGTTAAAATGTATAAACTCAGCTAGTCAACTTGGTAAGCTGGCCTAGCAATGAGACTTAAATTTTATGTACAACTATAAACTCAGCTAGTCCACTTGGTAAGCTGGCCCACAGATTTAAATATGTGTGTAGTTGCCATTAATAAGTCAAGTATCTAGTTGCCTAAGACTTAAATGTGAATCAACCCCCATTGTACTTGCACATTTATATTGTGTATCAACCCCCATTGTAGTTGCCATTAACATAAGTCAAGTATCTGGTAGGTTTTTGTAATAGTCATACAAGTCGCCCAGTAAAATTAAGGATAGTTAAGTAAAGTCTCCATCCAACTTGCCTTCCAACATAGAAATGGCACAACCTTTGTGGAGGTCCTCTTCTGTTTGATACACGGTTAAGGTGGTTAAACCTTGTGTCTTTGTGTATAAGATATATTGACTTAATATGATTAAGCACGCGGAATTTACTTAACCACACTTAGAAGGTTATGTATGTTATGGAAATGGAAGAATTATATTTGTTACTTGACAATGAACAAAGAAAGTATTTCACTAAACGATTCAATATTATTCCAAATAATACGAGTGATCTTGAGTTTTTCACTAGGGTTACAAAACCTTGAATCTTATGTTACAACTTGTGATTTGTGTTTGTTCTATGTCTTAACAGTTATGAGTCTATGTTATGCATGTGTGTCTCTCTATGTAAAATCCAAGTCTAAGATCTCTTTTATAGTTGCAAGAGATCTTTACAAATTTGCTAAAAGTCTTGACCGACTTACTTGTTTAACTTATGCATATTGGTGTCAGTACATAAGATACAACATGTATCTATGTACACAACTTGTTAACTAAGCACATGGAGTAAGATATTATCTACCGTATATGTTTGACCAAAATACAATAAATATCTTCTTGATCTTATCCTATGAGTCACTGATCAGCAGTACCTTATACAACTAGCAGTACCTTCAACTTGAACTAGCAGTACCTTCGACTTAGAGTAAATTCTAATACTCTAACTTCAGAATATTTAATTCCCAACACTCCTCCCCTAAACATGTGAATCAATTCAAACATGTTTTCTGAATTAAATGAGGACTTGTGAAGATCTTTCAAACACTTCATGAATCTGAACTATTCTTCTATTCTGAACTCATCTGCTTTGTTCTTCTTTGACTTCAGCAATTCAAAACATTGTACCAAAAGATGGTGCATGATGAGTGTGTAAATACTCATCATTTTTATCTTATCTGAGCTGCCAAAACATTCAAAAACATTCAAAAATGCATCAAAATACTGAAAATATCCCAGGGATTGTGTTTTATGTGTTTTAAATGCAAAATGTTTAAAAACAGTTGAAAAACGAACAAAGTCTGCAAAATTGGCAGTTTCAGTCCCTCAAGTTTCAAAAAATTGTCAAAACTAGTCCCTACGCATTTGTTTTGTCAGAAAAATCACCAAAGGTCCTTTTTAAATTATAAATTATCATATTTAATCCTTTGGTGAAAAGTTTGAATAAATTACATCTTTGGTCCCTCTAGTTTGAAATCTGTCAAAAACAGTCCCTGGGAATTTTAAAAATTGGAAAAGTACAATTTTGGTTCTTGGATTTTTGAAACATGGCAGGTTTTACCCTTGGAAGGAGATTGGAAAGTTGGCAAATCGGTCCCTAAATTTTCAGAAGTTACACATTTGGTCCTTGGGCTTATTCACTTAAACAAACCAAGCTAACCCTTTTATTATCCTTAAACCCATCCCATTTAATAACACAAGCCCAGCCCAGTTATTACACAACCCAAGCCCAACCCCGTTATTTAGCTAACCCAGGTCAAACCATCGGTCAAACAATCCCTTCCCTTCCAAATTAAATAAAAATCATCCACCCACTCCCACTCATCTCTGCAAACTCAGTTTCCCCCCCCCTCACCTCCAACTCACCAACATTGTCCTTATTACTCAATCCTCCCACCAAACTCCAAAATGCATTTAATGCATCTTCTCGGTTTTCAAGTTATCAGGAAGTAGGTTGAAGAATTTTGGCGCCAAAATCAAAAGAACGGCCAAGATTGAATTTTACTCATCCAAAGGTCAATTTTATTGCTGGGAAAGGACAAAGGAACCTCAGAAACCCTAATTCGAGCCTATAAGAAGAAAGAGAAGCAGCTGAGCAGTGTGTGTAGTTTTTTAGCTTATTTACTTATGTCGAATTTAATGTCATTTTAAGTTTCCAGTCAAAAACCTTAGCTTGTACTTTGTTATTTTGAAGTAATATAAAGTTTCAGTTTATAATCTCAAGTTGTTGTGCCATTTTCAGTTTTATTCTAGTATTTGCAAAATTAATAGTTTAAAGCTTTTATTGTTAGAAAAATGTTCCACAAGATCACCTAAGTTCTAAGTAGTATAGAAGAAACATAAAAAGGTTAAAATCAGAAAATAACCACAAAGAAAATACCTATGCACTAGACTGTGGATGCTCATGGAAGTTGCCAGAAATGGAATTGGCAAGAAGGACTTTTACCAGCTTATTCTCTGAATAAGCTGGAGCTTGTAGCAGTGTAAAGGTCCCCTGGTTTAGCTTGGGGTTAAGGTTTCAAGTTCTTGTTTCTTTATTCTAAGTAAATTTCCTATAATTTGTTCTTATTAGTTGTTGCTGTTAATTGTTGTTTGATTTAGTCTATTTAAGTTTAGTCTAGCTTAATATTAGTTGTAATCTCAGTTTCATAGTCTAATTTACTCATTTGCTTCATAACTTGTCAACATATGTTTTTAAGAGGGTGTTTGGATTTGGAGTTATTTTTGTGTTCTTGTGAATTTTGGTGGTTAAAATTGGTTAGGACAGCACACTCAGTCATTAGGCAGGTCAAACCAAGCATCAAATTGGTAGGTTACAAGTTAAAAGTCAAAATTTGCCTTTAAATGTTGTAGCAGTTTCACTGTTAAGGAATTGTAGTAGGATATTCATCATTTGGAGTTAAAACTTGTTTAGATTGCTTGAAATAGTCTTACATCATCTTAACACAACAATCTCAGTAGCATAGATCCATTAGAATCTCACCAAGGTCAAAGTTTGTCAAGAACTAAAAAAGTCAAAAGTTAAGTTTTTGGTTTTCCAGGTTTTTGCAGATTTTCAAGAATTTCTAGAGCCTTCGTTTTAAGCTTAAATTGTTTGGTCTTTTGGATTCGAATAGTTCACCAGCTCGTGTATTTGGTAAATTTTTCCTAGGATTTTAGAGAGAGTCTTTGATAGCATATCGAGGGCTCGAAATTGGTTTTTTTTGCCCTGAACATCGAGTATAGCAGCAGACCCATGTGGGTTTGAGCTCACTTAGAGCTTATTTTTGCGCTTATTTTGAAGTAGAATAAGCCAATATAAATTGTATACGCTTCTTTGATAAGTTGTTAGTTAGATTTCAAGAAAAATTGAAAAAAAAAAAAAAAAAAAAAATAAATAAAGTTTTGCAAAGCTTTTGCATTTTAAAAATCTCATTTTAAGACTAAACAAGCCACTGTTAGAATTTGCAAGTTCGAACAGCCCTTCTTAGTGATTTTTGGAAATGTTGACTTTGTAAAAGTTGCTTTAAATTAGTTGTTAATTAGTTTTGTAAAAGAAAAAAATTGAAAAAAAAAATAAAAATCAAAAGTGCAAAAATTGGGTTTCGAACCCAGGACCTCACGCACACCAGACCACAAGCACACACTCCCTTCCATCTGCTCTAGGGCACTAGTTCCATTCAAGTTTACACATTAATTCCTTTTAAGCCATTTTTTTTATTTAAGCTATACGAGCTACTTTAGCTTATTACAGCTTAATGGGATAAGCTAGCAACGTTTTAGTATTTTTCTTAGAACTGTAATTGGGTAAAGTAATTTAGAAAAAAAATTCAGATTTTTATCATTAGTTTTAATATTTTTAATCTTTTAATTAGTTTAATTTAGTAATTAATTCGTAATAAATAGAATTTTAATCGGAAAAATATAAATCTTTTTTAGAAAATTTTCTTTTATCATTAGCTTCGTAAGAAAATTATTGTCATACTCGTAGGACTAGCGTAGCTAAGAATTCAATTTTTATTTTGTGCGTTGACGTTATTTTTAACATAAACACGCGTTTTTAGTTTTAATTCATTTCTAGGATTATTCGGCCTTACGTTTTTGTTAATTTAGTTTGTTTAACTTGTTTTCATTGCTATTCACTTAGTGTAACCAATCAAAAACCCCTTTTTCCATTCAATCACACTTGATCTCAATTCTTTCTAAACACAATTTCACGCCTCGTTGGGAAGAACGACCCAGGTTTGCAATCTCTTTTGCAATACTCGGAAAACTCTCTATACTACATTTGACGTATCGACCCCTAAAAAGGTCGTTATCAAATTGGCGCCGCTGCCGGGGAGGTGTGTTGCGTGTTATAAACGTTTTGCAGTATCGTGTTTTTGAAACCCAATCTGTGTATATCTTCCATCTCTTGTATATTCATCATATATAAAGCAAAACACTCGTGAAGTTAATTCGTTTAACGGATCGAGTACCAAAAATATCGTATTTCAATCATCCATAAAAATATAAAACACAAAAATATTTTTCTTTTGTTTCTATATATATATAAAAGATAAAAAATACAAAAAGATCTTCTGTTTTCTTTGTTAATAATAAATAACAATAAAAAAATTTTACCGTCGAGAACCAAGGCAGAGTACTACCTAACTGGGGGTACGACCATAATAAGTTCCCAAACCAAAGATTAAAACTTGCCTTTGTATCCTTGTGAGTGGTATACCTTTTTCAAAGAAGCCATTCATCTTGTGATTATTGGTTTAAGTTCACTTGTGTTTTCTCTCGATCTTGTTTTAATTGGATTTGTTTTCACTTTTCAAAAATAAAAATAAAAAGAATCTTCCATCCTTTTTCATAATTCTCTCGACTCTGAGGCTTCTTAGAGTTGTGTTCTAGTGCATGCGCACGCGTTCTTCTAGGTCTGCGAGCCCATTACGTGAGCTTGACACCATTCCTCGAAGACGAGGTCGTAGGCGTAGACGTTCTTCTTCAATAGCCGAACCCGACGTTCGTGCTATTCCTGATCTCATGGCGGCTGAGCCGACTATGAATGAGCTTCTCCAAGCACCTACCGAGGGTTACGGAGATGCTATCGTTGTTCCGGCCATCGTGGCCGAGAATTTTGAACTCAAGACTGGGTTAATAAATCTTCTAACCCAGCGGCAATTCTATGGTTTTGATACGGAAGATCCTCAAGATCACATTCGATGGTTCAATAAAATCACATCCACCATCAAATGCAAAAATGTCCCGGAAGATTCAATCAAACTTCTTCTTTTCCCGTTTTCCATCGATGGGACAGCCCGAATTTGGCTCGATAAACAACCCCCTCGATCGATTCTAACATGGGAAGATTTGGTTAAGAAGTTCGTGAATGAATTTTTTCCTCCTTCCAAAACCACGAGTCTTAAAAACGAAATCATGAAATTTTCACAAAAATTCGATGAATCATTTAGTGAAGCATGGGATCGTTATAAAGAAATGCTTCGCAAATGTCCGCATCATGGTTTCTCTGAGTTGATGCAACTCGACACTTTCTACAATGGTGTGAGCTCAGCTGATCAAGACTCTCTCAATTCCTCCGCGGGAGGTAATTTCTTGAACCGAACCACAAAGGATGCTTTAGCGATCATCGAGAATAAGTCTAAGGTCCGCATTCCACGAAGCAAGCCGGTTGTTTCCCAAGTGAATGTTGGTTCTTCTACCTCATCGCCCATGAGTCAATCTAGCTCCGATGCTAAATTTGACAAAATCATGGAAGCTATTCACGGTTTGGTGCTCACCCAAAAGAAAGCCTCTTCTTCTCCGCAAACTTCTCAACCTACCGAAGTCAAAAAGGTAGAAGTTTGTGTCACTTGTGGTGGTCCACATGCATATTATAATTGTACTGCCACCGATGGCACATTTGAAATTAATGCAATAGCCGGTAGTTCCAACCAAGGAGGTACCCAATACCGTCTTCAAGTGGAACCAAACTACCGTCCTCAAAATGGACCACCCGGATTTCCTCAACCCAACAATCCAAATAGGTTTAATCCTAATCAGCAAAGAGGGCAAAACATGCAAAATCAATTTAATGCCCCGACCAATCAGAACAATCAATACCAGCCCCAAAGGGGTAACCAAGGGTATTCAGCTCCTAATTACCAAGAACCGCCTTCAAGTGAACTCAATAACTATATCAAAGTTAATGATACCAAAATGAAGGCAATGCAAAATCAAATCTTTACTTTAAAGAATGATTTGCAATCTTCAATAACCAAGCAGGGTAATGAGCTGAAGAGTGAGCTTATGGCTACAAACAACAAAATGGAACAGTCTCAAAACAACATCGAGACTATGCTTTCTAGTCTCATAAGCCATCTCACTCCACCTTCTACCTCGGGAGGTCTCCCTGGTAATACTGTGGTCAACCCAAAGGGTGAACTTAAAGCTATCACCACACGCAGTGGCAAAGCTTATGATGGACCCGAGATTTCTACTACCGCTTCTTCTCTTCCTAAGGTAGTGGAAAGTGAGCCTGAGGCGACAAAGGACAAGGTGCAAATTACTAGCCCACGAAGTACCGCACATGTCCATCCTCAGGATGTCCCAAAAACCAAACTCAAACCTGGAGTTGTCTTTGAATCTGCTGAAACTCCCGTTGAGATCCCTAAATCCAAACCTTCGATTCCTTATCCATCACGACTCAATGAGCAAAAGCTCCGTGAAAAGGCTACTCACCAATTGGAAAAGTTCTATCAAATCTTTCAAGATTTGCACTTTGACATAAGCCTTGCGGATGCTATCATCATGATGCCCAAATTTGCATCAATGATCAAGAACTTGTTGAGCAATAAGGAAAAATTGTACGAAATGGCAAGAACTCCTTTAAACGAGAATTGCTCTGCAGCAATTTTAAAGAAGCTTCCCGAGAAGCTTGGAGATCCTGTAAAATTTCTCATCCCGTGTGTTTTTCCAGGAATGGTTGAATGCTTCGCTTTGGCCGATCTTGGCGCTAGCATTAACCTGATGCCTAATTCTGTATGGAATAAACTGTCTCTTCCTGAACTTACTCCTACCTGCATGACTCTTGAGCTTGCAGATCGTTCTATCACTCGTCAACTCGGCATTGCCGAAGATGTATTCGTGAAAGTAGGAAAGTTTCATTTTCCGGCTGACTTCGTTGTCGTTGAATTCGATGCTGATCCAAGGGTTCCTCTCATTCTTGGAAGAGGATTCCTAAGGACGGGCCGTGCTCTAATTGATGTTTTCGAAGAGGAAATAACTCTTCGTGTTGGTAATGAAGCAGTCACTTTTAACCTCGATCAAACTTCGAGGTACTCCTCAAATTATGACTCTGAATCGGTTAACCGAATAGATGTCATTGATGTTGCTTCAGAGGAGTACTCTCAAGAAGTTCTTGGTTATGTTCATAATTCTTCGAGTGGTGATCCCACTCCATCTTCTGAACCTATAATCGCCAATTCTTCTCCTTCTCTCACTCCGTTTGAGGGAAGTGACTTCATCTTAGAGGAAATAGAAGCCTTTCTCAAAAGTGATTCGGTTCCCGATGGAATTGATAACCAAGAGATTGATGTAGAGGGGGATATCCTTCTCATTGAGAAAATGTTAAATGAAGATCCCTCTGTTCCTCCTGTTCTTCCACAAAAACTTCATAAAGAGGAAATTAAATCGGTTGAGAAAACCGATGAATTTCCTGAGGTCGAGCTTAAGGACTTACCGCCTCATCTTGAGTACGCATTTTTGGAGGGTGATGATAAATTACCCGTCATAATTGCTAAGGATTTGAGTGAGGATGAAAAGACTGCTCTCATAAAAGTTTTGAAATCACACAAGCAAGCAATTGCTTGGAAGCTCTCCGACATCAAGGGTATTAACCCTGAATTTTGTACTCACAAGATTTTAATGGAGGATGATTTCAAACCGGCAGTACAACATCAAAGAAGGGTGAATCCAAAAATTCATGAGGTTATCAAACAAGAGGTTCTCAAACTTCTTGATGCTGGATTGATTTACCCTATCTCAGATAGTCCTTGGGTTAGTCCCATTCATTGTGTTCCTAAAAAGGGTGGTATTACTGTTATCACAAATGAAGAAAATGAGTTGATTCCAACTCGATTGGTTACGGGGTGGCGTGTCTGCATTGACTATCGCAAGTTAAATGATGCCACCCGTAAAGACCATTTTCCTCTACCCTTCATGGACCAGATGCTCGAGAGATTAGCGGGAAATGAGTACTATTGTTTCCTAGATGGTTTCTCGGGATACTTTCAGATCCCCATTGATCCACAGGATCAAGAAAAGACTACCTTTACGTGCCCCTATGGAACTTTTGCATATAAACGTATGCCTTTCGGCCTATGTAATGCTCCGGGCACGTTCCAAAGGTGCATGATGGCCATATTCACCGACATGATCGGTAAAACAATGGAGGTCTTTATGGATGACTTCTCGGTCATTGGGGATTCGTTCCAAGCATGTCTCTCCAATTTAGAAAACATGTTGAAAAGGTGTAAAGACACCAATCTTTGTCTAAATTGGGAGAAGAGTCACTTTATGGTTAAAGAGGGCATTGTCCTCGGCCATAAGATTTCCAAGAGCGGGATTGAGGTTGACAGAGCCAAGGTTGATGTCATTGCTAAATTACCTCATCCCACTACCGTCAAAGGTATTCGGAGTTTTTTGGGTCATGCCGGATTCTATCGTAGATTCATACAAGATTTTTCTAAAATCGCCCGGCCTATGACTCATCTCCTTGAAAAGGATGCTCCTTTTATCTTCTCTCCTGAGTGCATTGAAGCTTTTCAAACTCTAAAGAAAAAGCTTACTGAAGCACCCATTTTAGTTGCCCCCGACTGGGACTTGCCATTTGAGCTCATGTGCGATGCAAGTGATTTTGCTATCGGTGCAGTCCTGGGGCAACGTAAAGCCAAACATTTTCAGCCTATCCACTACGCAAGTAAAACTATGACTGAAGCTCAAACTCATTACACCACTACAGAAAAAGAATTGTTGGCTGTGGTGTACGCCTTTGAGAAGTTTCGGCCATACTTGATCTTGACCAAATGCGTAGTGTATACGGATCACTCGGCTCTCAAATATCTCTTTGCAAAGCAAGATGCAAAGCCGAGATTGCTCCGTTGGGTTCTCCTCCTACAAGAATTTGATATCACCATACGTGATAAAAAAGGAGCTGAGAACCTAGCTGCTGATCATCTGTCCCGATTGGAAAACCCTCATCAAGATGTGTTCGAGAAAAAGGAAATCAATGAAACCTTTCCTCTCGAAGCACTCAACGCGGTTACCTTTCGTGGAGATTCTACTACCCCATGGTTTGCCGACTTTGCAAACTACCATGCGGGTAACTTTGTTGTGAAAGGGATGTCGTCCCAACAGAAGAATAAGTTCTTCAAGGATGTCAAACATTATTTCTGGGACGACCCCTACTTGTTTAAAATCTGTGCGGATCAAGTCATCCGGCGATGTGTTTATGGTCAGGAAGCTATTGATATTCTCAAAGCTTGCCATTCTGGACCTACTGGGGGACATCATAATCCCAACTACACCGCCAAAAAGGTGTTTGATTCCGGTTTCTATTGGCCCACAATTTACAAGGATGCCCAGGAAATAGTCAAAGCTTGTGACGATTGTCAACGTCACGGAAATATTTCACAAAGAAACGAAATGCCACAAAATGTCATTCAAGTTTGTGAAATCTTTGACATATGGGGCATTGACTTTATGGGGCCATTTCCATCATCTCGAGGAAACAAATACATTCTCGTGGCCGTTGACTATTTGTCAAAATGGGTTGAAGCAAAAGCTTTACCCACAAATGATGCCCGAGTTGTTGTGAAATTTTTGAAGTCTCTTTTTGCTCGTTTTGGAACTCCACGTGCTATTATCAGTGATCGTGGTACGCATTTCTGCAATGACAAGTTTGATAAAGTCATGCAAAAGTATGGTGTTACACACCGTCTTTCTACCGCGTATCACCCCCAAACAAGTGGGCAAGTGGAAGTTACCAATCGAGGGATTAAAAGAATCTTAGAAAGGACCGTAGGAGAAAATCGTGCCTCTTGGTCGGACAAGCTAGATGATGCACTCTGGGCCTTTCGTACAGCTTACAAAACACCCATCGGGTGTACTCCATACAAGCTTGTGTACGGAAAGGCGTGTCATCTCCCGATTGAGCTTGAGCACAAAGCCTACTGGGCCCTCAAGCATGCAAACTTTGACCTTAAGACTGCGGGTGATCACCGAAAAGTTCAAATAAATGAATTAAATGAACTTCGTGATCAAGCCTATGAAAACTCTTTGATCTACAAGGAAAAAACAAAGAAGCTTCATGACTCAAAAATTAAGAACCGCGTTTTTAACGTTGGTGATCGAGTCCTTCTTTTCAATTCAAGATTGAAGATTTTCTCGGGTAAACTAAAATCCCGTTGGTCTGGTCCATTCACTATCACAAAAGTTTATCCATATGGTACCGTTGAGTTATCTCAAGCTGACGGACCTAACTTTAAAGTGAATGGCCATCGGTTGAAGCATTACTTTGGAGAGGACATACCACCCATGGTTGTCCCGGATCTTCAAACTTTCCCCAAGAACCAATGAATGCGGGGATCGAGTCAAGCTAGTGACTCGGTGATCAAAAACATTAGCAAAACATGGGTTCTTACCCGTGTCTCTGTTTTCTTTCTCCTTTCTACTACCTAGTGTGGGGGAGATGGTCTCTTCCACTAACTTCCCCATGGACTTTTAAATTGATTTTTCTCCCGGGCTGTTCAGGAACCCTTTGTTACGGTTGGCCGTTCACAAGCGGTTAGCTTGAGTGACAAACCTGACTGTTCGGGAGAAATCAACTCAATTCGGGGTCGAGTCAAGCTAGTGACTCGGTGATCAAAAACTCAAGCACCATATGGGTTTTCACCCATATTTCTGACTTCTTTCTATTTTCTACCACCCTAGTGTGGGGGAGATGCCCCATGCTGTTGTATATATGAAAATTTTCAAAAAAAAAAAAAAAAAAAAAAATTAAAATAAAATAATGGCCGTAGTATTTCCCTTTTACGTTCTCAGTTTCGGCATAATAGCCGGTACTTTGAATATTGAGGGCAATATTCATTTCTAAGTGTGGGGGGGATTCTCACGAATTTCATCACGTATATAAAACCATCTAATTCCCCCATTTTTGGCAAAAAAAAAAAAAAAAAAAAAAAAAAAAAAAAAAAAAAAAAAAAAAAAAATTTGTGTAAGTGTTTACACTCACACAACAAATGGTAATCAGTCCACCATGTCTAACCCACATAAGGACTGGCTAATCCCGGAGCAAACGGCTCTGGGTAAAGATATCTCAAATCCGTTGACGGCTTGCAATTTGCCCAAAATTGTATGGTATTCGACTCACCATATCTTTAAAAGATGAAGAGTTGGCTAGCCCGCAAGATTATGGCTTGTGGTAAAGGCAAGTGGAAAAACCATGATTGGTAATCAGCTCACCAAGATGTTGACTATGTCCATCAAGAGTTGGCTAGTCCAGAAGCAAACGGCTTCTGGTAAAGACTAATCAAAACCGTTGGCAGCTGGTGGTTTGCTCAAAATCACATGGTTATCGGTGTACCATGGTTCTTACTTGAACTGAAACATTTGGCTACTCCAGAAATGATGGATATCTGGTAAAGAGAAAAATCCATTAAAACTTCATAAAAGATTGCTAGGGACTAGCAATAGTTTAGTGTGGGGGATTGATGAGTGTGTAAATACTCATCATTTTTATCTTATCTGAGCTGCCAAAACATTCAAAAACATTCAAAAATGCATCAAAATACTGAAAATATCCCAGGGATTGTGTTTTATGTGTTTTAAATGCAAAATGTTTAAAAACAGTTGAAAAACGAACAAAGTCTGCAAAATTGGCAGTTTCAGTCCCTCAAGTTTCAAAAAATTGTCAAAACTAGTCCCTACGCATTTGTTTTGTCAGAAAAATCACCAAAGGTCCTTTTTAAATTATAAATTATCATATTTAATCCTTTGGTGAAAAGTTTGAATAAATTACATCTTTGGTCCCTCTAGTTTGAAATCTGTCAAAAACAGTCCCTGGGAATTTTAAAAATTGGAAAAGTACAATTTTGGTTCTTGGATTTTTGAAACATGGCAGGTTTTACCCTTGGAAGGAGATTGGAAAGTTGGCAAATCGGTCCCTAAATTTTCAGAAGTTACACATTTGGTCCTTGGGCTTATTCACTTAAACAAACCAAGCTAACCCTTTTATTATCCTTAAACCCATCCCATTTAATAACACAAGCCCAGCCCAGTTATTACACAACCCAAGCCCAACCCCGTTATTTAGCTAACCCAGGTCAAACCATCGGTCAAACAATCCCTTCCCTTCCAAATTAAATAAAAATCATCCACCCACTCCCACTCATCTCTGCAAACTCAGTTTCCCCCCCCCCCTCACCTCCAACTCACCAACATTGTCCTTATTACTCAATCCTCCCACCAAACTCCAAAATGCATTTAATGCATCTTCTCGGTTTTCAAGTTATCAGGAAGTAGGTTGAAGAATTTTGGCGCCAAAATCAAAAGAACGGCCAAGATTGAATTTTACTCATCCAAAGGTCAATTTTATTGCTGGGAAAGGACAAAGGAACCTCAGAAACCCTAATTCGAGCCTATAAGAAGAAAGAGAAGCAGCTGAGCAGTGTGTGTAGTTTTTTAGCTTATTTACTTATGTCGAATTTAATGTCATTTTAAGTTTCCAGTCAAAAACCTTAGCTTGTACTTTGTTATTTTGAAGTAATATAAAGTTTCAGTTTATAATCTCAAGTTGTTGTGCCATTTTCAGTTTTATTCTAGTATTTGCAAAATTAATAGTTTAAAGCTTTTATTGTTAGAAAAATGTTCCACAAGATCACCTAAGTTCTAAGTAGTATAGAAGAAACATAAAAAGGTTAAAATCAGAAAATAACCACAAAGAAAATACCTATGCACTAGACTGTGGATGCTCATGGAAGTTGCCAGAAATGGAATTGGCAAGAAGGACTTTTACCAGCTTATTCTCTGAATAAGCTGGAGCTTGTAGCAGTGTAAAGGTCCCCTGGTTTAGCTTGGGGTTAAGGTTTCAAGTTCTTGTTTCTTTATTCTAAGTAAATTTCCTATAATTTGTTCTTATTAGTTGTTGCTGTTAATTGTTGTTTGATTTAGTCTATTTAAGTTTAGTCTAGCTTAATATTAGTTGTAATCTCAGTTTCATAGTCTAATTTACTCATTTGCTTCATAACTTGTCAACATATGTTTTTAAGAGGGTGTTTGGATTTGGAGTTATTTTTGTGTTCTTGTGAATTTTGGTGGTTAAAATTGGTTAGGACAGCACACTCAGTCATTAGGCAGGTCAAACCAAGCATCAAATTGGTAGGTTACAAGTTAAAAGTCAAAATTTGCCTTTAAATGTTGTAGCAGTTTCACTGTTAAGGAATTGTAGTAGGATATTCATCATTTGGAGTTAAAACTTGTTTAGATTGCTTGAAATAGTCTTACATCATCTTAACACAACAATCTCAGTAGCATAGATCCATTAGAATCTCACCAAGGTCAAAGTTTGTCAAGAACTAAAAAAGTCAAAAGTTAAGTTTTTGGTTTTCCAGGTTTTTGCAGATTTTCAAGAATTTCTAGAGCCTTCGTTTTAAGCTTAAATTGTTTGGTCTTTTGGATTCGAATAGTTCACCAGCTCGTGTATTTGGTAAATTTTTCCTAGGATTTTAGAGAGAGTCTTTGATAGCATATCGAGGGCTCGAAATTGGTTTTTTTTGCCCTGAACATCGAGTATAGCAGCAGACCCATGTGGGTTTGAGCTCACTTAGAGCTTATTTTTGCGCTTATTTTGAAGTAGAATAAGCCAATATAAATTGTATACGCTTCTTTGATAAGTTGTTAGTTAGATTTCAAGAAAAATTGAAAAAAAAAAAAAAAAAAGAAAATAAATAAAGTTTTGCAAAGCTTTTGCATTTTAAAAATCTCATTTTAAGACTAAACAAGCCACTGTTAGAATTTGCAAGTTCGAACAGCCCTTCTTAGTGATTTTTGGAAATGTTGACTTTGTAAAAGTTGCTTTAAATTAGTTGTTAATTAGTTTTGTAAAAGAAAAAAATTGAAAAAAAAAAATAAAAATCAAAAGTGCAAAAATTGGGTTTCGAACCCAGGACCTCACGCACACCAGACCACAAGCACACACTCCCTTCCATCTGCTCTAGGGCACTAGTTCCATTCAAGTTTACACATTAATTCCTTTTAAGCCATTTTTTTTATTTAAGCTATACGAGCTACTTTAGCTTATTACAGCTTAATGGGATAAGCTAGCAACGTTTTAGTATTTTTCTTAGAACTCTAATTGGGTAAAGTAATTTAGAAAAAAATTTCAGATTTTTATCATTAGTTTTAATATTTTTAATCTTTTAATTAGTTTAATTTAGTAATTAATTCGTAATAAATAGAATTTTAATCGGAAAAATATAAATCTTTTTTAGAAAATTTTCTTTTATCATTAGCTTCGTAAGAAAATTATTGTCATACTCGTAGGACTAGCGTAGCTAAGAATTCACTTTTTATTTTGTGCGTTGACGTTATTTTTAACATAAACACGCGTTTTTAGTTTTAATTCATTTCTAGGATTATTCGGCCTTACGTTTTTGTTAATTTAGTTTGTTTAACTTGTTTTCATTGCTATTCACTTAGTGTAACCAATCAAAAACCCCTTTTTCCATTCAATCACACTTGATCTCAATTCTTTCTAAACACAATTTCACGCCTCGTTGGGAAGAACGACCCAGGTTTGCAATCTCTTTTGCAATACTCGGAAAACTCTCTATACTACATTTGACGTATCGACCCCTAAAAAGGTCGTTATCAGTGCAATTTCCTTGGATGGAGGAATTGTAAGAGGCAATGATTTCAACAAGTGAAATCATCTATCAGCATGCCTTTGCAAGTGATAAACAAACATAATGAACTGAAATTGAAACTTTCCTTCGTTTGATCTAGATAGAACTTTCTCCTTTAGAAATGCTTCATCCCTTCTAGATATTTGATCTATTCTAATCATTTTCAACCTCTACATCATCATCTTGTATGCTCTTGTCTTCTCCTTCCATATATTGGTTTATTCTTCCTTTTCTGGGAAATTATTTCCTTCTCTGAGATTATAACCTCCCCTGAAGCAAATAACTTTTGTTTCCTCCCCTTGTTTGGAAGATCTCACTATGTACTAAAGAACTTCTCTTCATATCACCTGATCTATCAGTTTGAACTTATTTTCAGACAATATTGTACATGAAGCCATCAATTCCTTAAGAGTTTAAGTTGCTGTCCTCATCACTTCTAGGTGTGTTAACTCCTATGAGAGGTGAATCAGTGAACATTTTGATTCATAGTCCATAAATGAATGGTTTTTCTGAATCCTTGAAAATCCTTTTAAGAAATCATTTAACTTAGTAGTATGTTCATGATTTTGAGAATTGAAAAATCATACTACTTCCAACCATTTTGAAGAAATCAAGTGTGTAACAGACACCTAATCAAAATTTCGGTTTAAAAATAACCTCTGGTTGTGTGAGAACCAATGTATTTCAGTTATCACTAACTGCCTGTGAAAAGATAAATCTATTCAAAAGATTTTCTTGACAGGGTTTCCAGCTCATAGCAATTGTTACCTCCAACACAAGTGTTAGATTCACTTTTACTAGCTGTTATTTCTATCAGATGTCCTTAGACTAACTCATTATACTTGAAAGTATAAAATGATAGAAAGTGAGTTGTATCAGTTACTATCTGATCAACTAAGTCATCAATTCAATTGTGAAATATCATAACTAGATTTCAAGAAAGAAGTTTTAAGGAGGTTTAATTCCTAAACTCAGTCCATCATAAATCTACTATGGTCAGCAATTTGATAAGCATTCTGCTGTTCCCATTTCACTTGAAATATCCTTTGTGTTTACATATTCATACCTGAAATAGTTAGTCTAAAACCAAAAGAACAATGTACAAAGTACTTGTCTTGCATTAGAATAGTCATAAAACCAACTGTATGAATAACACAATTCAAATTTTGATATAGCAGTACCTTATAAATCCAGCAGTACTTTTAAAAATTTATGTACAAAAACACATCATATTGAAAATTTAAAGATTAAGCATTCCAATACTTGCTACCAAGTACTGAAACCTTGAAACATCAAAAGCTTTAGTTAACAGATCTGCAAAATTATGCTCTGAAGCAATTTTAAGAACTTGAATTAATCTTTTCTCATTGCAATCTCTTATAAAGTGATGCCTAATTTCAATGTGTTTTGTTTTAGAGTGTTGTACCGGATTTTTAATAATACAAATTGTACTACTATTATCAATATAAATAACAGTGTTTAAGAAATTGTACCCATAATCAAGAAGTTGGTTTTGAAGCCATAGAACTTGACTAGAGCAACTTGCAGCAGCTATATATTCAGCTTCAGTTGTTGAATTTGCCACACTTGTTTGCTTCTTACACTGCCATGAGACAAGTCTACACCCAAGGAATTGACATCCTCCAGTTGTTGACTTTCTGTCTAAGCTAGCACCAGCATAATCACTATCCGAATATGCTACCAAATCAAAAGGAGATTCTCTAGAATACCATATACCCAACC
Source organism: Artemisia tridentata subsp. tridentata (assembly GCA_021014915.2). Classification (NCBI taxonomy): domain Eukaryota; kingdom Viridiplantae; phylum Streptophyta; class Magnoliopsida; order Asterales; family Asteraceae; genus Artemisia; species Artemisia tridentata. The sequence goes on from CP139509.1 coordinate 122,016,421, forward strand.
TTGGTTGACCTTTAAGATATCTAAAAATTCTCTTGACTGCAGTTAAATGAGAAACCTTTGGAGTAACTTGAAATCTTGCACAGACACAAACAGAAAACATGATATCAGGTCTAGATGATGTAAGATACATCAAAGAGCCTATCATAGATCTGTAATTGTGTACATCTACATTTTCTCCATCTTCATCTTTCAGAAGGTGCTTCTCTGAGTCCATTGGTGTGCTTGCTATTTTTGAATCAGCAAATTGAAATTTTCTAAGTATCTCTGCAACATATTTGTCTTGACTAATAAATATGCCTTCAGATGATTGCTTAACTTGCAAACCCAAAAAGAATGTAAGTTCTCCCATAGAACTCATCTGAAACTTATCTTTCATAAGCTTCTCAAATTCTAAACACATTTCCTTCCTTGTAGATCCAAAGATAATGTCATCCACATACACCTGCACTAACAGAAGATCCTTCTTGTGCTGTTTGATGAAAAGTGTCTGATCAATCTTTCCTCTTTGAAATCCATTTTCTAATAAGTAGGAAGCAAGTGTTGCATACCAAGCTCTTGGTGCCTGATGAAGGCCATAGAGAGCTTTCACTACTCTGTACACTTTGTTTGGATGTAATGGATCAATGAAGCCAGGAGGTTGTGAAACATACACCTCTCTTTCAATTTCACCATATAAAAATGCGCTTTTGACATCCATTTGGTAGACTGTGAAGCCTAAAAATGAAGCATAAGCTAGAAACAGCCTAATTGCCTCAATCCTTGCTACTGGAGCATAAACTTCATCATAATCTATTCCTTCTTCTTGTGTGTACCCTTGTGCTACTAGTCTAGCCTTATTCTTGATCACAATTCCTCTGTCATCCCTTTTGTTCTTAAAAACCCATCTAGTGCCAATTAGCTTCTCACCTGTAGGTAAATCAGCTAGCACCCAAACCTTTTGAATCTTGAACTGAAGAAGCTCTTCTTGCATAGCCTCTACCCAGCTTGAATCATCTAGGGCTGTAAGAATATTCTTTGGTTCCTTTTGAGAGAGAAAACATACAAATAAACATGAGTTTGAAAGTTCATGTTGTTTTGAAGCATAAAGGGCATCAAGAATCCCTTGTTGGTCTGAAGAGACCAATTGTCTTCTTGTCTTCACACCAGATTGTATATCTCCTATCACATTATCTAGGGAATGAACTTTGTGAATTCTTGTGTGTGGTGTAGTAGGAACATGATAAGATGATGAAAGATTAGTCAAATCCACTTCATCTTCTTGGAATTCTGCATCTTTTGAGTGTGAAGGACCAGCAGGACCTTCAACTGAACTAACAGTTCCTTCAAATGAACTACCAGTACCTTGAGAAGTACTAACAGTACCTTGCTCTGTCTCAGCAGTACTTTCAATATTCAACATATTGAGTTGTTCCTCTGTTCCAACATCTTTTCTTTGAGCCTCAACATCTTCTTTGGCTTTATCAGAAGAAGATTCATCATTGTTTGAAGCTAAATCCACACTGGTACTTGACCACAATGGCATAATGACATCAGATTGATCTTTATCTAACTCCACCTCATTTGTTGCTTGTGAACCTGAAAAATTATTAGTTTCTGCAACAACAGGTAAATAATTCATAGAGTTTGTTAGATAATCAAGATCAAATATCCATTTTGGTCCTTGACCTACTACATTGGATTTGTTTTCCTGAAACTCCACATGTAGTTCTTCTTGAACTTTCTCAGTTCTTAAGTTGTAAACTCTAAAAGCTTTGCTAACAAGAGAATATCCAACTAAGAAACCTTCATCTGCTTTACCATCGAATTTTCCTAAATGGTCTAAGGTATTGAGAATTGTCACATGACATCCAAAAGGTCTAAGAAATCCTATTGCAGGAGTTCTACCATTAAAGAGTTCATATGATGTCTTATTGTGAGGCTGCACAACTAAAACTCTATTTTGAACATAGCAAGCAGTGTTAATTGCCTCTGCCCAAAATATTATAGGTAGCTTGGAATCAGCTAACATTGTTCTAGCAGCTTCAATTAGTGTTCTATTCTTTCTTTCAACCACTCCATTCTGTTGTGGTGTTCTAGCAACACTATATTCTCTCCTAATACCTTTTTCTTTGCAGAAATCATCCATAACTCTATTTCTAAACTCTGTCCCATTATCACTCCTAATGACTTTGACTTTCTTGCTTACTTGGTTTTCTATCAGTGTAATGAATTCCTTAAGAATGCTTGATGTCTCATCCTTAGTGGCTAAAAAGAAAACCCATGTAAATCTGCTATAGTCATCAGTTATAACAAGACAATATTTTTTATGTTGTATACTTCTTACTGAAACTGGTCCAAATAAGTCCATATGCAGCATAAACAATGACTGATTGATAGAGTTAAAAATTTTGGGCTTACAAGTGGCTTTGTGTTGTTTGCCTTTTAGACAAGCAATGCATGTTTGATCATTTTCAAATCTTTTGTGAGGTAAACCTCTTACCAAACCATTCTTAACAATTTTATTTATGGTTTTGAAATTAATATGACCAAGCCTTCTATGCCATAACATTGATTCATCTAATGTGGCCTTTGATACAAGACAAGTTAAATCCTTTTTAGGAATGATGTTCTTCATATCAACACTATACATATTGGCCTTTCTAGGAATTCTAAGAAGTACTTGATTTTCATCAGGCATCTTAAAATCCTTAGATAGAACAAGACATTCAGTGTCAGTAAAAAGGACATTATTCTTTTTGTCACACATTTGTGAGACACTAAAAAGATTATACTTTAACTCTTGTACATAGTACACATTTTCAAAATCTAAATTTCCGGTTTTAATAGTACCTTTACCAGAAATTTTGCCACGAAAACCACCTCCAAAGGTAACATATCCTCCATTGAATTCTTGAAAATCTGAAAGATAAGACATGTTGCCTGTCATGTGATTGGAACATCCACTATCTGAGTATCCTTGATCTTGATGATCAATAGAATGTCCCTGCACACAAATAAGAAAGTTAGTTTTCTTTGGGGATCCAAGCCATTACTGACTTGAATCTGCCTCTTGCATCAATATAGTTTAATCTTTTAAGGACTGTTGATGCAACATTGGATTTTTGAATCCAACATGCTGAGGCCTTAACAGCATTTGCCCTATTACCCTTAGCAGCAGAGTGAGTAACATGTTCAGCAGAGTCTGCTAACTTTGAAGTCACACCCTTTGGTCTCCAAATTTGTTTGTGGACAACTGCTTTTGATTGAATGGGCCTTAGAACAGTTTTAGATGCATGTTTGAAAGTTGTTTTTGCATCCTTAGCTGTTGATTTTGGGTTAACAGTCATCAAAGGTCTAACAGTACCTTTGTATTTACCAGTACCTTTAATTTGTTCTGGCAGTACCTTGTTTACAGGACCTTTTTGTCTAACAGGACCTTTGGGTCCAGACTTGTTTGAGACTGTTCTGGGTTTAATTCTATGAGTATTAGAGTGAAAAAGAGTTTGAGAACTTTGCCTTTTGTAGTTCACCCTATTGTTTTCATACCCAGTTACCCTTTGGTTGCAGAAAGCTGCAAGATGGTCAAAACTACCACATGTATAACAAGCTTTATTGTAAAATGCAAAGTCATCACCTAATTGGTTAGACTTGAGGTTGTTCCAATTCCTCTGGTTACCTCTGGGCTTGTTTGTAGTTCTATATTGTTCACAATATCTAACTGGTTTCCTAACTGTCTTAAAATTTGACTTAGGCCTGTTAGTGTTGTGATTGACTATCTTAGGAAGACTTGTTCCTACTTTCTTAACCAATACAGGTTTAGACATAACCTGTTCTTCTTCATCACTATCACTATCAGTTGTACAATCTTCAACAACTATAGCATCTCCTTTCTTAACAAAGGACACCTTGTCCTGATAAGATAAAGTTTTATCTAAACTTTTACTTACCTTCTCTATCTTTGGAGATTTAGTGACCTTAGAACCATATTCCATGATTGGTTCTTGAAACTCAGGTAACCCTGTGTGTGCTAAATCAATACCTGGAGGTGAATGAACACCTCTGTATGGTGGGGGTACAGACTTAAATCCAACACCAGAATTAACTTTATCAATAACTTGGGCTTCCCAAAGTCTATTGAATCCTTCTGAGGAATGTGCTAATACATCCACAGAAACCTTTACATTTTCTCTTTCATTCTTATGTTTAGCTAATGATTCATTCAACTCAACAATACACTCATCTCTGATCTTAATGTCATTTTTTAGTATATTGATGTCATCAGCAAAATGAATTTCATTATTTTTAAAATGTAAAACTTGTTTTTCTAAAACACCTAGACCTCTTTTGTGATTAGCCAAATTAAACAAAGAATCAAGCAGCTCTTGTTTATGAGCTTCAAATCTTTTATTAAGGTCTTCATAAGCTTTAAGATTAGGACATGATTCAGTACAAGATGTAATATTGTTTACCTCTGAATCAGAATGAGCCATTAGAGCAAATTCATTGGCCAAAAGAGCAGCATTTGGTGGTGCATCCTCTTCAATAGTCATAGAGCTCCAATCATAACCAATACCATCAATAGCCAACATAGCCTTTGGCTCTTCAACAGTAACTTCCTTTTTTATATCTTGCTTATACCATGTGTTTCTGTTCTCCTGCTTTCTTGGGCTTCTACACTCCTTAGCAAAGTGTCCTAACCTATGACAGTTGAAACACTCTACTTTCTTCTTATCAAACCCAGCAGTATCATTACCATTTATGGTAATCTGCTTCCCAGTTCTTTGCCAATACTTCTTAGCCCTCATGCTAAGCAAAGCAACCTGCCATTTAATATCCATAGCTTCCAAATCATCACCATCTACCTGCTCAAGGTCTTCATGGTTGAGAGGAGAGCCATTAGATTGACTGGTAATGAAAGCATAGAATGTTGAATCTCCAAGACCAGCAACATCCTTGTGAGAACTTGTAGAAGGAGCACTTTCACCTTCATCTACCTCTTCATTCTTACTAATACTAGGAACTGACAAGAGTGCCACGTTTCCAGAACTAGTACCATAAGTTCCAGACTTTCTAAGACTTTGTTCAACAATTTTGAAGTTGTTGTACAAATCATTGAGCTTCATTGTTTCAATGTCTGGTTTGTTCATCCAGACAATAACATGAGTGTGGAACTCATCAGGTAGACTTCTTAAAAACTTCATGTTGAGATCTTCCTTCTCTGTCTCAACACCCAACACAGCTAACTGACTGACAAGCTTATGTAATCTTGAGAATAGCTTATCAAGAGACTCATTACTAAAAGCAGTAAAGTTTTCAAATTGTTGCTTTAGTAGTGTCTTCTGTGTCTTTTTGGTAGTTTCATTACCACCAAAATATGCACAAATCTCTTCAAAAAGAGTTTTTGCATCAAGATACTTGTTGAATGATAGCATCTGCTCACCAGGAATGGTCATAAGCAGCAAATTTCTTGCTTTCTGATCATTTCTCTTCAGTATCTTCTCTTCATTTGACACTGGTCCAGTATTTCTTTTTCTAGTTGTTTTACCTTCTAGGACAACTTCTGAGTAGCTTGGTGAAAAAGAATCACCATATATAATTATATCCCAATGAGTATAATCTTGGACCATGAAATATTGCTCAATTCTCATCCTCCATAACTCAAACTCATTGGGTTTGATTATGGGCAACTTTGCAGCAACATTTGTTTGAACACATGACCACAAGGTAGGCCCGAAAGTTGCCATTGCCTGCATGTGGAACGTATAAATAGATTACATTCAACAACAAATAACCTAAAGCTTATTAAACAACATGGTTATATTAGATACCTGCACGTGCATTCCCTTTTTAAAAAATCAACTATATGAACATTATGATGGTCCAGTACTTGATACACAGCACACATGGCAACGCCTCTAACTTCCCAGTTACCACTCTTTAACATTCTGTCCTTCACCTTCGCAGCTGCCCAATCAGTAAGTTCAAATTCCGGTGCCTCTAAACAATTCATGAAAACATAAAAAAGTTGTTATTATTTTTAAATATAAAACATTTTCCTGCTTCTTATTTCAACAATAATTGAGACACTAATTACCGTGATATTTTTCTCGACGTTCAAAATACCAGCCTTGTAAAAGCCTTCTGTAATACTCCATGAGCATTGTTATTGGAACCTTCCGAACTTTTCTCGTTAAAGCATTAATTGATTCTGCACTATTTGACGTCAAGTAGTTGTATCTATTTGCTGGGCAATATGCCCGTGACCACTTTTCAAAGCCTGCTTCTTCGAGTTTTTTAACCGCTTCAGGTCTTTTTGCCCTTAGCTCAGCCATTGCTTTATGAAAGTTTTCCGTCGTATAACTTTTGCACGCCTTCCAGTAAATATAGTTGACCTTCTCGCCCTTAATATTGCAATTCATCATCAAGTGACGGCAACAGTTACCATGAAAGCATTCTGGAAAAAACTGTATTACACGCTTGTATAATCGCTGCATGCCTATCTGAGATAATCGCCAAGCCAGGAACCACACCGATGCACTCTTTCAATTTTCTCATAAACAATGTCCATGATTCACCAGTCTCACCCTGTGAGACATCGGTAGCGATTGGTATTATCTGGTTGTTACGATCCATACCAACAGCAAGCAAGTTGGTTCCAAGATATTTCCCTTTTAGATGCGCGGCATCGATTATCAACAACGGCCGCATGAAGGTTATAAAACTCCGAATCTACATCATTAACCATATATTAGTTGTAATAACATAATAACAGCTTAAACAAAAAAAATAAATAATAAAAAAATACTTTCAAGTATGTATACATAATTATAACGATCCTTACCGCAACACCAAATGCTATAAATACAAACTTAAATCTTCCTTGGTCGTCTGTTTCAATGTGCGTTACCGTCCCATCGTTTGCCATCTTTAAGTTGTGGCAATATAAAGGCAACTTCTCAAACGAATCTTCATAGCTACCGTTCAATAACTCCAGTGCCAAATTTCTTCCCCCCCAAACTCGCTTGTAAGAAACATCTATTTGCCATTCAAATACTCGATTAGTTTCTTTCAGTTTTTCGCAAACTAAGTGACTCAGTAATTTCATTGTAGCATTACGATGATTAGGATGTAGTTCAGTTCTTGAACATGTGTGCACGTCATTTACGGTTGATACATAGAAGTTATTACCCACTTTAACTTTTCGAGTGTATATATTCCATGGGCAACCTTGTTTACTACATTTTACGCTGTACCTCGTTGTTTCGGATTTTATAACTACGTATTCAAATCCTTCAATTAATGATTTCTTTCCTATAGCAAACATGCATTCAGCCTTATTAAAAAATTCCCTATACAAGTAAAAAGTATTATCGTTTTTAACTGAGGTATTATTGGGATGGGTTTTTTTAATGACCGGCTGAGGGGCGCTGGGTGGCATGGGCATGTTTGTAAATGAGTTTTTTTGCAAGTCATCTTGTTTGTGAAAATAAGATTGTTCAACCTTTGGTGTTGTTGGATAATGAAATTGTTCTGGTAACAAAAGTACATTAAGATCGATTGATATATGATTAGAAGCGGAAGATGATTTTACCTCAGAAGGTATTTCTGTTATTGATACAAATAGTTTCTGAACATGATCGTTCCTACAACAAGCTTCTTGTATGAAGTACTGGACGTCATCATCATCAACAATGTCCAATGTTCCAACACTGTCTTTGTAAAACAACCTTATGACACTATCACCCTTCTCTTTAACGGCGCCCAACTTATTCTTCACGTACGCCACTAACTTGCTATAACTGATGTCTTTAGGTAGTTTAACAGCATGCCTTGAACCTGGATGCACTAAGATAACTTTAAACTTAGATAAGTCCTCATTACTCATATTGAATCTGTTGTTTAAATTTTGAATGTTAGAAAAATAGCTTGTACACTACCCTATTGCAAATTAGGTGTATTAACCTGCCAATTTACACATTTATGTGTATCTCAACCTCCCTTTGTACTTGAACATTTATATTGTTGTACTTGTTCATTTATGTATATCATATGTAATAGTCACAAAGTCGCCCAATATAATAAATAAAGCAAACTCCATAGTCGCCCAATACAATAAGTAAATCATTCCCTTGTATTTGTTATTTTGTTAAAATGTATAAACTCAGCTAGTCAACTTGGTAAGCTGGCCTAGCAATGAGACTTAAATTTTATGTACAACTATAAACTCAGCTAGTCCACTTGGTAAGCTGGCCCACAGATTTAAATATGTGTGTAGTTGCCATTAATAAGTCAAGTATCTAGTTGCCTAAGACTTAAATGTGAATCAACCCCCATTGTACTTGCACATTTATATTGTGTATCAACCCCCATTGTAGTTGCCATTAACATAAGTCAAGTATCTGGTAGGTTTTTGTAATAGTCATACAAGTCGCCCAGTAAAATTAAGGATAGTTAAGTAAAGTCTCCATCCAACTTGCCTTCCAACATAGAAATGGCACAACCTTTGTGGAGGTCCTCTTCTGTTTGATACACGGTTAAGGTGGTTAAACCTTGTGTCTTTGTGTATAAGATATATTGACTTAATATGATTAAGCACGCGGAATTTACTTAACCACACTTAGAAGGTTATGTATGTTATGGAAATGGAAGAATTATATTTGTTACTTGACAATGAACAAAGAAAGTATTTCACTAAACGATTCAATATTATTCCAAATAATACGAGTGATCTTGAGTTTTTCACTAGGGTTACAAAACCTTGAATCTTATGTTACAACTTGTGATTTGTGTTTGTTCTATGTCTTAACAGTTATGAGTCTATGTTATGCATGTGTGTCTCACTATGTAAAATCCAAGTCTAAGATCTCTTTTATAGTTGCAAGAGATCTTTACAAATTTGCTAAAAGTCTTGACCGACTTACTTGTTTAACTTATGCATATTGGTGTCAGTACATAAGATACAACATGTATCTATGTACACAACTTGTTAACTAAGCACATGGAGTAAGATATTATCTACCGTATATGTTTGACCAAAATACAATAAATATCTTCTTGATCTTATCCTATGAGTCACTGATCAGCAGTACCTTATACAACTAGCAGTACCTTCAACTTGAACTAGCAGTACCTTCTTGCTCTAGCAGTACCTTCATGTACTAGCAGTACCTTGATCATGAACTAGCAGTACCTTCGACTTAGAGTAAATTCTAATACTCTAACTTCAGAATATTTAATTCCCAACAACCTTCAACTCAAAAACTAAAGAGAAAGAAAATGACTGCTGATGATACACACGTAGTTGGTGGAGCTAGTGGTGCAGAGGCAGAGAAAGTAAGTGGTGGTGTTATAGGTCTACATATTAGAAGTGGAAACAAAACTGCAGGGGGTGGTACACACGTAGAGGTGTTGGACGAAAGATGCATTGTCTGTTGTGGGTCTGTTAGGTGTTGGAGGCATGCTTACACAGGTGGAAGTGTTGTTGTAGTTGGTGGAGCTGGTGGTGCAGAGGCAGAGAAAGTAAGTGGTGGTGTTATAGGTCTACATATTAGAAGTGGAAACAAAACTGCAGGGGGTGGTGTAGTTGGTGGTATACATAGAAGTGGGACAACAACACCAACTAAGGAGAGTATTGAAGAAGAAGGCAAGAAACTTAATTAATGATTATGGTCTGTTACATAGGTGTCATGGTACTATAATTATTGGGCTGCTAATCAGCTTTTAGTAGGTTTTTAGAAGCTTGCAATCACCCTTTTTTCCCCTGCAGTATAGCATATCAACAGACCTTGTATTGCTTATTTGATGATCTCAGTGCTTATTGGTCTTTGTGATGTCAGTATGCATTAGCTTATTTAGAGTGATGTCAGTATGCATTAGGTTATTTCAAGTCCTAGATAGCTTATTTTCAGCTTATCGGTGTTTAGGTTATCCTAAAGCTATCTCTAATTATTGTATGTCATGTCCAAGCCACAACTATGTTTATGCATAATTCCATTATCATGTTGGTTTTACAAAAGGAACACATTATAAACAGAAAATGTGAATAATAAGATCCATTTCATTCAACTAACCATAACCAGCTGATTTTACAAAAGGAACCCACCATAACGTACATCAACCAACCCCCTCACGTATACCTCTCCCTCACAGCAAACTCTATCTTCTTAAGAAGCTTCTTGCGCATTTGCTTGGCCATCCTCATCAACGCCCTGGCCCTACGCAAATCGATAGTCTGGAGTCTCCTAAGCTTCTTCGTATTGTCCCTTGCATTTATCGAATGTGAAAAGTTTCGAAGTTCAGCTATAAGCTCCCCTCTACGAGCGACTCTAGCTTCAATCTTTTTTGAATAGCTCTCCAAATCGTGTGACCTCTTTAAGTCTTCCAGAATCTCTTTCTGGTAAGGGCCAAGAATAATTTCTGTTACAACAAAGGAGTGACATAGGGTTGTGAGGTCAATATCAGACACGTTCATGGTTATATCAGTCGGGAATTTGAGCTTGTGAGGTTAATATACAAATTTATGTCTTGTTGCCCATAGATTTAAATGTGTGTCTAGTTGTCATTAATAAGTATAGTTGCCTAAGACTTTAATGTGTATCAACCACCATTGTACTTGTTCATTATATAATAAATAAAGAAAACTCCATAGTCGCCCAACAAAATATCATTCCCTTGTATTTGTTCATTATATATACAGCGCAATATACCTTAATGTGATTATTCTATCATTTTCATGGTTATATTAGTCGGGAATTTGAGCTTGTGAGGTTAATATACAAATTTATGTCTTGTTGCCCATAGATTTAAATGTGTGTCTAGTTGTCATTAATAAGTATAGTTGCCTAAGACTTTAATGTGTATCAACCACCATTGTACTTGTTCATTATATAATAAATAAAGAAAACTCCATAGTCGCCCAACAAAATATCATTCCCTTGTATTTGTTCATTATATATACAGCACAATATACCTTAACGTGATTATTCTATCATTTTCAGAAATGTCTAAAGGTGAAAACTTTCAAATCTTATGTATTTGGTTAAAATTTATAAACTCAGTTGACACTATATACTGATGCGTGGGATTGCGCCCTCGCAGCAGGTTTTACCTCTCGAGGGATCTCAAGAGGCTTGCAATCCCCACCAGGCAGTGTACCTGACCGATGTAGTATAGTGAAGTGGCAAGTACCGGGGGATTGATCGTTCTCTAGGGGAATAGTGTCATTAGGATTGAAAAACTACTCTAATAGGTCTAAGGGTGAGGGAAGATTCTTTTTTGTATTTTTATATTTTTATGAAAGCAAGTAAAATCTCGGTTTTGAAAGAGTGGGCGGAATTAGTTGCTAGTCAACTAACCCAAATAACTACAATTGCAAATAAAATAAAATAACTGAAAATGAAAAGGTGGTGGAACTTATATGGAGAGAAATGTGTTTACTTAGATTTCCTTACTCCCTAACTATCTTTTACCGGTTGATTAGTGTGTATTAATTGCGTGGATGACGGGTGTATTCCTTAATACCAATCGTGGGGTGGCATACGTACTTCCCCAACTCTACAAGCTCCTACTTCACTCCTATGTCGAGCCGGCTAAGAAGCTCCTAACATGGGATCACTAGAATTCGCTCATGCATTAAATACAACCATAAAAACCTTAGTACGCATTGGTTCATGTTTCTTAAGACGTTCAAGCAAGTTACCGTATAGGAAGTTAGCCAGTTTTCTTAAGCCTAACATCGATAAACAATCATCCAATACAATTAATAACACACTAATAATCAATAATCAATAGTTAGGTTTCATTAGATCTAAGCAAACACAAGATAAATCTAGCCTAGCATGTTAATTAAAAGACAAGAACAAGATATAATCAAACAACACATAGACATATTGATTGATTAAATGAATACTTATCTTCAATTAAACATGGGAGATCCAAGGGTATAAAACCCTTAAAAATGGCAGAAAATTCGTCTTAGGGTTTCTCCTCACAAAGTTGCACACAATGAATAACAATTGCAAAACTATATATAGAGTTTAGTGGCTGACGGCGTCACGTTGTAGGAGGTGACGCCGTCACCTCGCCGTGGCTAGGGTTCTCGGATGGTCTTCCTGACGCCGTCCCTCTTTAATCCTCCAAAATCCGCTCTGGCCTATCAAGGGTTGACGCCGTCAGAATAAAGCTTGACGCCGTCTCTCTTTAACTTAAACCGTGATGGCCTTGATCACCTTAAAGGGTGACGCCGTCAGACTTTCCATTGTAAAACTCTCTGGCGCGTCACGTGTATTTTTCATATCCACCTCTTTTGCCAAGCCATGACGCCGTCAAGAGCAATACTTGACGCCGTCAAGTGTACTTTTCCAGCAGCCTTGGAGACTTTGTCGTTTTCTTCACTTTTATGCTCCAAAAACGTCCAAAATGCTTCCTTTTCCAGATTTCTTCTCCAAAGTACCTAAAATGACAAAAGGAACGATTTAAGGCAATATTTGATCAAATAAATACGATTTAGGGCTTAAATGACCCCCTAAAAGCGGTACACTTTTCGGTTCATCAAATACCCTTACACTTGAGATTTGCTTGTCCTCAAGCAAATGCGCTTTTATTCTAATCAAAATACAAGTTAGGGGTCATTTAATGCTAATATAAAAGTAATTACAACAAATAGTCGTTCCACTTTAATCATAATAAGCACGGAGATTACAAACTAGCACCTCACAAGTAGTGTTTAGATACTCACATCTCTCAGGTGTCATAAAAGTATAGCTCCTAAATGAAAAGGAATAATATCTCTCACTACCTGTCATAGCAAATAGATTACCATAGGCTTGGGAAAGGATCAAAAACCTCCTCCACTAGGCGTAAGCACCTAAGATAAACTATCAAAGAGGGCTTTTAAACGGGTTATAACGTTAGGTGTAGGGATATGATAAACACGGTTTTGTTGGATAAAGGATATTTTACTGGTGGCGAGTTAAAGATCTTGATTAATTACATGTACAATATGGCGTTGCTAAGCCAAGACTAGACTCGACTTAAGCTAATGAAAGAAATAACAAAAAGATAAAATAAACATAAAATGAAACGGGATGGTAGTCCGTATGTTTTTTTTTTTTTTTTTTTTTTTTTTTTTTTTTTTTTTTTTTTTTTTTTACATACACTCTTGCCCTACCATCCAAAATAATACATCGCAGGGAGGTTGTATCCCCCTTACACTTGAACTTTTACATAACTTTACAATTAACTATTCTAATGACTCGAATTAAGATAATCGAAACACTTGGAGTACCTTTAAAATATTTAGCACATATGGGGGTAATAATGTTGTTCTTCCCCATTACTCCATTACACTAGTACTTTACCCATGAGTCCCAATCGTCCCAAAACAATATGTACAAGGATATGACTCGACTTAGCAACCATGTAATCAATTAGATAATTAACTTGGGGTTTAAACAAATGTTGTCACAATAATGCACTAAAAATGAGTGCATACAAGGTAGACTAAGGCGATTTGGGTGTACATTTAAGTGGGGTGTAAACAAATTCTTCCTTTAAGTAAAATGCTTAAAGTTAGAAACGAAAAGATAGGCTCTGAGGGGGGTACTAGGGGTATCGTGTACTAAAAATGAGTACAAGGCAAAGGGTGTGGGAGAATTACTTGACCAATGTAGCCAATGTAATTATAACAAAAACATAGGTGTAAAACAATGGGTTAATCCTAATGCCTCTTATCATGTAGTAAATCTAACTACACGAATGTAGTCTCACTTGTGGCCTCGGAATGGTCCTAACGCAAGTTCTAGAATCTAAGTGCTACCGGTACACACATCATAGCATAAATGCTTTTCCTACCAATTCTAGGGGCGAACCTCACATATTTGGGGGTGAAAAATTTTTTAGTGGTACGGTTTTGTGCTAGTCATATAACTTCCTATCCATGAGACGCTCATTAAGACCAAAGTTTCACTCCTAAATGTTGTAAAAAATTTTAAATTTGGCACTAAAATTGCCCTAACAAGTATTTATCTCAGTTTTATTACACATCTACCATCAAACAAACAAAAATCAAGTGCAATTGTATTCTCTAAGGTATCATCATTTACCCTCCCCTTACACTTAAGCTGAACATTGTCCCCAATGTTCATTCAAAGGATGTAAAAGTAAATAAGGTAAAAGAATGAAAACAAATACTCCCCTGATTCGTTCGATGTGGATAATCCGGTAACATGGTTAAATCCTCCTCCAAGAAAATGAACGTTGAAAGCTTCCCTTCCGAAATATAAATCATCTTCTTGTCCAATATAACCTGTTAAACCTGAGAAAAGAAACACAAAAAACCCAAAGCATCAACCTGAACAAAGAAAACTCACAACTAGATGTAATTCCAGACTTAGAAATAAAAACAAAACGATTAAAGATATAATGCTTGTAGAATGAATATTTGCAGATTTCCTGGAGTTTATAAAACTAAAGATTTAACAAAAACTTTATGACTCCGGTAGAAAAACAAAACTTGCAAAATTTCCAGAATTTTACACTTGACGCCGTCAGAAGTGACCTGCAGAAATTTTATGGTTAGTTTCCGGAAAATTTCTGGAAAAACTTATGCCTCACTTCCTGGAAATCCTGCAAAATATTCATTATGACTCGATACAAGTATTTGACTCTAACAATTACTAGTATGCATGCTCATTTAATATTGTTGTGATTCATGTTCAATCTTGTTCTTGTAAACAAATTTGGATTCCCTTACACTTATCTTTTGCAAAATACCTTTATATGTAGTTAAGACGAAGTTAAAAACAAAATAAAGCATTTTCACAATTTACTTTGAAACATGAGCACAAACAATAACAATTAAACTTGCATAGGGAAACAAATAAAATCAAACAAACAAACAAACAAATAAAGCTTGGGTTGCCTCCCAAGAAGCGCTTGTTTTTGTTCGAGTCACGAGCCTGACTCTACCCTTATTTAACGGAAATAGGGGAGGTTTTCCCTACACTTAGGATTAAGTGCGGGTGGAAGTAGCGATACACACCCTTAGGGTGGAAATATGCCACGTGAGGTGAAGGGGGTGAGTGAATGGCTTCCTTCATCCTAAAACTACCCGGATAATATTGGTTTATGGGTGGGTCGGTTCCTCTTTTGTCTCCTAGATGTAAATCTAAGGATGAAAAGTTGTGTAAAGGTTGAGGTTCCGGCTCATCAACACTAGGAAATTCCCTAGAACTAAGAGTAAGGTCATCACTAAAAGTGTTCAAACCTATACCCTCTAGTTGTGCTTGGTCCAAGGGTTCTACCTCCATCGGGATTCCTAAAGTCTCTTCTACTTCTTTCGGGTAAGTCACGGGCGGTGTGGGTGCCTCAAATGATGGTTGAGTATTTTGTGGGCTTATGGTGTTTACCTCATCATTCCACGTGTCAAGATCACCTATATCCTCATCAATTGTTTTCTTAGGTAGTGATGATAACAAACCTAGCACTTCATCCAACTTATGGTTTATTGCTCCGGATCTATCCACAATTCCTTGGCAAACTAGGTCGCTTTTCCTATTGGCCTCACTAAGATGAGATCCTAAACATGGAGGTTGTTCATAAGAATCTATCCTAGGTGAAGGCTCATATGATTCATAGGTGTCTCTAAATGAGGTATTTTGAACTCCTTGGTGTTCTAGCCACTCAACCATATCTTGCAATCTTAGAAGTCTAAGTATTTGTCCATAAATTTTTTGCACTGTAACTACAACATCAAGTATTCGACAGTACTTCCAGAGAACAACCATCAAAACAACCATCAACATTGCACCTTGTAACAACCATCAAAACAACCATCAACATTGCACTGCAACTGCAGGTCCTTGTACACCAATCTAAACAACCATCAACATTGCACCTTGTACTCCCAAAGATACTCAGCAATTCGTTCACGATAGGCTAGAGGTGCTATTGCAGGATTGTCCTCCTTTAATGACAAACCTTTACCCAACCGGTAAAGGTTTATACACACCCATATTCCACAGTCACCATATCCACTGCATTGGGTGGGGACATCCTCTGCATATTTCCAAGTGATCTGATAACCATCCTCCTCTATGCCTTTGGCCTTCAACACCCCTTCGTCTTTAAGATACGTAGGCAAATTTTTACCAAATTCTTCTGGCATCGTCTTACTCCACCACTTTTGTTTTTTTGAATATCTGGGAAGCGAATCATATATTGTTACAACACCAGTACGTATGTGCAGCTCTGCTGTCGCCCAATGCTTGTCCGGCTCATTAATTGGAAATAGCACCTACAACAGTTTATTGGCCATCACACAAGGTGTAAAAAATAATATGCATAATGTAAAGATAAGATATAAATACCTTCTCGACATCGGACCAAGCCACTGGATACTTGACACCATTTGACCAGTAGCTTCTAATGCGATTCTCCATCACAGAAGGGCTGAAAAATGAACCGGCCATAGCCCAGTCTGCATCTGGTGGTCGGTGTGTCCACAGCAAGTCCACCCATACGTCTAGGTGCTGTTTTAATTATAGATGTGAATTAATTTTTTTTTATGTTGCAGTCTACAATAGTCACAGACAAACTAATATTTAACGTAAAAAAGTATCCACTCAGTTATACGAACCTCATCCCTAAGCCATCGGCCTCTTTCAGTGCCTATACCTAATAAACACATCCAAAAATGGCGGTCAGCAATTGTGTCTTCATTGCCCCATGGAAAAATGAACTTTATTTCATCGCCGCCGTTAACAAATTTTTGGATAGATTGGGGAACAGCCACGCAATGTTTCTTGGCTTTAGAGTCTCTTGACAGGTTCTTAAAAAAAAAATTGCTTAATGGTTGTTCCAACTCATATACACTAATGTAACTAAGTTGCAAGACATCAAGGCAACTAAGTAACGGTAATACATACTTAAAGTATTACATACCTCTACAAATGGTTCCAATTGTGGAAATTGCAAACTATTGTCAAAATCTGGACCTTTGAGAGGGGATATCTTTTCTTTAGCGATTCTCGATGAACGCTTTCTCAAGACTCTTGGAGTACTCTCTGGAGGAGCCATATAAGGAGAGCTGTTGAATTTGCTTGGTTTCCTCTTTCTTTTCATTCCCGTGAAAATGGTCCTTACATTTTCTCTTACAACGTTGACGTCAGGAGGGGAGATATATTGTCCCTGTACAAAAGTAAAAAAAAAAAAAAAAAAAAAAAAAAAAAAAAAAGGTTGTTAGTAAAAAAAATAAGTTTTGTGGGTCAGGAATATTGTGTCACTCATGCTTAATTATTTTCAAATATAAATGATGGTTGAATACAACTGAATGTATGTTTCTGAAAGTTACCTTAACTTCATGTACAAAAACTTGTGGCATATGTGCATCAACCGTGCATGTTTCTGTTTTTGTCAACTTATTGTGGTTTGTAGGTGATGTATTGTAGCCTTCCATAATATTGAATTAACAAAAAAATTACCTGAACATCTTCCGTGGGGACCTCCACATCGATGCAAATAACTTCAACACCATTGTCACCTCCATTACCCCCATCCACAGGCGGTTCATAAAGTGTTTCATTCCCTTCCCCAGACGGTTGTTGTTCTCTTTGAGGGCTGTCCCCAGCCGGTTGTTGTATCCCGATTCCCGCCACCTCCTCAGTCTCCTTATTATCGACATCCATATCGATCAAATCCTAAAAAAAAGAAAAAGGGTAGTATACTTAAATGTATCAGTAAAACTAAAAATGAAAAATAAGACTCAGCAGTATTATTTATACATACCTCATGAGGTGGAAGATCAAATTCGGAGAATGCAGAATTCAAATTTGGTAAGGACGAACAATCAAACCTACTGTTATCGTCCAGTTGCATAAACTCCGTACAAGGACCAGATGGCGTCTGCAAGGCGGCTTTGATAAGTTGTGTCATGGGGCCTTGAAACCCTTGTGAGTCAGTATAGTACAACTTATCATCGTCATGATCAACACTACTCTGGCCTTCACAGGTGTGTCGGCATGCAAATCTGGGCAAATATTCTGCAATTGAAACATTAATACAAATTGGTTTATGCTTATAGAAAGAAAATGAATTCAAAACAGAATGCAATCGAAACAGATGTGACGGCATACCTTTTGTTGCTTCCGTACCCCTAACACATCCTCAAGCACCCCGATCCTTTTCTTAACAACCTCTAACTCACTTAACAGATTTGAGGCAGGTGTGTCGGCTCCAACACGTTCTTCGATGCCTCCGACTGTTGACTTAATAGAATTAAGCTCAGCTTCAATCTGAGCTGTAGAAGACATTTTTATCAACAATTCAGCCTCGTCGGAGACATTTTTATCACCACTAAGTCCTTTTGATTCTCCACCTTCGCCACCAACTCCAGCTCCTTCTCCACCAACACGAGGTCCTTCTGCAGCGTCAACACCAATATCAACATCATCAACAATATCATCACCAGCTGTAGCTCCTCCAGCAAGTCCAACTCCTTGTCCACCATCATCACCAACATCAACATCATCAACACTATCATAACCAACTGTAGCTCCTTCTCCAGCAACTACAACTACTTGTCCACCATCAGCACCAATTGCAGGTCCTTCACCACCATCATCGCGAACTACAGCTCCTTCACTAACATCAACGTCAACATCCCCAAAATGAACATCACCACCATCTTCTACTCCAGCTCCTTCACTAGCATCAAAGACAACATCCCCACCATCTTCTACAATATCGATTGGCTCAACATTTGTTGCAACTGTCACTTGCAACTGTAGTCCTCGGATATATTCTATGCTACGAATGTACCATGGAAGGACCACCTCATCACTTCTTGGAACCATCTTGCTTATTGGTTTAAAACCCTATAAGAAAAACAAACCGTCCAAAATAACAGCATGAACGCAATCAAAACAAACAATGCGTATAAAGGGTTTACTCACCGGGTCAAATAGCATGGAGTAGTGTTTTTTTTCAAAGGTTTTCATTTTCGACCAGGCTACACCACGTGGGGTCTTTGTATGGTCTTTGCTCCACCACTGCATGCTGTTAGGGAAGCTTTCCAAAATCCATATCTGGAAAAAGGAACATAGTTAGGCCCAAAAATAAGCAAATGACCACAAATTAAGCATAAATCTTACATTAGTCAAGTAACGGTAGAATAAATCTATGGATATACAAATTAAGCATAAATCTTACATTAGTCAAGTAACTGTAGAATAAAATATTACCTTTAGGGCATATACAAATCCATACAAATTGTATGTGTCATCTTTCTTGGGAGATTTTTTGACCGGCTTCGTTGCTATACCGTCATTATGCTTCTTTACCACATTTACCGTTCTTTTGTACAAATGTACCCAGAAATACTCCCCCCATGGATACGAATTCCACACAGGCAAATCCTCAATCATTCTCAACATGTGGTCCGGAATGTTGAACCTTGGTTCACGACCCATGAACACACATGTTGCAATGATCAACAAACAAACCCTAACAGCATCAACATCCAATAAAGCATCCCACTCTGGACCAGGCTTCAGCAGTGCCAACAGCTCATCACCCTTTACTTTCTTACTCTTAAGGTTTTGGAAATGAGGAAAAATACGATCATAGAATGGACTATTTCTTAGCCCTCGAACATTACGACCTATGACAGTCTCTTCTTTAGCAATAGGCCCAAAAACAAAACCGGTTATCAGACAAAATTCTTCACGGCCAAAATCAACCACATTGTCACCTATTTTAAACCTAAGGGAAGGGTAATCATCACTTTCACCCACATTAACCTCATTTTGATAAAAATGATGTAGCAAATGGGTATCTGCAGAAAAAGGGGGGGGGGGGATGTCTAACCATGCCCCAAATACAGTTGTCCTAAATAAGGTTGCTCTATTAATGTTCAACATACCTCTGATTCTTGTAATGTATTCTAATCTGGATCTAACTGTTACCTTTGCGGCAGACATTGTAATATGTAGCAGGGATGGCGAAATAGCCCTACCCTTAAGTTTAAAATGGGTCAAAATATGGTGCGGGAATGGCGAAATACCGTCAGTGGCAACACACTGACGAAAGGTGATTAGGGTTTAATGAATTGGAGGGGTTAGGGGTGGAAACGAGCCGAGCCGCTCGTGAAAAGCTCGAGATCGGATCGGTAAAAAGCTCGAACGAGCCGAGCCTAAACGAGCTCGAGCCCGAGCTCGAGCCTAAGTTTGGGCTCATTTAATAATCGAGCTCGAGCTCAAGCTCGAGCTCTATAAAAAAAGCTCGAATAGGCTCGCGAGCCTAAACGAGCCCTAGAAATATATACGTATATGTATTGTCTATACGTATAAACGAGCTTAAAAGTAGTAAACGAGCTCGAGCCTTATGTAATTAACGAGCCGAGCTCCATTTTAACTTTGTTTTCTTTAAAAATCATACAAATTAGTCGAGCCCGAGCTTGAGCTCGAGCTTGTGAAAATTTTCACGAGCCGAGCTCGAGCTCAAATATTAGGCTCGAAACGAGCTCGAGCTCGAGCTCGAGCTTTCTAGAATATAAACGAGCCGAGCTCGAGCTCTGGCAGGCTCGGGCTCGGCTCGGCTCGTTTCCACCCCTAGGAGGGGTTGTGGGATGGGGAAGAATAAGAAGTTTTGGTTTGTGTGTTGTGAAACGTGATTAGGGTTTCAGGAAGAAGAACAAAAATATGAGTTAGGAAGAAGAAGAAGTATGATTAGGGTTTCAGGAAGAAGAACAATTGTGTGTGAGTGGGAAGAAGAAGTATGAGTTTGTCTGTTTCAATTTTAATTCAATTGTTTTGAATTTTAAGTGTATTTAAGTGTATTTTGTATTTTAAATCAAATGAGTATTTAGTGTATTTAAGTGTATAAAATTGTACCCTCTACCTAACAAGTCGCCCAAGTATAAGGAATAGTGAGACCCATTCGCCCAAGACTTTTGTACTATTATATAATAAAATAAGATAATACTTTTTTACAAAAAGACAAAAAATCCAAAGTCGCCCAAGTTATGTAGGTCCCAGTCGCCCAAGAAGTACATACTGCAAGAAGTACATCTTAGTACTTTAGTGGGGACATACATAGGGACACATGTCACCATTATATGAGATCCGTCCAAGTTTTGTTGAGCGACCTGATCCCTGGGGTATTTAGAGAAGAAAAATTTTTTTTTTTGAGACATCTAGAGTAAAGACCCTTGTACCTTTGGGGCATTTAAAGAATTTTCTCATATCAATATACCACTGAGTGGATCAGGATGGATATATAGTTTGAACAAAGTATAAACTACTGTAGAATGCAAAATAATAAAGGTATTAAAAGTGACAAAAGATTATCTATAACAATCAATAGCTACTTAAGTAATAACATATCACGTTGCATGCTATCAATTTATGGCGTGCTTAATTAATCAATGTTTGTGTACAAGAGATGTAGCCATATCAAATGCATATGAAAAAATGATTGCTAAAAGAGTAAAGGTAATAACAAGTAATTCATTAAAAGTTAAAAAAGGAAAGTTAATTTAGTCTAATTCGAAGTATTGTCTTTAAAGTTGAAGCAATAATAAAAGTACTTGAAAATAGGGGCGGAAACGAGCCGAGCCGAGTCCGAGCCTGCCAAAGCTCGAACTCGGCTCGTTTAAGTTTTATAAAGCTCGAGCTCAAGCTCGACTCGGTACGAGCCTTATTTTTTAAGCCCGAGCTCGGCTCGTTTATACGATTTGAAAATGAAAAATAAAAGCTTGGTTCGTAATATATCTATTTTGAACTCGTTAATAAGCTTGTTATTGAGCTCGTTAATAAGCTCGCGTATAATACAAAATCATAACGTTTTATATATGTTTAATACTTAAAATTTTCTAGTATCGTTAGGCTCGGTTAGGCTCATGAGCTCAATCGAGCTTTGTATGTAAAGCTCGGGCTCGGGCTCGATTAATAAATGAGCTTCAACTTAGGCTCGGCTCATTCGAGCTTTTTATCAATTCAATCTTAGATTTTTCAGGAGCGGCTCAGCTTATTTCCACCCCTGAGTTGTTGAACTCAATATAGAACTTTTTATTTTCAGTTAAATAGTAAATAATTATAATATACAATAAATATAGATTAAATATCATTTACATACCAAATTTTTTTACATACTAAGGGATCAATCTTCACCCTCCATCTTTATTTGATCTAATGAATGAGATTAATCACAACAATTTTAAAAACCCACTCTCATTTTTTTTTTCAAATATTAATTTTCAAACCGTTAATCGTCAAGCGAAAAAAAAATACCGTTACGACGAGCATTTAATTATCTTTTTATAGATAGGCACTTTGATATACTTTCGACAAAATTATTTTTTTTCACGTTTTTCACCTTTTTTTTTTTTTTTTTTTTTTTTTTTTTTTTTTTGTTACTGAAATTTGCGTGAAAAAATCATATGTGATTTAACACTAATATCACATGTGATTTTTTCATGCAAATTTCAATAATGAAAAAAAAACAAAAAACCAAGAAAAAAAAAGTAAAAAAAGGGAAAAAAAAATAAAATTTATCGAAAGTATATCAAAGTATCCGTCTATAAAAAGATAATTAAATGCTTGACGCAATGGTGTAATTATTTTCTCTTAACGATTAACAGTTTAAGAGATATTTAAATTATAAAAAATAAGTGAAATATATATATATATATATATATATATATATATATATATATATATATATATATATTATATATTAATCTCAACCATTTGATTTGTTTTTAGATGAATGATGAAGATGAGTCCTTTGGTATATAAGAAAATTTTAGTGTGTAAAATAACTCTCCTCATAAATATATGCAACTTATTGCAAGGTTAAAGGTTTTTATTGAAGATTTAAGATCAATTGAGGACAAAAGTTTGTGTACATACAAAGTGACTGATCCTGACCTTTCATTCACGGCTGTGTTTGGTGACCTAGATTATTGGGAGATTATGGGGGCTACAGCTTTTTTTTCATAAAATAATCTATTGTCCAAAAAGTAGTATTGTTTGGCTGCCAAGATTAAGAAATATTACATGAAAAATAATCTCTAAAATTAAAAGTTCATCCAACAAACTTTTCAGAAAGGACTAGAGATTATTTTTTGTATAATTACCATTTTAACCTTCAAAAAAACCAAGTTCATTATAAATCATAATAAAACCCTACTTTCACAGCCACATAACAGACGGCCATCAATCTGCTAGTCTCGTATTTTCTTTAACCTCTCACTTCTGGTAAGTTCATTGATTTACATTATTATAATTGCGTTTTGATTAGAATTGCATGGTACTGGATATTTGTAGAATTGCATGGTAGTGGTTCAATTGCATTTTAATTAGAATTGAATGGTACTAGTTCAATTGCATGGTGTTGCATGGTACTGGATATTATCGCTACATTTGCTTTACATAACTACATCCGTAACAGCTCACAAGAAGACATGATGTTTACGGTGATGGAGGACAATCCGGATTATATACCACGAGACGAACTTCACGATGTTCATAGTCATGAAACGAACAATGAAAACAATTTTGAATGAGCATCTAACGAGATGAAGCAGATACGTAACGATATTGGTACTTTAATATGGAATGCACATCGTGGATGATAATTTCACATCATTTTAACGTTGTTTGTATTTTTACATGGATTTTCATGCAATGCTACATATTTATGATTTATATCAATAATTTTATTTGCTATTCTTATTCATATTGGGTTTGTTATTTGTATGTCCAATTACATCATTTTACACTTTTAATCTACAATTACAGCTAGTTTGCCAAACACTTCTACAAAAAAAAAGCTACATTTTTAATATTTTTTAGCACCAGCACCAGCACCAGCACCAGCACCAGCACCAGCAATTTTTTCCAAACACACCCTTCATCTAGCGGCTGAGATTAAACATTATATTTACACTACAAGGGTATTTTTTGTCAACATAAAAGTCATATTTTAGATCCGGCTCAATTGAACGATCATTAATTCACACACACAAAGTGTATGTTTCCTTCTTCTCTCTCATCTAACCGTCTTCTTCATCATGTACATCACGTAACCGTAATTTTTGCTCTCAATTCAATAAGTGATCACCTTCTATCTCATTATTATTAGCCGAATTATAAGCTAACTGATTTATTTTTTCATCTAATATTCAGGTTTTATGGATTCGCTTCAAAATTATGTTTCTCCTTCTTCTGAAGAGATCGTTGCTGATGTTTCTACTACTTCTGAAGAGATCGTTGCTGATCTTTCTACTAATTCTGAAGAGATTGTTTCTGATCTTTCTACTGCTTCGGAAGAGATCGTTGTTAGTGATGATGTTTCAGCTAAGTATACTGAGGAGATTGTAGCTTATGAACACGGTGATGAATCCGAAGCTATTAAGAGTAAGCATTTTGATTATTTTTAATTTTTACTATAAATCGTATGTTAATAAGCTATGTTATTAGTTGTAAGCTCTGAATGAGCTTTTTAGTTTGTTTTATTTTATTGAATTAAGCAGTTTTAATGCCTGAATAAGCATATTTAAGCTTTTAGTTGTAGCTTATTAACACTTTGGATATTTCACATGTGATATTAAGAACATTTGTGTGTTATTGCATTTTTAGTTAATCAGTGTTTTTATTTGTGCTTTTTTTTTTCTTCAGTTTTGAATGCTTTGAAAACTCCTGAATCGTTTGCTACTCACTCTAATTTTGATACTCCTGGTGGAACTGTTTATTATATTCCTAAAGTTCCTGTGGACGTTTTACTAGTTAAGGGCAAATTTTATAAGTCGATTGATGAGTGCATTACTGCCTATATGAAATATGCTACTAAAGCAGGGTTTGTGGTTAGGAAATCATGCCAGAAAAGATTGAGGAATGGTGTTGTGAAACGAAAGTATCTAGTGTGTAATAGAGAAGGTTGTCATAAGGGAATTCATGTAGACACCTTAGACTTAGAGAATAGTGACAAGCAGAAGAGAAGTTCGAACCTGCATATCACAGGGTGCAAAGCACATGTTATTTTTGACTTGATTCCTAGTACTAGTAAGTAAAGGTTGAGTGTTTTTGATAGTATTCATAATCATGAGCTTGAACGTGAAGAATATAAGCATTTGTCAAAGACTGAGAGGCAGTTAACCTATGCTGAGCAAGTGTTTATTGTTAAAGCGGCTAGCGTAAATATAGGTGCAACGAGAGCTCATCACCTCTTAACCGGTTTGAAGGGTTCTTATTTGCTTGTTCATGGTACAACTGTTGATTTCAAGAACTTTTTTAGGAGTGTGAACTGCTATATAGGCGATAGTGATGCACAAATGCTTATATCTAAGATGGAGAATAGAAAGAAGCATGTGCCGGATTTTTCGTTTGATTATTTGGTTGAAAATGCTGAGCTTGCGGCAATTTTTTGGGCTGATGAAGTTTCTAAGTACAACTACAGAGAGTTTTGTGATGTTGTTTCGTTTGATGCTACTTTTAGAACAAGCAAGTAAGTATTTATAGGTTAAATATGAGATTTCATGATTTGATTTATGTTTCATTGTTTAATGTGTTATTTTAACTATTTTTGATTTCTTTTTAGGTACAAAATGGTGTTTGTTCCTTTTATAGCCATAGATAATCATCGGAAGTGTGTTACAGTCGCTGCAGGCTTGCTGAAAAATGAGACTGCATATTCGTATATATGGTTGTTGAAAGCATTCATAAAGGCATTCGGTAAAGCTCCAAATATTGTTGTTACTGATCAGGATGGGGCAATGAGAAAGGCTATTGAAGCCGAATTTGCTGGTTCGAAACACAGACTATGCATGTGGCATATTACGCAGAAGCTTCCTGGAAAGGTATTTTTCTGCCTTCTTGTTATTTCTTTTGTAATATCACATGTGATACTTTATACTCAGTAGTTTCTTATTGTTTTATCACATGTGATATACTTTTTACAGATATGTTCAAAAATCTATGATCACACTGACTTTAAAAAGAAGTTCAATCAAATTGTTTGGAATATGTATATAGGTCCGAAGGAGTTTGAAGATAGATGGGGAAAGTTATTGGACGAGTTTAGTTTGCAGAGCCATAAGTGGTTAACTGTAAGATCCTACGAAAAACCGCTATGATAATCATTATTAATTTATACTAACCTCGAGTTAATGTCTAATAGAACCCATTTTCACGGGAAAATTAAAATTTTTTTTCTCACCCCAACACAACTTCACAACGATTAACGAATATCGGCACTAGCTCTCGACAAGCGTTACGAAACATATCTATTCCACAACAATTACTAGTTCACAAATCGCAAATATAACTAATTACAAATAAAGCCACCAAACTTATAACTATACATTAATCACAACTTATCTAAATATAAATCACTAATTACAATTAAATTACACTAAACTCTCTTCACCAAAATACAAACCAATCGGACCAAATTATTCCAGGCCCAACACCACCCCAAATTTACACACATCTAGCCCAACTATCACATTCAATTCTCTTAGGCTATTTCAGTTATAAACCGACAGCTAAACACCACCAAAAACACGACTCATGCTTATTAATTATACACGCGACACACCTATATTTGTAAATCACTTGAATCACCACTCATCGGACCATACCCACGCTAAATCCCAGCCCCGAATATCAAAGATTACTATAATAATTCAAGCTCATTTTGCTGTCCCATTTTAACCCAAACCAACGAAAGAAGTCCATCGAAACACAACCATTTCTAAATCCGACCTTTCATGCAAACTTTTCAAGACTTTTACTAATATTCTTTCACGTGTAAAAAGGATGTTAGAATCAAAAAAGACCAAGCTAGTACACTAGCCTTATTCTTAGAAAAACAATAAGAACTAGAAACGTGTAAATCAGTAAGACATGCATAACTATAGTCCAACAACAAGGGACAAAATACCACCAAACTCTCAAGATATTTTGTAAAGACACACCACCTCTCCAACAAAGAACAGTAGAAGCAAATAATTGAGAGCAACGTGTATACATCTTCTTCTATAAAACAATCTACCACCCTCTATACTACTCTCATTCTCCTTCCTTTCACCCTCACTAATCTCCTTAAAAGACCAGCCACTTTAGTCGAAACTCAGAAAAACAATCAAGCGAAGCAGAAACCTGTGAAAATGTAATTCGAACTCAGTTGGTAAATTGTTTACTTCGCCCTTGTAATTTCAGTCGAACCTCACTGTTTTTCTTTACCACCTTTCACCTTCACTATCTCTCACTCACTTTCAATCACCTACAATGCATGCTACTGTCCTTTGATCCAGTTTTGCTAAGTCCTGCAGTCCAGAAGCTCTCAAAACAATCGGGTGCATAGTTCAAGTCGAAGGATGATATATTAGTCGATACGGGTTGAGCTTGAATACGTTCCTCGTATCTCTGTCCATAACCCACGTCTATAACCTCTTCTCGAATCACTAGTAAGTGTTATGAAAGCCATTTGCATCCATTGATACATGTAATATAACCCATGCATGCATCTTTACGATTTAATCAATACGTACATATTTATTTTAAATAGCTACATTTACTCTATAATACTCGCACATGATATTTTATATATTCAAAGTCTGAGAAACTAGAAAAACAGCCCTCTCACGTTAGGGGTTTAAGCGCATGCAAGTAATATTCATACTTAGCTCACCCATAACAACTAAAAATGGAAAACATTTAGAAAAATATTAAGTGCTTCGTTTGTATAATGCAGTTCTAAGCTGCTCTAAACGCGACCCCATATCTCACGAATCGAATTATTAAGCATGCGTTATTTTCCCCGACATATTTAACCACATGACTAACTATTAAATTCATGAAGACAACTCTTAAAATAACTGCAACTCGACCTTTAAAACTTGTCAATATGAAACACATCAAAACTGTCAACACATACGAAGTAAGTTGTTAACCCATTAAACCATTCTTAAAAATTGTTAAAAACAAGCTGGCTCTTAAGAACTTTTATATATGAAAAAGAGTGATAAGTGAACTTTTGAATTAAAACCATGTTGAGACTTTCGTAAAACAAACCTGTACAAATATGACACCATCGAGCCCTTGGCTCAATGGTGGAGTCTGTAATAATCAAATCGATCCATCAAGGTTCAAATAGTGAAGATTTGCATGATATAAGTATACATACTCTATGAATTATAAACCTGCTTGCTACGCCACCAAGTAAAAACCCAAACCCACGATTGGGCTAGCAAGCCCAATGACTACATCTACAAATACCACATATATGTTGGACTTTAAGGCCCAGTTGAAATTAGGTAGGAATCACTTTGAAAATTCAGCATGCATAAGGTTAAAAATATAGACTCTTAAACAGGATCAAAGGAAAATAAATAAAACTTTATAAATCGTGAACTATGGACTAAATTTACAACGCACTTTCACATCGAGGGACTAAAACTGTCAACCCTCTAAAACAAGGACTAAATCTGTAAAAACAGAACATATAGGGTATTATTTGACAAATTATTGAATGCCAAGCCTTATGTGGACATATGGACAAATTTTGGACTATTATGGACTTTGGACTTAACCGAGGACTAACGACGTAACGCGACCACAGTTAGACTAAGAAGGATAAAATCTGAAAAGAACAAGGACCTATTTAACTTTACTTGACATTCTTAGCTTATTTTCATTTTGCACCCTTCATTTCATATGTATGTTTCATTTTAAGTTGTGCATTATTATAGTTTCGTTATTAGAAATATTAGCGACATCACTTTGCATATCAACTCCGCATGTTTTGATAAAGTGATATTTTGGATCGACTGAGATAAGAATCAAGATAATATTATAGATATATCATATTTTTAACTTGAGGCATTTTAGGCATATCACACATTCACATCACCGATCAAATCGTTATACGATTTATCCTTTCCACATTCGTTATTAGACGTAAGTTAGAATCTTAGACTTCGCTTATACTCAGGTCTCGTATTGAAGAAGTTTTCGTGATCGTTTACTTGGTCTTATAATTTCGTCTTGTCAGGGATACGCTCCAGGTGAGTCGTGGCCCCTACTTTTCACACTTGTTTTTAATAACTCTTTGGGGGAGATACATGCTTTAACTGTTTTATACTACTTGAATTCTCTTATGATTTACTCGAAATTATCAACTATGCTTTACCTATTTGAATCATACTTGAAAAGAATATATGCTCAATATATGTGCAAATAGTTTGTCTATCTTAAACATGGAACTTGAAACATAACATCTCTGAAGTACTTGACGTAACATGATACTGAAATTCACCATATGTATTCATATAACAAATGAATGAACTGTTACTCGTTATGATATTTCTATATTCCATTAGAAATAATTGCCAAAGATCAGAATACGTATATTTTATGAACCTTGAGACCTATATTGCCTAAGCTTACTTTATTGCCAAAAAGTCCCTTTATCATGAGCCATTAATCACTGCGGTGAGCGCGAATATAGCAACAGCTTCGAAACCTGTTGGTGGACTGACAACCTATCCCACTAATACTAGGACGGAATGCTTAACCGCTAGTCGTATTAGTCGCGATGCGCTATATTTGAGAAAAATAGGAAGTGGCAAATCACCTATTACACGAGGGCATAAATTTTCATCATTAATTTGATGATCACCTCCGTTTATGCGGTACTTTGTTAACGTTTTGCGCGTCATGAGGCCGAAGGCAATATAACTTTATATATGAATGTTTCATATATATATATATCCTAGGATACAGCTGTATTAGAAGACCACCACTTTTCACAAATAGACTTCAGACTTTAGACTATTATTACTTTATGTGATATGATTATGAATCTCGTACTTGAACTTTAACTGTTATCATATGTGATTTAAATTGAGAATTCTATAAAGACAACTAAAAAGGCTTAGTATATCGCTACTTTCAAAAGTTAATCCAATATATCATTTCGAGCGTATAACAACGTAGCTCATATTCATCTATAATTTGAAACTTATGATCGTTTGAGGTCATACATGAATTACTTGTGAATTTTATTCAACGCGACTTGTTATTTAATGAAGAATTACTATTTATATCGACAATCAGTATACACCTTTCAAATAAAGTTATTTTCTATAAACTCCACGAACTCACCAACCATTGTGTTGACATTTTTAAGCATGTTTATCTCAGGTAATTAACGGAGCAGGACAAGACACGGAGCGGGCATCCTTTACTCTGATAACTTTAATGGTGTAAAATCAAATATGTCATTCCTCCCAAATTATCACATTTTCTCATGGGGTTTTCAGATCAAATAATTCACTTTTGTATCAAGAATATTCTTTGAATGACATATAACTTTCAAAACGCCCTTTCCGGGCCGTTTTCTGAGATTTAAACTTCGATCCTCACCGTAACACCCAAATTACTTTTCCGCTTCTACAAACCAAATTTGGGGGTGTTACAGTTTGGTATCAGAGCCTATGGTTATAGAGAATCAAACGTTTTAAAACATCGAACTATAACCACACTTTCAAATAAATGATTTACACCTTATCTTCTTATGCCTTCCGTGTCTGCAGACTGCCGTGCTCAATACATTACCTATTAAGATTATTTTGTACTAATCTTTACATGCTTAATGTTTATTCCTCACACACTACACACTATACTATTTCACACTCAACGTTATATATATACTCTCCAACTATTTCAAGTATCGTACCAACCATCTTTAATTATCTTAATCGCATCTTTATAGATGCGTGTGAAATCAATTTTACTGTACTTCCGGAAAATCCGCGCAGGAATTATTTTGTTAACTAGTATGAATATTAAATCAGAAATTCTTAAGCAGGATGGGTTGCGATGTCTTTATTTGAATGATTGGGATGCCTTTTATCTAAATAAAGAAATTGTAAGGCGCCGAACCATAAGTTTATATTTCCTTATTTACATTGTTTGGGACGCCTCTCTATGTAAATAACGAATTATAAATAAGTGGGCTTATTTATATCTGTAAAGGGGCACTAGTATGAAACCGATAACCATAAAAATTCATCAAACACACAGCGTAACTCTCATTAGAACCCTTAAATAGTGATACATAGTGATAGTATATGAATTCAAAGCAACACTCCTATCGTAATACTGTCTCTTACTATTCCAGCCACTTGCATTAACTATTTCTCACACAAAGACAAACAAGATTTCTCATCCCCTAAAAGCCGGGATATAGCAATTTTCTCTACATACACCGAATCTTCATTCAAATATCTCCATGTGAGAAATCTGTTATCGACAAAACTCTTTGTTTAACAAGTAGGTTACCCGCACAGATTTCTGTAAAATATCTAAATCTAGAAGAGTAATGAGTTCCTTTCCAAGTTGTGTTCATAGCATAAACATCCAAACACCATATTATTTAAATAAACTTTACAGAAATGCTTAAACATTACAAACGATACTGAATTAAAACAGCACATAAACCTAAACCTAAACTTCAAAGGTAGTCCGGATGATCCCAAGTCTGAGAATTGTTGGAATCATAGCCGTCATCATAAGGATCAAAGCTCGCCAACTTCTCTTCCTCCCATTGAGCTTCCAATCTGCTCAGCTCCCAATCCATGGCAGGAGTCCAACCACCATCACCAACTGCCACATTTTCCTCGAAACTTGGCTGGAAATGATCCAGATGAGGCAAATGTTGTTGTTGCACAATCACCCTCGGTGTGGATGAACTTGATGCACCTTGTTGTAGTTGTGGTTGTTGTTGATGTTGTAGTAGTGGTGAATTCTGTTGTTGTTGTTGTTGTTGTTGTTGATGTTCAACCCTAGCAGCTTCAACATTCTCTTCCAAGCTCCAACGAACCTTGTTAGAAAGCTGGTCATCTATCTGATGAACACAAGACCACAGCGATTCGATGACAGCAGTATCCTTACAAGATTCATCATACAAAAACTTGTCGATCACATGCTTCCTACCATCTGAGATGTCTGTGCACTTAGCATAGCTTTCTCTAAGTCGTCGTTTCAATTGTTTCGTAGCTTCAAACTGCAGAATGACCTTCACAATAGCATTTTGATGATCCACGTCACTACCCTCCGTTTCTGCTTTGATGTACAGTTGAATTTGTTCAGCGGTATGTGGTAGCTTACAAGCCATTGATTGTGTGTGTATAGGTAACCCAACCATGCCAATGGTATTTATAAGGGTTTGAAAAATATCTTTCAATTAAGAAATATAATCGTTTGTATTCAAACGGTAAAACTTTCAAAATCTATGTCTAGTAAAACTAGCAACTAGCTCTGAGATACGTGGTAAATAAAATATTTACTTTGGTTTTCGCAATTCAACGCAAGAGGCAGGAACAAATCGCGTTAAACACGCCCCACTATGATTTAAAAATCCTGAACACGCCACATACAAGTAACACTTTTCATACGATTTGACTACACATCCTCTAGGAAATAGTGAACCTCCTAACGTTCTCTCGAAACTCTTAGGCATTATACAAAATTTCGATAATCTCGAAACTATCTAGTAACCAAATACGCCATGGAACATGTGTTCAACAATCGCCAAATTAAAATTATCCTTGAAACATTTATCCTTGACCCATTGCTAACAACAATCCAACGCACCCTTGTTTATCATTAATACTCGAACTCAACTTAAGAACTTGAGATTTATTTCTAATCTAATCGACTCATACCCGTTTACTTTGGATCATTCACTTAACAACACATCAATATTTTCATATGTCTAAATTAGGCACTTACCAATAAATCATGAGTAACAAATCTTTTCCAGTCACTCGATCATAAGATGACCAAAGTTATCATCAAAGTTTAGCCCGACCGTCATGGCTTCAACAAAAATCATATATTACCTAAACACTTTGTGTAATTTAAGTTCCCAACAACCTCAGCAAACGCCAACGAAACCCTGTCTAGTTATTTGGTCATACTTCATTTTGTGGACTCAACTACAACCAAAACAAATCAACTTTCGTACTTCTCTTTTGCCCCCAACAACGGTTAACAACCCTAAGAAACAAATGAAAATTTTTTTTTACTACAACACATCCCATCTTATAATATATTAATTTCCCCGCTTAACTTCCATACTTAACTAACAACTTGGATACTTTGAAAAATAAATACAAACAAGCTATTAACGTAAGACACGGTTTTATATACAAAGCAAACCAACTTTGTGTTATCACTTAAGACTTTATCTAACGAGTTTTTCTTTACAAAAACTAAAGTTCAACAACTATTTTTACATTCATCAAATTCTCGTCTGAAACTCTCATTATTAAAAATCTACAAACTCTTTGTTTGACGAATAGTTTATACCATAAATTTGTGGTTTTCAAAAATTATGAATCCTGCGATAGAATAACAATTTTCATTCCAAAAACATAATCTCGAAACAAAATAACTCATTCATACATCTCACTTTTAGCCAACCTCAGTCCAATCTACACTCATTATCCATTACTCACTGCTGTATTATATAAAAATCGAGAACAATACGAAACTAGAAACTATGAGAATTCATAACAATCTATGGAAAACACAAATAACATAAACTTTATTTGAAACCACGGAAGTTAATACATAGCGAAATGATTAACATCAGAAGTGCTAACAATACAATAAACACAATGTAAGGCATACAATCTTCAATCGGTTGACCCACCATAGAAACAACAACCCCCACCAACCCAACAATAGCAAGAGCCACCATAGGATGAAGCACCTTAATTATTCTGCGCCATAAAATACAACAAAATATTAAAAGCTATATCGAGACATATAATTAAACATAAACGAGATTTTATTCCACATTCATTAAAGGTTACATCGACATACAACAAAACTACTCTATAACCACACTAGCCCGAGATCCTCACCCCAAAATCTTATCCACATTGATCGCTAAAATCGTGAGAGGTACGATGAACACCAAGGATGCGATGTAGTAATCAGAGTTTTCATCAGGGAAGAAGGCCAGATAAACGGCGACAAGGACAATGTATACAGAGGCGGCAAGGACGACGATCGGCGGCATGGTGTGAAATTTTTCGGGGAAGATAAAGATGTTGAATGAAAAAGGGGGAGCGGAAAAGTGAAAAAGGAAAAAGAGTGGATAGGATTTAAATAGGGAACCTAAGTGGAGAAAGTACCCAGTATTTTACTATTCACGATCATTAAATTTCAAATCACTACCACTAAAAATCCCCTAGTCTCGACCATTGGAACCCTAAACATTAAGTGCTAAATACTTCCTACTTGCAGCTGTTACTTTCACTATTCGTAACCCATAAATTAAATTATCGACCAAACATTCGAATCTATTTAGTCCAGTACTAATAAATTTAGATGAAATCTCGCTTTTGTTAGTCAAATAAGAAATCCTTCGACAACATCTTCCATAAACTCTCACCTCGGTACATCACACTTTTCAATACTTATCACGGACTGAACTTCGGGACGAAGTTCAAATTTGAGGGGTAGATACTGTAAGATCCTACGAAAAACCGCTATGATAATCATTATTAATTTATACTAACCTTGAGTTAATGTCTAATAGAACCCATTTTCACGGGAAAATTAAATTTTTTTTTTCTCACCCCAACACAACTTCACAACGATTAACGAATATCGGCACTAGCTCTCGACAAGCGTTACGAAACATATCTATTCCACAACAATTACTAGTTCACAAATCGCAAATATAACTAATTACAAATAAAGCCACCAAACTTATAACTATACATTAATCACAACTTATCTAAATATAAATCACTAATTACAATTAAATTACACTAAACTCTCTTCACCAAAATACAAACCAATCGGACCAAATTATTCCAGGCCCAACACCACCCCAAATTTACACACATCTAGCCCAACTATCACATTCAATTCTCTTAGGCTATTTCAGTTATAAACCGACAGCTAAACACCACCAAAAACACGACTCATGCTTATTAATTATACACGCGACACACCTATATTTGTAAATCACTTGAATCACCACTCATCGGACCATACCCACGCTAAATCCCAGCCCCGAATATCAAAGATTACTATAATAATTCAAGCTCATTTTGCTGTCCCATTTTAACCCAAACCAACGAAAGAAGTCCATCGAAACACAACCATTTCTAAATCCGACCTTTCATGCAAACTTTTCAAGACTTTTACTAATATTCTTTCACGTGTAAAAAGGATGTTAGAATCAAAAAAGACCAAGCTAGTACACTAGCCTTATTCTTAGAAAAACAATAAGAACTAGAAACGTGTAAATCAGTAAGACATGCATAACTATAGTCCAACAACAAGGGACAAAATACCACCAAACTCTCAAGATATTTTGTAAAGACACGCCACCTCTCCAACAAAGAACAGTAGAAGCAAATAATTGAGAGCAACGTGTATACATCTTCTTCTATAAAACAACCTACCACCCTCTATACTACTCTCATTCTCCTTCCTTTCACCCTCACTAATCTCCTTAAAAGACCAGCCACTTTAGTCGAAACTCAGAAAAACAATCAAGCGAAGCAGAAACCTGTGAAAATGTAATTCGAACTCAGTTGGTAAATTGTTTACTTCGCCCTTGTAATTTCAGTCGAACCTCGCTGTTTTTCTTTACCACCTTTCACCTTCACTATCTCTCACTCACTTTCAATCACCTACAATGCATGCTACTGTCCTTTGATCCAGTTTTGCTAAGTCCTGCAGTCCAGAAGCTCTCAAAACAATCGGGTGCATAGTTCAAGTCGAAGGATGATATATTAGTCGATACGGGTTGAGCTTGAATACGTTCCTCGTATCTCTGTCCATAACCCACGTCTATAACCTCTTCTCGAATCACTAGTAAGTGTTATGAAAGCCATTTGCATCCATTGATACATGTAATATAACCCATGCATGCATCTTTACGATTTAATCAATACGTACATATTTATTTTAAATAGCTACATTTACTCTATAATACTCGCACATGATATTTTATATATTCAAAGTCTGAGAAACTAGAAAAACAGCCCTCTCACGTTAGGGGTTTAAGCGCATGCAAGTAATATTCATACTTAGCTCACCCATAACAACTAAAAATGGAAAACATTTAGAAAAATATTAAGTGCTTCGTTTGTATAATGCAGTTCTAAGCTGCTCTAAACGCGACCCCATATCTCACGAATCGAATTATTAAGCATGCGTTATTTTCCCCGACATATTTAACCACATGACTAACTATTAAATTCATGAAGACAACTCTTAAAATAACTGCAACTCGACCTTTAAAACTTGTCAATATGAAACACATCAAAACTGTCAACACATACGAAGTAAGTTGTTAACCCATTAAACCATTCTTAAAAATTGTTAAAAACAAGCTGGCTCTTAAGAACTTTTATATATGAAAAAGAGTGATAAGTGAACTTTTGAATTAAAACCATGTTGAGACTTTCGTAAAACAAACCTGTACAAATATGACACCATCGAGCCCTTGGCTCAATGGTGGAGTCTGTAATAATCAAATCGATCCATCAAGGTTCAAATAGTGAAGAGTTGCATGATATAAGTATACATACTCTATGAATTATAAACCTGCTTGCTACGCCACCAAGTAAAAACCCAAACCCACGATTGGGCTAGCAAGCCCAATGACTACATCTACAAATACCACATATATGTTGGACTTTAAGGCCCAGTTGAAATTAGGTAGGAATCACTTTGAAAATTCAGCATGCATAAGGTTAAAAATATAGACTCTTAAACAGGATCAAAGGAAAATAAATAAAACTTTGTAAATCGTGAACTATGGACTAAATTTACAACGCACTTTCACATCGAGGGACTAAAACTGTCAACCCTCTAAAACAAGGACTAAATCTGTAAAAACAGAACATATAGGGTATTATTTGACAAATTATTGAATGCCAAGCCTTATGTGGACATATGGACAAATTTTGGACTATTATGGACTTTGGACTTAACCGAGGACTAACGACGTAACGCGACCACAGTTAGACTAAGAAGGATAAAATCTGAAAAGAACAAGGACCTATTTAACTTTACTTGACATTCTTAGCTTATTTTCATTTTGCACCCTTCATTTCATATGTATGTTTCATTTTAAGTTGTGCATTATTATAGTTTCGTTATTAGAAATATTAGCGACATCACTTTGCATATCAACTCCGCATGTTTTGATAAAGTGATATTTTGGATCGACTGAGATAAGAATCAAGATAATATTATAGATATATCATATTTTTAACTTGAGGCATTTTAGGCATATCACACATTCACATCACCGATCAAATCGTTATACGATTTATCCTTTCCACATTCGTTATTAGACGTAAGTTAGAATCTTAGACTTCGCTTATACTCAGGTCTCGTATTGAAGAAGTTTTCGTGATCGTTTACTTGGTCTTATAATTTCGTCTTGTCAGGATACGCTCCAGGTGAGTTGTGGCCCCTACTTTTCACACTTGTTTTTAATAACTCTTTGGGGGAGATACATGCTTTAACTGTTTTATACTACTTGAATTCTCTTATGATTTACTCGAAATTATCAACTATGCTTTACCTATTTGAATCATACTTGAAAAGAATATATGCTCAATATATGTGCAAATAGTTTGTCTATCTTAAACATGGAACTTGAAACATAACATCTCTGAAGTACTTGACGTAACATGATACTGAAATTCACCATATGTATTCATATAACAAATGAATGAACTGTTACTCGTTATGATATTTCTATATTCCATTAGAAATAATTGCCAAAGATCAGAATACGTATATTTTATGAACCTTGAGACCTATATTGCCTAAGCTTACTTTATTTCCAAAAAGTCCCTTTATCATGAGCCATTAATCACTGCGGTGAGCGCGAATATAGCAACAGCTTCAAAACCTGTTGGTGGACTGACAACCTATCCCACTAATACTAGGACGGAATGCTTAACCGCTAGTCGTATTAGTCGCGATGCGCTATATTTGAGAAAAATAGGAAGTGGCAAATCACCTATTACACGAGGGCATAAATTTTCATCATTAATTTGATGATCACCTCCGTTTATGCGGTACTTTGTTAACGTTTTGCGCGTCATGAGGCCGAAGGCAATATAACTTTATATATGAATGTTTCATATATATATATATCCTAGGATACAGCTGTATTAGAAGACCACCACTTTTCACAAATAGACTTCAGACTTTAGACTATTATTACTTTACGTGATATGATTATGAATCTCGTACTTGAACTTTAACTGTTATCATATGTGATTTAAATTGAGAATTCTATAAAGACAACTAAAAAGGCTTAGTATATCGCTACTTTCAAAAGTTAATCCAATATATCATTTCGAGCGTATAACAACGTAGCTCATATTCATCTATAATTTGAAACTTATGATCGTTTGAGGTCATACATGAATTACTTGTGAATTTTATTCAACGCGACTTGTTATTTAATGAAGAATTACTATTTATATCGACAATCAGTATACACCTTTCAAATAAAGTTATTTTCTATAAACTCCACGAACTCACCAACCATTGTGTTGACATTTTTAAGCATGTTTATCTCAGGTAATTAACGGAGCAGGACAAGACACGGAGCGGGCATCCTTTACTCTGATAACTTTAATGGTGTAAAATCAAATATGTCATTCCTCCCAAATTATCACATTTTCTCATGGGGTTTTCAGATCAAATAATTCACTTTTGTATCAAGAATATTCTTTGAATGACATATAACTTTCAAAACGCCCTTTCCGGGCCGTTTTCTGAGATTTAAACTTCGATCCTCACCGTAACACCCAAATTACTTTTCCGCTGCTACAAACCAAATTTGGGGGTGTTACATTAACAAAGATGTTTTGTATACGTTCATGTTGGATTCCTGCATATTTTATTGAGTCCCCTTTGTGTGGTTTGATGAGGACGACATCTAGGTCTGAGAGTGAGAACACCTTTTTCTCTCATTTTACAAATTCAGGTTCTACTCTTATGAATTTTATGAATTGTTTTGAGACGGCAATGGAAAAACAGAGGCATATACAAGAGAGGTTTGATCATAAGTCCATTGATTTTGTTCCGAAGCTTAGAACCTATCTTAAGATTGAACTTCATGCATCAAAGGTTTATACTCGTGCTATGTTTGAGTTGGTTCAAACAGAGATATTTGCAGGCGCATGGTTTTGCCAAATAGATAACAAAAGTTTGGTTGAAGGATCTGAGGTGTCTATTATTAAAGAGAATAAATTTGTCGATGAATTATTGGAGAAGAAGAAAGCTAGGTTTAAAGAGAAAGATAAGAAGAAAGTTAAGGATAAATGTAAGGATAAAGATAAAGATGTAGAAGAAGAGCCGATTAACCTATTTTATAGAGAAGATGGACTGTTTAAGGTATGTTAGTTTCTTTAAAACATTGTTTAGTTTTTTTCTATGTATTATCACATGTGATTTTTAACTATCTTATTACTTTTTGTCCATGTAGGTGTTGCGTAACTTAGAAGATGGATCAGTTGTATGTTCCTGTCAGCTTTTTGTTCGAGTTGGAATATTATGCAAACACATTTTCTGTGTCTTTAAGAACGATGGCATTGAAGTGATCCCAAATCAATACATATTGAGGCGTTGGACAAAGAACTTTATACCTGCTACTTTGAGGAACAAAAGGAACATATATGGTGAGAAGAATGAGATTGTCGAGAATTATGCAAATGAGGCAACTTCTATTGTTGATCACTGGGTGCATTTTTCGAGTAAAGACGAGCCAAGGTTATCTGCTTTTGTTGAGAAATTGAAGTTGCTAAAGATTGATGTTGAGGTTGATTGCCCAAATCCCCCATCTAAGGACAAGCTTGATAATTTGGAAGAATTTGTTGGAGTTCCGAAGCCGCGTGTAGTTGATGTTAACAATCCATCTATTTGTAACCCCAAAGGCCGTAAAAAGATGCGCATAAAATGAGGAAAAGAGCAAGCTCTTGATAAGAGTTCCAATAACAATAATGCATATTCACTATGTGGAGCGACAGATGGTCACAACAAGAGGACCTGCCCAACTAAGTATAGAGTAGATG
Organism: Artemisia tridentata subsp. tridentata; assembly: GCA_021014915.2. Classification (NCBI taxonomy): domain Eukaryota; kingdom Viridiplantae; phylum Streptophyta; class Magnoliopsida; order Asterales; family Asteraceae; genus Artemisia; species Artemisia tridentata. Next base: position 122,056,538 of record CP139509.1, read on the forward strand.
AAGAATTGGTTCAATCAGAAATTAAAATAGAAGAGGACGACTTGGATCAACCCGAACTTACAAGAGAAGAGGGTGACTTGGATCAACTAGAAATTACAAAATAAATCGTCCGCATATATTTTTTTTAGTATCTTTGTTATTTTTAAATTTCCCAGATTGTGTTGAAGAAATTTGAGTAACAGACTTGTACAGATTTTTCAGTTATATATCACATGTGATTTTTTTTGTTGATGATTTTTCAGTTATATATCACATGTGATATTATATGAATATCACATGTGATTTTTAATTGCCACTTTCTTTACTATCACATGTGATGTTTATGTTGATGATTTTTCAGTTATATATCACATGTGATATGTTATGAATATCACATGTGATATTTAACTAAGTTTACCAATTTTTATGTTGATGACTTTTCAGTTATATATCACATGTGATATTATATGAATATCACATGTGATATTTAACTAAGTTTACCAATTTTTTGACTATCACATGTGATTGTTTATCATTTGCCTTCCATTCTCCTTATTATGCAATTTGTTATAGAATGCATAGGCGATTAACTATGGCTGTAGGAAAAATTATATAACATGACATTTTATACCCAAAATAAATCCGTAGATGTTTCGGCTTTTCATTTCGTTCTTGTAAACAACATAAACATAATCGAAGTGATGATAGTTAAATTGTACCAACATACGACATAACCGATCTTACATACGACAATGTAGCAAATAGTCTAACATAGTAAAATATAACCAACATTGTTTTTAAACTGCTTTAGTGAACTACTTGACTACGCTCCACCGTAAACTGCATCAGTTTCTAAACTGCACTTGGAACATGAATTGCGCCTTGTTCAACTTTCTTCTTCTTGATGTTGTCTTTTATCATCTGTTGTTTTTTTTCCTTGTCTGTGTTTTCTCTTGCAAACTGGTGTGCGTGTTCACTCATCGTTTCCCTATGCATGTTTACGTCATGCATCAACATCTTTGTTGCTTATTTGACTCTCATCTTGATCAGCTCCATTGTTTGACCTTCTGTTTCAGTTGGGAAACCCAAGTTCCATTTTGAGGCTGCTTCTCCATTGTAGTTTTCCATATACATCATCACGAAAACGCCACAATCAACTTCGTTATTCTTAGTTCCCCACTTTAGCCTCATGATGGTAGTCTTTTTGTTCATCACATCTGACGCTCTTAGATGCTCGTATCTCTCCAAGTGTTTTGAAAACAGCTTTTTCTGGATAAAAGAAATATAACTGAGGTTATCACATGTGATGTTTCAATAAATGTTTGTTCGGCTAAGCTGCAGTCTTAGTGTATTCTACAGCAATTGATATTACACATTATTGTAGTTATTAAAATTTCATTACTTACCAAAAGATCACAGACATTCTTGTACTTTGAATCATAAGTTTGGCCAGAGTTTGAGTTGTCGATGATGACTGATGTTCCTTTAATGAGATTGAATACTACCAGGTAGTAGTGCTGATGAGCAATGATCGGAAAGAATGCCTATGTAAAAAAAAAGAAATTGAATTTTAGTTCTATAGGAAAGATAACAAATCAATTATCGATAATATTTGAAATAATATATTACCCATTCAATGTGTTGCATTGCCATATCAATTTCATTCTTTTTAAATACACTTTCCATGCTTTCATGGAATGATTGAATTTGCTTCTTTTCGTTTTTCATCTTCCCTTCAATCATATCTTTTGACTGTTTTTATAAAATGAACAAATAATATTGTTAACAAATACATGTACATTTTAGTAATTAATTTTCAAAATTTTATATACTTACAATCATTGCTGTGTGGAAATAGTGCTTCATTCTCACTCCTTTGTTATTCTGATTTTATTCATAGTTTAGAACTGCAGCAAAGCTATCGATGACATTCGCTTCGATCTTTAGAGTTGGAGCTAAGGTCTGCATATTATCTCTAATCGTAACAGCTCCTGAGTTTGTTTCAAACACGAATTCCCTATACAATATATATTTTGATATTATAAGCATAATTACCTTTTTTTCTACTGTCATATGATTATCTAATAAACTAAAAGATACTTACATCGGGTCTCCCAGCATCGAAAACAGTTCGTCTGTCACCATCATTTCATCAGGATGTGTTGGCTTTCTTACATCAGTTTTCTTGTTCATATATGGTGAAACAAGAAATCTTGAAGGCTTTTCAGACTCTTTTTTCAAGAATATCTTCCTGCACTTCCTTGTTTTCTTCTGTTGAAGGTTTGTTTTCCTGTGTGGATTGTTTTTCGATCTAAGCAACTGGGTTCGTGTCCGATTGGCTCAGACCCATACCAAGGGAGAAGGATGGTGGTGTGTATGATCTTCTTGCTGATTGCCTTGTTATCTTTTCCATTGTTGGTGTTGCGACTGTTTTTCTTGCTGTTTCCCTTGTCGCCTTTTGCATGGTTGGTGGTGTGTCTGATTTTATATCCTTTTCAATTGTTGGACCAGGCTCCATCCCCTTCAGTTGCGAACTTCTTTGTATTGCTTCATTAATTATATCATCATACTTTTCTTCGCTACTCATGTAGGTTTCCAAGAAATCATCTTTCTCTTGCGATGCCTTCTTCACTTGAGGGGTCTCAAAGGTGTCCCAGAAATTAGCTTCTTCTTGTGATGCCTTCTTCAGTGGAGGGGTCTTAAGCTTAGTGTAATCCATCGCAGGCTCTTCAACCACAGGCTCCTCCACTGCAGGCTCCTCAACCGATGCAGGCTCCTGCACTTTAGGCTCTTCAACCGCAGGCTTCTTCACTGCAGGCTCATCAACCAATGCAGCCTCATCTACCCCAAGCTTCTCCAATGCAGGCTCCTTTACCGCTGCCTCTTTTACTTTCTCAACACTCACATCAACATTCTCGTCATTCTCTTCTATTATCTCATCATTCATCTTATCATCATTTATTTCCTTTTCAGAATCGTCTCTTTCTGTCTCATCATCCATCTCAGCATCTGTTTCAATTGTTCTATCTTCGTTTTCACCCTTCTCAACCTCTGACTCTTCATTCTCATTTTGATCATCATTGTCGTCATCTGAGGCTGAAACTGTTAGAAGCAAGTCTTTAACGTTGAACAACTTCATGTATCGCTTAGATAACTTGTACATCATTTTGTCTTCATTGTACTGGCTACAACCCTCATGCAGAGTTTCAACCAATTCTTTTCTTTCTTTGGAAATTCTTATCAATGATGCTTCAATCGAGCGATAAAAATCCTGCAAAACAAGTATAACAAATTAAAACATTTTTAATTTTTTAATGATCCAATATCACATGTGATATTGAGTATATGTGTAAAAACCTTTGAATTCAATTATCAAAGTTTAGTTTATTTACCTGTTTTGTCACTGGTCTTGTCTCTTTCTCATCTTCTTCTTCAAAGTATATATCAGCCCCTTTGTATAGATTTAGATAGCCAGTTTGGTCTTCATCTGGATTGAATTCATCATGATGCTCGAGCTTTCCCAAACATCCTTGTTTCTTTTCAAGATCGATTCTCTTTCTCATCATTGGTGTGTTCCAGCTTCTGAGTGCCGGTCTATGACGCATCACTTTAAATGCTGGGAAGTGTGTAGAATCCAAGTACAACAGCTTTTGTACATAACAATAAGAGATTGTGTAAGTCTTTATTTCTTATTTGTAATAATCACATGTGATAAACTAAATAAATTTTTAGAAACATGAAAAATAACTTACATTGAGGAACGTCAGTGGACCATAATAGTAGTTGGTAACTTTCTTCACTTCCTCCCAGTTATGCTTGCTTCCCTGCAAGCGATCAAGTATGTAGCCACACCAGTCGATGTCTGCTATGTCATCATCCACTTTCACATTTCTTAGCACGATATATGGGCACTTTCCACCACTTTCAAGTGTGGCCATCGTGCTTGCATATAGCATCAAGAAATTTATTTTGAACATGAAATCGGCATTTTCTGTGCTGTTAATTTCCTTTGCAATAGCAGCTGGTGTGGCCTTTCCTACGAGATAAGCATACTGTTGTTCCCATATCCTAATGAATTCATCATCCCATTCTCTCGGTTCCATTTCATCCTACTTTCTCCTTCCCATTGGAACACCAAGCATGCCATGAATTTTTTGTCCTGTTACCTTTATTGAACCTGTTTCTAGCCTTAGTTCCATGCTTTTTGGATGGAAATGTTCAATCACATAAAATCCTGAAACACCTCGAAGTTCGTTCAATGGGAAGTTTATCATTGTTTCAAACCCCATTTCCTTAAGACACCTCTTTCTTTCGTTAGACAAGCAGTACATTGCATCAAACAATGGCTTTGGGGAAGACCTTGTTCTGCATGTACGATAGGTGGTTTTCTTCACTCGTTTTTGTGGTTTTTTGGGGGAATCTGTGGTTTGTGTTTGGGGAATTTCTTCTTCTGCATTGTCTGACATCTCATTCTCCTTTTCATCTTCTGATTTTTCTTTCTCACTCTCTTCTTCATCTTCATCTTCATTTGATTTCAGAGTAGTACTTCTTGTTACTCTTTTTTGTGTTTCATCAACTGTTAACTTTGGCTTCTTTTTTCTTCTTGCTGCCATCTTCCTTACGGTTCCAAGTTTTCTTTTCCCTTTTATGTCTGGTTTTTGTTCTTCTTCAGCAACTTTCTTTGCCTCCTCTTCGGCTTTTTTAGATTCTTCTGCCGCTTTCCTAGCTTTCTCGGCTTCCGCGGCTTTCCTTTCCTCCTCAACTTCCACTGCTTTCCTTGCCTCCTCAGCTTCCGCTGCTTTCCTTTCTTCATCTTTTCTAGCAGCTCTCTTTGCTTTCCTTTCTAACTTCTTTTGCAACTTTCTTTCTTTCTCTCGTAGCTTAGCAATTCTTTCGGTGACTGATTTCTTCTTCTTCTTTTCTGTATTGAAATTTGTATACGCAATTATAAATCATATGTAATAATCAAGTTTCATATGTAATGTCACATGTGATATATGATAACATTGTATTTACCTTTACTCTTAGTTGCTTTTGACTTTGAAGTATTTGTTAGGAACGACATTGATGAAATATTTTTCATGACATCATCGACATCACTATCGTTGACCTTTTCTTTTTTATCTGTATTTACACACATAAAATTTTCAATTATTAGATGTAATTCCCAAACATATCACATGTGATACATAACATATCACATGTGATATTTCACTAGAATATACACATGTGCTTGTGTATTTCTAACCTTTGTCTTAAATGAAGGCATAACCGAAGGCTATGCCTTCATTTAAGTCAAACATTTCATTCATTTTTACAGTAAAATCAGAATAACATCAACATAAACTGTCTATATCTGAAAAAGGCTTAGTCGTTGGCGAACACATAGCCGAAGGCTATGTGTTCGTCTATGACTATGTGTATGTGTTAGACGAAGACATAGCCGAAGGCTATGCCTTCATTTAAGGCAAACATCTCACTCATGTTTATAGTAAAATCATAATAACATCAACCTAAACTGTCTATATCTGAAATATAACTTTCTATCACATTTTTCTTCACAAAAATCACAATAACATCAACAAAATATCTGTGAACACTGAAAACATAACTTCTAATCACAGTTTTTTCAATAAAATCACAACAACATGATCAAAAACTCATTAAACTTTGAGATCTAACTATTTATCACAATATCTTCATCACAAACTCTATAAACAGTAATCATCATTATTTAATCATAAAAAGCAGTAACGGCGAGTAAAAAAAGATGTAAATGGAAAAAAAGTTGATTATTATACCTGAAAACGATTTTTTTTATCGTTTTTAGTCGTTTTTTTTGTCGGAGTTTCGTCGTCTTCTTCCTGTGTCTCCGTCCCCGTCATGTATTGACTCATTACGATGTCGTCGGCGTCTTTATCTTTCATTTTTAGGGCTTTTTTAGTGTTTTTAAGATCTAGGGCATGGTTATTTACGGTTATCGATAATTTTGATCGGTTTTTGTGAGTTGTGTGTGTTTTGAGTGTGTGTTTTGGTGAGAATTTATTGAAGTTGTGTGAGTAGCGGGAGTTTAAGTGGTAGATGGTGTCAGAGTTAATGACGGTTATACCCACGCACGGTTATTTATTATTTTTTTTATTAATTGTTTTTAATCTAGACCGTTGGATGAGATGCTCATGGACGCTTTGGATGCGTCCATTGGTACGCGAGCAATGTTTTGTTTGCAATATAACCGCCCTCTTTATTGAATTAAAACCTTACGTACCAAATTTATTGTAAAATTTTAATTCATTTACGTTTTTATCGATATTACTCGATAATGTATTTAAGACATTCTTAAAATTAGAGGGTTAAAATTTTAAACAACACTTACAAAAGTCGTAAAACCATGTAAGGGGGTGGCGCCAGCCCAGTGCTAGAATGTCAAGGAAGTTGGTGACATGATGACATGGGAGCCGACAATCGAATCCCCTGTAAACCGCTGCTGTAACTATAAATTCCTTGTAGGCTTAGATCCGACCTGCACGAAAGGCTAATGGAAAATGAAATTACATCTGAAAAATTAAGTGTCTTAAATTTGTATACTTGTAAAAGCCCTCTAATAAAAGTTATTTTTAAAACAACCTTACAATAAAAAATACATATTATTATACATATTATACAAACTAATAAAACACACAAAGCTTCATGCTATTTATATGAAAACAAGTTGATGGTACATATGGTGTTAAAAACCGGACTGGACCAACGTGTTCAACCGGTTTAACCGGGAATCGGGGTCACTACCGGTTCGGCTAGCCAACAAAAATCGTCTGAAAGCAAACCTGAAAGGACTATCGGAACCGGTAAAAATGAATTAATCGGGTCAGACGGGATCATTTTATTTTTGTTATTCTCAAATTAATTAGCTTGTAATTATTATTTTGTTGAGAATAGATTTTAATAACAGGGTAATCGTCACCGTAAAGCAACGCATTGCTAGTTAAAATAAAATAAGCAAACTTCCATTGTAAAACATACTACTTTCGTCCCAAAATATAAGTCCATTTTGACTTTTTGAATCTAATTTTGACCTTAAATATTTTTATTTGTATTATATAATACAGTACTTGATAAAAATTATACTAATGAAAAATATATTTCGAACATAATCTATTTATATATTTTGTATTTAGTATTATATAATACAAATAAAAATATTTAAGAACTTGAATTCAAAAGGTTAAACTGAACCGATGGAGTAACTTATTTCAAGAAAGGATTAGATCTTGCACACACATCATAACAAATGACATTCTCAGCAATACTTTTAGGGCACGTTTGGTAGAGAGAATTTCAGAGAATAGAAATGGAGTAGAGAATAGAATTCAGAGAATAGAAATGGGTAGAGAAATTTAAAGTCAATTCTAGTGTTTGGTAACATGAGAAATAAACTCGAGAATTGACAAAAAAAAAAAAAAAAAAAAAAAAAAAAAAAAAAAAAAAAAACTTTTTTTTGAAAGAATTAGAACTTTTGTTTGTTGATTTTTTTAAAAAAAATATATTTTTTCTAAATAACAATTCTAAAAAATATATATTTAAAAAAAAATATTTTTTTTTAAATTATTTTTTTTATTTATTTTATTTTATTTTTTAAAAAAACTTATTTTAAAAAAAAATTATTTTTTTTAATTTATTTTAAAATTTATTTTTTTATAAAATTAATTAAAAAAATTATTTAAAAAAATTTATTTTTTTCTAAATAACAATTCTATAAAAAAATATATTTTAAAAAAATATATTTTTTTAAATTATTTTTTATAAAAAAATTATTTTAATTTTTCTTTTAAAAACTTATCTTATAAAAAATTTATTTTAAAAAAATTATTAATTTATTTTATAAAAAATACATTTACGTAAATCGGTTTGCAACTAAATTTTTTTTTTATATACATATAATAAAATAAAATAAAAGCAATTAAAAAAAACATTTTTTCAAAAAAAAAAAAAAAAAAAAAAAAAAAATCCATTTCTCTAATTTCTCCATCAAAATGATGGAAATGGAGCAAGCCAAATTACACTACCAAATTCTCTCAATTTCTCTCCATTTCTTTACCAAATTCTCCACTTTTTCAATTCTCTGTACCAAATAAGGAAAATAAGTCCAATTTCCATTTCTCTGCCCTCAATTCTCTGTACCAAACACACCCTTAAGTCTTTACGAGATAATAATTATACTTTGACAAACTCAACACGTGTTCATGTTCTTGACCACTTATCATATCGTTGTAGTGAACTACTCCGTACTATTTACAAAGAAAATAGATATAAATCTTGTAAGGGGAAAAAAGATTTTTGACTACCATAAATCATCCAAACTCGAGATGTTTGAATTATCTGTAAACTGAGGTCTTAACTCTTAACCAATTAAATATGTTCATGGGCAGTCAACATATTAGTTTTTTATTTTAAATTTTTTAATGAAGTTTGGAAATTTATCCAACCTAATCCAAGGTTCTAGAATTAAGTGATATCATGGTCCTCAAGAAATCTAAGGGTTTGTTTGTTTTATTAAGATGTTTTAGGTCTAAATCTGATTACTATATCTTACCGGTAAGAGGTCGTTAGAAAGTCTAAATCTGAACGAAATAATGTTATTTGTTTTTGTATGATTGTCACAATGATTTTAAGTGCTCGTTTCTGCAATTTATTTATTAAACCAACGTAATACGATAATAAGTAACTTTTGTAAATATGAAACAAGATTTTTTTATCATAAATATAACATAGTTAATAAACCATCAAATATATTATATTAACACAAGTCTTCAATATCTTATCGAGTAAGAGACAGTAAGACAAGTCCCCCACCTCTTATTGAGTAAGATGTTATATGTCTAATTGGGTCTGACTCAAAAGAAAAAAACAAACAACACTAATGTCTTACCGCCTCTTACCACCTCTGACTCAGTAAGAATAAGAGGCTAGTAAGACATTTTTACAAAAAACAAACGCACTCTAAAACTCTTGCGAGGCCTTTGATGAAGTCTACAACAACCCTTAATCATTTTAATACGAATTTGCACGATTTGGAACCAAACCAAATTTGTACAATGATTTTTTCTTTTAAAAATCAAACCAAACCAAAATCCATATTTATATAAATATATATCTATATATATCTTTTATATATTTATATCCATAAAAGGACCTATTACCTTTTTTAACGTTTCTAAACATTTTTTATCTGTGAAAGTAACCATCACTATATATTTGAGTACACAACGTCGTTAATTGAAAAAAGAGTTAAAATTATGCGGTGCGGGTTTTTTTGGTCAAAACCGAAACTCAAGGGAATTCAAATTCGGTTATTGGTTCGGTTTGATCTCTCCGAATTCAATTTGGTTCGCTTCTCAGTTTTTCCTTTAAAAGAAATTTTGACCCAAACGATTCAAAACAAATAACACGTGAAACAAGATAATTCAAAAAACCGAACCGATGAACACCCCGTGATGACCACTAGTTTTTTTTTAAAGCAAATTTCTCTAGTTTGGACTTTGGATTCTTTATTAATTGTTTAACGATATGAAATACTTATTTGGGCTCAAATAGTCGATGATTGAGTTAATGGATAAAATCTTGTGTGGTCCAGATTTATGGGCCTGATGAGTTAAGTTTGTGAAATATAAAAGTTACTCAAAGCATCAAAATGGAAGATGTATTTTGGGAAAAACTTTAAAATTTGGTTTTATAGGGAGAAAATTTTCAAATGTTACTCTTATTTTGGTGCTTATCAAGGGATAAATTCTGACCGTCTATCTAGTTTAATCTAATAGTGGGGATTAACCTAAGATTAAATATGAAAACCTAAGGGTGTGTTTGTTTCATTAAGATGTGTTTGGTCTAAATCTGACTATCACATCTTACTGGTAAGAGGTGGCTATAATATCTGAATCTGAATGAAATAGTGTTGTTTTTATTATTATATATAATTGTATGAATGATTTTAATTGTCCGTTCAAAAACACATGGTTTTGGTTCACCGCTGTCAATAAACGTACTATGATTATCAATTCAATTTCTCGGCTTCATGAAAACTGGTTAGGTTTTTAATCCAATGAACCTGAAAAATTTAACCCAACACTATATTTGTAGTCTAAATTATAATACCAAATTTATTTAACCATTTTAACCTTTTGGATTGTACTGTTTTATATTTGGCCCAATCAACTAATAATAATAACTTAGCCCAAAAATAAGTAACCTAATATAACACCATGGGTATGTATGCCCTAATCTTAGCCGCCACATATTCATTGATAGCACGTATCTACGAAAATTCTTTCTTTCTCTTTTTCTTTATTTTCTTTTACCAAAATTGAAAAAGATCTAAAATTCTAATCTGCTACCCAATTAAAACCCATGAATGTTTTTGACCTATCTCTTTGAATTGCCGAAGAACAACACACAAATCATGTAATTCGTTTTTCTTGTAATTCGAACCCAGGTAGGTTTGAAAGGTGTGGGGATGGCTGTTAAGAGCCAGTCAGACCTAAACTCCATGTCTGATCGAGTAAGATGTTATTCCTCTGACCGCGTCTGACTCGCAATAGAAAAACAAACAAACCCCATGTCTGACCGCGTCTGACTGGTAAGATGTCAGAGGCGGTTTAGACATTTTTGGTAAAAACAAACACCCTCTAAGTCCATGTTTTTTCCCCTTTTCTTTGTCTTTTTGTCTTTCTTCTTATTATTATTATTCTTATTTTTTTGGTCATTTTTTTCTAATTCACATTTTTTTTCATTCACGTTTTTTTTTTTAAAATTCCATTTGTTTTTTTCGCTTTTATACGTTTTCGTCTGTTTTCATTTTTCGTCTATTTTCAAACATTTTCGTCATTTTTTATACGTTTTCATCCGTTTTCAAACGTTTTCGTCCGTTTTATACGTTTTCGTCCGTTTTCATTCGTTTTTGTCCGTTTTCACACGTTTATATACGTTTTCGTCCATTTTCAGACGTTTTTGTCCGTTTTCATACGTTTTCGTCTGTTTTTTACTTTTTGTCCATTTTTAGACATTTTCGTCCGATTTTGTACGTTTTCGTCCGTTTTCTTACGTTTTCGCCCGTTTACGTCCGTTTTCGTACGTTTGCATCTGTTTTCTTATGTTTTTGTTTGTTTTCATATGTTTTCGTCCGTTTTCGTTCTTTTTAATACGTTTTCATCCATTTTTCATACGTTTTCGTCCGTTTTCTGATGTGTTTTTACGCTTTCATACATTTTCGTCTGTTTTCATACATTTTCGACCCTTTTTTTACGTTTTCATCCGTTTTCTTACGTTTTTGCCCATTTTCGTCTATTTTCATACATTTTCATCATGTTTCTTACGTTTTCGTCCATTTTTCATATGTTTTTGTCCTTTTTCATACGTGTTTTTACGCTTTCATTCGTTTTTGTCCATTTTCATACGTATTCGTCTGTTTTCTCACGTTTCGTCCATTTTCTTACGTTTTCGTATGTTTTCTTATGTTTTTTAATGTTAAAAGTGATATTCAGAATATCACTTGTGATTTTCTTATGTTTTCGTCCGTTTTCTTACGTTTTCGTCCGTTTCTTACGTTTTCGTCTATTTTAATACGTTTTTGAATATCAAAATTGATATTCAGAATATCACTGGTGATATTTTGAATATTACTTGTGATTTTCTGATATTCTGAATATCACAGAATATCACTTATGATATTCAGAATATCATTTGTGCTACTCAGAATATCACTTGTGATATTCTGAATATCACAGAATATCACTTGTGATATTCAGAAAATCACAGAATATCACATGTGATATTCAAAAAATCACATGTGATATTCAGAATATCACAGAATATCACTCGTGATATTCAGAAACGTCTGAAAACAGACAAAAACATTTAAAAACGGACGAAAACGAATAAAAATGGACGAAAACGTAAGAAAACGGATGAATGTGTATGAAACGAACGAAAACGCATGAAAGCGTAAAAACACGTATGAAAAAGGACGAAAACGTATGAAAAATGGACGAAAATGAAAAAATGGATGAAAACGGACGAAAACGTATGAAAACGAACGAAAACGTAAGAAAACAGACGAAAACGTATGAAAACGGACGTAAACGAGCGAAAACGTAAGAAAACGGACGAAAACGTATGAAAACGGACAAAACGTATGAAAACGGGCGAAAACGGGCGAAAACGTGCGAAAACGGACAAAAGCGTATTAATACGGACGAAAACGTATGAAAACGGACGGAAACGTATGAAAACAGACGGAAATGTATGAAAGCGAAAAAAAATGAATAATAAGAGACAAAAAGAAAAAGAAAAAGAAAAAGAAAAAAAAAAAAACATAAACTTAGGTTTCCATATTAAATCTTAGGTTAATCCTCACTATTAGATCAAACTAGATGGATGGTGGGGATTTGTCCTTTGGTAAGCAACAAAATAAAATAAGAGTATGCAAAATAAAGTGACTCATATATACTAAACCGCATCTGACAATTTTATTCGATACATGTTTTTTACGGTACTTTGTTATGTCTAATATCTGCTTAATTCAATATAAGTTAAATTACAAAATAAAACAGACTGTATTATTACACACACACACAAAAAAAAAAAAAAAAAAAAAAAAAAAAAAAAAGCATTCATTATTGTGTTAGAGGTAACCTTAATCAATGTACAAATCATCACATGGTAAATATTTTGCATTTTGAAATGCGTACACCATGTTTAGGTACTTTTAAAGCGTCTGCTGCATATCCTGTCAACGAGTTCCCTTCCAGCCATCATCGGCTCCAGACATATATTTTTGTCTAGGGAATTGATTTACACACTTGTTTTTTATTGATACACAACAACTAATGCATTCAATAATTGTATTATATTATATGTTGTTTTGAGTTTTTGACAATTTATACACTGATGTGTATAAATTTCTCCTTCATTAGCCACTACCTCGTGGAAGTAGTTCGACAAGAGTGAGAGCTCATTTTTGTTAACAGCTACATCTGAAAGATTCTTATTACAGTTGACAACCTGTTTAAATAATCGTGGTATCATGGACTGTTATATTGTTGCTCATAATGTTTTATGTTTATGTCACACAGTCTTTTGTTGTGAGCAGCTTTCTTCTAACGATTGTTAGCGTGCTCTAAGATATTTGACTGCGTATTATAGTTTTTGATATTGGGTTCTCGATCTATTTAATTAATTTCTTTGTGGTGTTAATTTTTCATGTGAGATTATATAAGTTCTTAGCAGAAATGACGTCCATGTATCTTTTTGTGAGTCGCCACATAAAAACTTGCAGCATTTATATATAGTTTCTTATTTCCGCGTATTAGTTTTCTTACATCAACAAATAAGTCATTAGCTACAAACCGTCACTTGAATGTTCAGTTTTTACGCAGTTTCTCATATTAATAACTTCAATCATGGTATATATAGTGTTACCTTTCTGAAAATTTACAATTTGATAAGAAAAATGACTCATGTGCCGGCCGGCCTTCTGCCTAGGGATGAGCATGGCTACCGAAAAACCGAAACCGCGGTACTGGTACCGAAAAACCGTACCGATAGGGATTCGGTATCGGTATCGGTTCCGGTATTGAATATTTGGGATAATCGGTTTCGGTACCGTTCGGTTCGGTATCAGTTCGGAACTGAGAAACCGATTTAAGATACCAAATGGTTGATACTTTTAATAAGGTAGGAATATGTATAGTCGACCATGCAATGAAGGGGTTTTAATTTTCACAAAAATTAGGCAGTGTTTCTTCCTCTTTCTACAGCAATCATTTATTATCCCACAACCCTAAAATCCCAAATTGTCTTCTAAAATCAATAATATATAGCAAGATTCAATAGCTTCATCATCATCACCAATCATGTATACATCTCAAGTAAGTTGTTTTTTTATATATAAATATTTTCAATCGGTCCATACTCCATAACATTTGATACTCAATTGTTTTTTATATATACTCGGTACTAATCGGTACAAGACCAAAATGCCGGTACCGGTACCGGTACCGTACCCTTGAAATCGGTACGGTAATTGGTTCTCACTTTGGGTCGAGTTCGGTATCGGTACTAATCGGTTCGGTACGGTTCCTGTACCGATCTCATCCTTACTTCTGCCTAGTAAATTTTTTGTTAAAAGAAATTTACAATTAGGTATACAAGCTTATGTTTTAAAAATCAAATGATTGATTTTACAAGGGTTGAAAAAGTATACAAAAGACCTCGAATTTGACCTAAGATATGTGTTGAAAAGTATAACGTGTATACATAGTCAAAACTCAATATCATTTAGAGTCAACAGTTTTGGGCTTCGACTTCTCTTCCAGTTCCAAATGTAGACATTGTTGACTAAATACAGTGACCTCACTCGCAATGCCTTTATCTATTTTTAGTTTCCTTTTTCTTCTTATAAAAATACAAAAACATCTTTTAGGTGATTTTTCCTTTTATAGAAGAGCTGATGATATATGTACTAGGAAAACTAACAATCCAATACTCATCACAAATATCAGGAGTTCTATTTAACTATGGCATGAGGCACAACTCAATTATTTATAAGTCTGTTCAATACAATTAAATGACGAAAGTGACTGTCCTATTCATATATTTTAACCCGCAGTTCATTTTTTAGGACCCGGTGTGACCCTTCTGCAAGGACCTAATGCAAGGACCGAGTCTTATACAATATTTAGTTGTTTCTTGCTAATCAGGTGAAGTTGGAATCAAACCAATGACCTGTTTCACAAAAGGCCCTATCTTTTCCGGCTCCACAAAGACGTTTGTGCTAAGAGAATAGGCATATTGACGAATGTCTCCAAAATTGCACCATGTAAGTTTTGAACTTGAGATGTCTACTAAAAAATTTGGGAAAAATGACTCTATTAGTTCTATACTTTGACATTTTTCCCGTTCTAAGTACTATACTTATTTGTAATATATATAAGTTACTGTTCTTTTAAGTGTTTATCATTTTAAGTATTCTACTTAGTTTATGTGTATAGAATTAATATTCAGTTGCTTGAAACTTAAAATGAGTGACAATACATGCGATTAAGTAAGAGATATATCTATTTAATCAACAACCTCATGATAAATTTAATTAAAAGATCAAATTATGTCATCTCTTTGCTAATAAATCAATATTTAATGTTTTATTTTTATTTATTTATTTATTTTATTTTTTTGCTCTTTTTAGGTTTCATTTTTTCTTTTATACTCATAAACTTGTTGGTATATATCGCAAGAGAGAGAAAAAAAAAACATGTAACTCATATAGTAAAGACCTGCAACTCATATAAAATCTAATCATTAGTCAATTATTATGATTACTAACTTTGCAAATTCTCATTCAACCTATGCATAGATTATAGTCGAGTTTGTCAAAATTTACAGATTAATAGAAATAAGAAATCGATGAACACTTTCGACAAAATTGTAGAAATCTCGCTTAAGAATAAGTCACTCTAAATTGTGTATTTTGATCGAGCATATCAAAACAAGATGATCTATTATGCAAGAGATGAAATAGTTTGGTCTTTTAATTAGATTTATCATGAGGCTGTTGATTAAATAGATATATATTTAACTTAGTCGCATATATTGTCACTAATTTCAACTTTGAGCCAAGTGGATATCAATTATAGACACATAAAATAAATACTCCTAGAATACTTAAAATGGTAAACACATAGTATAGTACCTAAAGTAGGAAAAATGACAAAGTATAAAACTAATAGAGTCATTTTTCAAAAAAAAAATTTAAGCCCATACCAAATTGAGAGTATTGCTAAAAGTATTTAAGGAGAGGGGGATAAAATCATTTGAGCTAAAATTATAAATGATTCGGGTTACAACACAGTTTAACTACTTTTGCATAAAAGTTGCTCAACCTGATTTTTGAATTACGTGTTCATGACTTGACTTATTTTGAGTTAACTTAAAAGAATAATTTACATAAATTACAATCCAGATGGACGTTGTAAACGTGCGTATATAATCCTGTGACTAAGATCCATTCTTTTCTAAAGTGACTTTTAGAACTTTGACTAGGTGAGTGGGAAGTTATACTCGTTATGTTCACTTAAATATGATACTTACTTATTTAGTTTAAGACATAACTTAATGATAATCAGCGAATAAAACAATTAAACAACATTTCAGGCTACTTACAAATTCTTTTTAGTTTCATTTTTGCTAATTTTTGACAAAATCTTGGTAAGGTTGTGTTTCAACTTTCAACTCGTAAGTAAAAAGATTTTCATGGGTCGCTTGACTTTTTTTATTTTTTCGTTTTTGGATAACCTAACTTCAAACAGGATTTATTTTTTCTAATGTAAGATGACATAAACAAATCAAATGATAGTTGAGTCATGAATGATACGTATTGTTTAATATATGGTCCTTCCTAGATATGCCACTTCTTTAGCCGATGCACTTCTTCATCACTTAAAAAAGATTCAAACACGTTCGTACCCAACCAGCTTCAACTTTTCGTTTGCCTTGAAATTTAGGAACTCGACCAGTTCGATGCATCCATTTGGAGCTCATTCAAGCATCTAGTCCTTAAAGTTCCCTTGTGTCCTAAGGTTATTTTTTGTCTTTTAACAATAATTTTGAGACAAAGAAAGTATAATTGTTTGCCAATCTTTTGTTGCTATTATTATTATTTTATTTTTTTTTATTTTTCGAAAGACACGTATGCATTTTTGTTGCAATTCTATTATTTTGTTTAACTAACCTCAAAACTTAGGCATGGTATGAAGCATGGCATTAACGATAAAGATTCGTTGGTATCTTTATATTAAGACACACTTTATTAAAAATTACCGATTAGTAAATATTTTGAGACAACAAGATAAAAAATAAAATATAAAACAGCTACGAGAATACCAGTTAATTTGGTAACTTAAACGTAAACCATTCTTCGTTTCTCCGTATACACTTGATTACAAATCCAAATCCTATATTAAACACATCATTAGACCAGTCCTAATGCTAAACCAAACTCTTGCATGTACCCATATTTGGTTACAGCTCAATTCATTGTACTACCTAAACCGCGTCACATAACAACCGAGTCAAGCTCACACTCCATTGGACTCTACACTCACCCCCCAATAATCCACTCACACATTAACCCCACCCATAATTATTTGCATCTTCATTTTCATTTCATTTGCATTTCAAACTAATTTATTTCTAGTTTTGAAGTGGGTGTGCCCTCACTTCCACCACCATTGTTGAATACTTTGACTTTTGACCCAAAAAAAAAGACACTCACACCTTCCTCCACCCCTCGTGTGCTAACATTATTTATTTAGTCATATTCCTTCATATAAATATCGTTCATCACAATTTGTTCCATTTCATCACAACTTCATATTCTCATTTTTCATTGTTCCTCTAGCTCGATTCATACAACTATTGTGTAACAAGGTACGTTAACACAATTGTTTTTGACACGACTTAAATATACTTTTGGTAACGCTGGTTCTAGGCTCTAGCTCGTTTATTTTTATTTTTTTTTTTTTCTCATGTTTTTCTAGAGAAGATTTTGATTTTTTTTAATATGCAGGTTTTGTTGTGCTGAGGTTGTAACTTCTAAGACATTAAGTTTCTTTAAGTACTTTGATCATGGAAGGAGACAAAAAAATTAAGGTTACACTAAAATGTTCGAAAGTGCTCGAGTTAGCAGCTGTTGACGATGTTTCGGGGTTCATATCCGAGGTAGAAAAGAAGCCGATGGCTATAGGTGAAGTTGGTTTTTGGTATGGACGAAGTAACTCGTCCATACTGAAGATGGGGTTCTACGAAAGAACCCCTTTAATGATTTCTTCCATATACGGAAGCATTCATGTTTTAAAGTACATAATAAGTACTAAAAAAACAGATGTTAATAAAATTTCGGGTTCGGATGGTGTCACTGCTCTACACTGTGCTGCTGCAGGAGGGTCCGTTATGTCAGTTGAGGTAGTTAAACTGTTACTTGATGCTGGTGCTGATGTTAGTTTAACTGATGCTAACGGTAACAAACCTGGTGACTTGATTGCTCGTGGTGTTAAGTCTTCGGTTCGTAAAGGTTTGGAGATGTTGTTGAAGGGCTTTGTTAGTGAAGAAATAGTTTCGACGAAAAAGGAGTATCCAGTTGATGTTTCTATGCCAGATATTAACAACGGGTTGTATGGTTCAGATGAGTTTAGGATGTATACTTTTAAGGTGAAGCCGTGTTCAAGAGCTTATACTCATGACTGGACCGAGTGTCCGTTTGTTCACCCGGGTGAGAATGCACGAAGGCGTGACCCTAACGCTCTGTTCTGAAGTTTAATTATAGCTGTGTCCCGTGTCCAGAGTTTCGTAAAGGAAGCTGTGTTAATGGGGACGCGTGTGAGTATGCACACGGGGTTTTTGAGTCATGGCTTCACCCGGCTCAATATAAGACGAGGTTGTGTAAAGATGAAATTGGTTGTGCGCGAAAAGTGTGTTTTTTTGCGCATAGAGTTGATGAGATGAGGCCTTTGTATGCATCTACGGGTTCAGCAATCCCTTCAGTGAAATCAGGGGATATGAGTCCGGGCTCGGGCTCAAGCTCTAACCAGAGCCCGAGTCCGATGGCTCTTACTTCGACCCCACCCATGTCACCTTCTATTTCTAGTCAGGTGCACGGGTGGCAGAACAAGATGAATCATTTGACACCGCCCGTGTTACAGCTTTCGGGTAGTCGATTAAGGATGGGCTTGAATGCACGTGACATGAAGCAACAAATGATTGATGATTTCTCATCAAATCTTTACAATAATTCGAATCTTGATGACGTTTTTGGATCCGGTCTTAGTGGGAATTACTCGTCTCCTATGAGAAAACCCGTGAATTATACATCGGCTGCGGTTGCTCAAGCAGTAATGAATTCAAGGGCTAGTGCGTTTTCCAAACAACGTAGTCAAAGCTTCATAGACCGTGGCACAACAGGAGCCACGGGCGCACAGTTTTCACAATGGGGTTCGCCTGATGGGAAGTTGGATTGGGGGTTTAATGGTGAAGAGGCTAACAAGTTAAAAAAATCGGCTTCTTTTGGGTTTAGAAATGGTGTGCCTACGAATGTAGGCCACGAGCCAGATGTTTCGTGGGTGAATACATTGGTCAAAGATGTTTCATCCGTTGGCGTAGGGTTGTATAGCTCGTCCGAGAAGCAGAGGTACGGTGTTGGTGGTGGAGACAAGCTGCCCCCGTGGGTGGAGCAGATGTTCATCGACCAGGAACGGTTGGTGGCATAAAAGCAAAGTTGTCGTTAATCGCAGCTCACAAGCTCAGCTCGAGCTTGTTTGCAGTTCCAGCTCGTAGCTACAACTAATTTTACTAAACATATATGAAATAGATTTGTTTATATTCTTTTATCTTCTTTTTAATCTGATGGAATTTGTTTTTCCCTATTTGAGTAATAATACATCTTCGCCATAGTTTATTTTCTTCTGGATGTATATGATAAGTACAAAAGTATAACAACCAGAAATCAAAGATGAAATATGAAAGTTATTCGAATAACAAAGTGGGTTTCATATGAAGAAGAAATGTAACCGAATTTGATTATTCAAGATTCACAATGTTTGTAATGGAATTAAGAGAGAGAAGGATTACAATCAATTTTAGTGAATGAATACAAATGAAATGATAGTTTGTGATTTATACAAGGGAAAAGGAAAACTAGACTAAAACAGACTTTCTCGCCAAATCTTGTAACTAACTTTTGGTTGACACGTGCCAGGCACATGTCTTTTGGTTTAAACTGAATTTGGCGCGTATCAAATCCATCCCTCTTAGAGTTTGACTTTCCACAGTCAAACTTGATTATGAGCAGCCATCAATTGATCAACCCCCGGATAAGTTTTTAGCAGGTTTGTGTACAATTCCCATGTAGCCTATTCCACACTCCCATTAGACCATTGGACCAGCACATATGCCACAACCTTGTTATTCATCTTCCCAAGTCTTCTGTCCAATATTCTAGCTGGAAATACTGACATCATGCCCCCTTCATCACACATTGGTAAAGTACCAGGTTGTTCCGCACTACCTTTGCAAAGTTTCAGTTGAGACACATGAAAAACTGGGTGGATTTTAGCTGCCACTTGGTAACTGCAACTTGTAAGCTACCTTGCCAATTCTTTCTAAGACCTTAAAAGGACCATAATACTTTGCTGAGAGTTTGTTGTAAGGGCTTGGTCTGTTTGTTGATTGTCTGTAAGGCTGCAATTTCAAGTAAACCCAAACACCCTATTCTAATTCTCTGTCTGTTCTATGCTTGTCTGCTAGGCTTTTCATTCTATCTTGAGCCCTCTTTAAGTGAAACTTGAGCATTTTCACCACCTGCTCTTTAGCCTGCATTCTCCTATCCACAACTTCCACACTACTCTCTCCTAGTAAGTAAGGCATATGGATGGGTGGTGACTGACCATACAACACTTCAAAGGGTGTAGTTTGTATGACAGTATGGAAGTTAGTGTTATACCAAAACTCAGCCATAGCAATCCATTGAGTCCACTCCTTGGGCTTCTCACCAGTCATACATCTTAAGTAGCACTCAAGGCATCTGTTCACCACTTCTGTTTGGCCATCAGTTTGTGGGTGATAAGCTGTTGACATCTTCAGCTTAACCTTCAAAACCTTGAACAATGATTGCCAAAAATTACTCAGGAAAACCTTATCCCTGTCACTTACAAAATGGTATTTGGCAACCCATGAAGCTTATAGACATTGTCAAGAAACACTTGTGCTACTTAGGCTGCTGTAAAGGGATGTTGCAGAGGTATAAAGTGGGCATATTTGCTGAGTCTATCCACCACAACAAAGATCACAGTCTTTCCATTGGATTTTGGCAAACCTTCCACAAAATCCATGGAAATATCACTCCATACTCTAGCTGGAATAGGTAGTGGTTGCAATAAGCCTGGATAAGCACTTAGATCAGGTTTTTGTCTTTGGCACACATCACATTCCCTGATCCAATTCTTCACCATTTTTCTCATACCCTTCTAATAGCACAATGAACTCATTTTTTGCACAGTTACTTGTACACCAAAGTGGCCACCAACAGATTCATTGTGAATCTGTGAGAAGATTTGTTTCCTTAAAGTTTCATTGTTACCCACCACCAATTTTCCATTCCTTCTCAATTGACCATTTGCCCATGCATACTTTGTTAGTGCAAGCAGTCTCGTTTGTTTTGATTGATGAAAAACATGTAACTTGATATATAGCATAAAATGTACAAGTTACTTGTAATCTTATTTTGTCTCAACATACATTCAACACCTCTCGACTTTTCAAGTCCTCGTATGATACAACACATGTTCGTACATGTTTGTTATGTGGCATTATGATCAAACCCTTAACAAAATGATACACAACATGAAATTCATTCTAACACAAAAAAAGAAGAGTAATCAGTTAGCAATTCGTTACACGAATTATCAACAACGTTCGCTTTTAGTATCCGTTAATCCACTTCGGGTAGTTCGATCAACAGAAAAAGGACCAAACTGATAAACTATTTCCTCACTAGGGGTAAAAGTTAGTTAATTAAAACCGAAAGGACTACCATTCACTTAAAAACAAAATAAAACCAAATATGAACAAATTTGTTATCATTTTCATTTTCACTTTACAATTTGTTATAACTTCAAAAATTTTAATCAAAATCTGGAGTTTAAAATTTAAACTATAATATGATATCAGGTGCTTGTAAAGTTATATAAAATATGCACTTTTTATTGTTGCATACTAAGTGTTCGATGAAATGCCTGAGTGAACATTGTTTTAGTTATTTGAATTGAACTTTGTGTGTGTGTGTGTGTGTGTGATAATGTGCAATGTGATTGTTTGGTACTAATGTGAGCTCGAGTAACTCGATAAAAGCTTTGCTGGTTTGCTGACATTGAGTCGTGATTTTTCAGTTTCAGGGTCAAATGTGGTATGTCAGTATCAGACAAGGGGGATTTTTATGCCTAAAATGCGATATCCGGGTACGGTTTTATCTTTGTGCACAAGTTTTGTGTTTGTAGTATGTGCGAATGTTAATCATGCTTGATAGAATAGAAATGTTGGTGTCATATATATATTTTTTTTGGTAACCATGATTTCCGACCTTTTTGGCCGACTAATCCATGGGGTTTGAACCTACCGCCACACAGACTCAAACCAGGTGAAGCCCTTCCTTTTCAGGAGGTTGGCGTGGCCACTTAAAGTTGTTTGCACCTAGCGGGAATTGAATTTGAAACCTTACACATTTTAGAGTGATAGGTACAAACCCTTTTGCCACCACGCCACCTTTAAGTGGTTTTGTTGGTGTCATATTGTCACAGTTATGGACATAATTTAAGGTTCCAAGTTTATATTATAACTATGTTAATAGGAGCATACATGTTGATGTTAGTAGACGAAGGTGCAGCATAAAATGTTTGAATTGCTTGAATAAATTGTACCACATGTGAAAATATGCTCTACATCATGCGAACTGCATTCTCGTGTCAAAGATTAGGGCAAGTACCTGTTAACCAATATTCTTGCATACAAATTAGTTTATTTCATATACTTCTGGATTAAGTTTTGTTAGTTGTTACTTTTCGATTCTTTCTCATTCAACAGCAAACCGAAATCCAATTTGGTTCACTTAGTTCCTTGGTTCATTAGTAGTTGTTATATAATGTGACATATAAACGCGTAAATATCCCAATGAGTTTGGCTGTTTCATCGCTAATTCGATTATTTTGTTTATTTAAAGGTTTAAAGAACACAAGAATACATACATTACGCCCAAGCTATCTGGAAAAGAAATCAATAGCCTGTGCAATGAAGCAACCAACTGAAATCTCTCCTGTTAATAAGAGGGATGGAGACGATAGAGCCTTGGTTAAGATGTGTGGAATAACATCAGCTAAAGATGCTGCTATGGCAGCAGAAGCTGGTGCTGACTTTATTGGAATGATCCTTTGTGCTAATTCTAAACGCTCAATCTCGATTTCTACTGCAAAAGAAATTTTAAAAGTTGCACGTGAATATGGTGCAAAGCCAGTTGGAGTGTTTGTTGATGAGGACGCCAACACAATGCTGAGGGCTTCTGATGATGCAGACCTTGAATTTGTGCAGGTAGATATTTGAGTATAAATAGATAACAAGTAGATGTAGCAGGTTATGTCGTTCTATTCAGTTGATGATTTGTTGAAGTTCTAACAGCTTCATGGAGATGGATCACGGTCTGATTTTCCTGTTTTAGCGAAGGAGAGAAAACTAATTTATGTACTTCATGCAAATGAGGACGGTGACCTTCTGAACCATATATCAGATGAAGATTGTTCTTTGGTTGATTGGGTTCTGGTGGATAGCGCAAAAGGGGGCAGGTAATGAAAACCTTATTTTTTCACAGAGCGTCTGGTTTTATTTTGTATCTTTGACGTTTCACCAATCAAAATTGAATCATATTATTTAGAGTAAAGATGGCAATTTTAATCCATTTCCGTTAAAACAGGCATTGAGGCAAATATTCGCACCTAGTTACACCTAATACCACACTTATGCCCGATATTTAACGGGCCAAAAAGGTTAGTATAAAGATTTACCTAAATATGAAACAGGTTAAAGGGCTCAAGCAGGTCGATACACAGTCTTTTACGGCTATATGTGATCCTAGACTAGTAAATGAAGACTGCAAATATTGAATATAGATGCATAATAGAAGGCTTATGTATCGTTATACCATTCTGGGGTATGTCTTAGCATGAACTGTCACGTGCGCACTGTCTTTCATGGCTAAAACTGATCATAGACTAGTAATGAAGATTACACATGTAAAATAGATGCATAAGACAAGGCTTTTGTATCATCATACTGTTTGAGGGAGTTAATTTACATGAACCGTCACATATAAGTGTCTATATAGTGAATGAGTAACCATTTTCTCTAGCAAATTAGACTAATTCCACTTCATTGCCTCGGATCATATATTAAAATTTTACTTCGTTCTCATTTACCAATTCACAACAAAAGAATCTGGTGCCGTTCTCGCATTATCCTTCTTTCTAGATTTCCTTCGCTGTAGGACTCGAATAGAAACTTAAGATATACGGAGTATGTAAATAACTAACAAAGATAAACTTCTTTTAATAATAAAAGATAAAAATCTCATAGAAGGTTTAATTCCTTTAAAATCAAAATTGTAGATTGCTGTCTTAGTCTTTGGCTTTGAAATTATCATAAATGGCAAATTAGTCTTGGTCTCATAAGATTCCTTCCTGCATACTAATCGCACATACTGGCATACTTCTGTTTAGAGGTGGCATAGTCGGCGGATTGATAACTAGACAAAATGGGTAGTTTTTAAGTACTGGCAATGTTGGGTCGAGTGGTGTTGTCCTGAAATTGTCCATTTTATCATGATCAGTAGATGTTTGATTTTTTTTAAATATTGTCTAAAAACTATATTAAATTTCTGAATCAACAGATTAAAAGGTTGTGTGAACTAACGTTATCAACTGATTAAATATGGTTTAAAAACTATATTACACTTTGGGCAGATTTTTGACCTTCTAGTCCATTTCTTGTTCAACTTAACGTTATGATTCTACCAATTTCTTTTTGAGATAAGCATACACAAACCAACCCATTAATAAACAAACGGTTTAAACTGGCACCTGTACTTGTGTTTACCTAATTTGCGGTTTGGTGTACATTGTCAGTGGTAAAGGATTTAACTGGTCCCGATTTAAGTTACCACCAATCAGGAGCAAGTATGGATGGCTGTTGGCTGGTGGGATGAAACCTGAGAATGTAAGTGAATCTTTGTCTATACTAAAACCAGATGGAGTTGATGTCAGTAGTGGTATCTGTTCTTTGGATGGCATTCGGAAAGATAAGTTACGCATTTCATCTTTCATGAACGCCGTAAATTCCGTTCAGTACTAATCTTAGTCAATCAGGAAACATGAATATCCTTTTGTCCTGTAGCTCTTTTTGTTCGTGGTACTATAATTTCCTGTTAGAGCAATTGATATAATATATTAAGTTTGACGTTCCGAGCATCTTTTCTCCTCATATATCCTTCTACTCAAAATGTTACAGAACATGGCTCAAATTGTTTTGTTATTAACTTGTAATGGGTTTTTGGGTCCCCTTAACATGTGTTACATGCATCTGTATGAGATATTAGACCATTTTTAATGGTCCCTGAGATAGAAATATATGTGGAAACCAATAATTGTACTTATTTCTTTGCCTCTATGAAAAAGACTTACAGCTATCTATATAACAATATAGTCAAAAATATTAACATAATTAATTGCCCTCTCCGAATTTATGGAAAGATAAACAATGATGTTATCACACAATCTCTTTACGGCCCACTATTTTGAACCACCCACGAGCTTCGGGTCTGTTTGATAGTATACAACGTCCCCTTCATCACTCACATAATGATCCTTTTTCATGCTACTTGCAAGAAGTCCAAGCAAGTGGAATGGAAGAGGTGCAGATTTCTTTGGCTCCCTGTAATATTTCCCGAGTACTGGCTTAACGGCTTCAGTCTACATCATCCGAAAGTTGGAATCATTAGTGTTTGGTTAGAATATCTTAAATAATTTTGGGTATAAAAAAAATCACGCTTAGTGAAAATACTATTATGAAGAATACTTACCGCCTCTATTAAGTTATAGTGTGGGATTTGAGGGAAAAGATGATGTATAACATGGGTTCCTATGTCATGATGAATGTTGTTGATCCATCCATAGTCGCGATCAAGCGTCGTTAGTCCTCCTCTTAAGTAACTCCATTCCTATTGTTCCCATTGAAAACAATATCAGATAAGCAGTTATGTTGACACAGAACAACTAAGATTTAATATTTTTCAACGAATTTTAGATTAAAAGTCAGGGTCAGTTTCAAACCTTGCCACGGTACCATGGGAGTTTGTCTTCATGGCCATGATGATGCAAATAAGTTACAAGATCGAGCCACATGACGAAACCCTGAATTCAAATGAAAATTTTAGGAGAAGAAAATAACAAAAAATAACATAAAAATTCAATATAGATACTGGTTGAATAAAATGGCTTCGAGTAGATTAACTAACCCAGTAGGGGATGCCGTAGAGTTTAAGTACTTGAACAGGACCCATCACAAAAGATAAACCCACAAGCAAGGCAGCCATGGCTGTCCAACAAACTGTTGAGGTGATTATATCTTTCTTTTCATTAGGCAAAAACAAATCACTGTCCGGATGAAAATGAGAGCCTTTCTTTCCTGGACTGCGACCCCACTGTTATTCATAATAGAAACAAACATAAGGAAAGTGGAAAAAACCAAAAGATGGTTGTTTATTATAAACAAATAATCTTCTTCAAAAACGCTATAGAAATAGATACACTATAGAAAGGCAAATTCTGGACAAATTTTGGAACAGAAATGCAAAAAGTCCTGATTAAGCACTATTTGTTTAAATCACTTTTTCTTGCAAACTGCAGTCATATTTTTGCATTTCCACATGAAGGGTTTTTATTTAGCTACAAAAAAGCCAAATAGGCGAATACAACAGTTTGAATAGCTTATCACGCAAGACTAGAGGTGGCATGGTGGACAGGTTGGTAATGGATGATGTGTTCATGTAGCAACTGGTCTTATGTTAGCACGGGTTGGGTCACATTTTAAAACTCTTTTAAATTAATAATAATCTAAATTAGACCTGGCTGACCTAAACACATTTTTAAACTCTTTTAAATTAATAATAATCTAAATTTCTGAATAAATAGGTATTGGAGATTGCATGCATTAGAAACCAACTTTGGAAGAATTTCAACCTGTTTAACCCGTTCCTTCTATAATTATAATCTTAACTTGACCCGTTTGAGATAGAACACAACCCAAATTGGCTTATTTTACAAATGAATGGGTCAAATAGATGCCTCTACTAAAAAGGTATGAATAGGTCAAATAACCACCTCTACTCAAAAGGTAAATCATGTCATAATAGATGTGACTGAGACTCACCAGATAGAAAGGGTATGCAAGCATTGGGAAAGGTAGAGTGAACCTCAACAACCGAGTAGCCGTGTCTAAACTTCTATAAATCTTTTCAGATAACTAGAAACACAAAATTGAATTTTGTTAGATAAACTTACAGAAATTAAATTCGACATTATGAAACAAAATTACTAGTCTTAAGCTGCTTATAACTCTTGACAGAAACTTACTGGATGCCACGATTCATCCTTCTCAACATGACCATGGTTCTGATGATGAGTTCTATGGCTAATTCTCCTGTAATTACAACCATAATTAATACTACTAAATTATAAAAAAAGAACAGTTTAAAGTATCTTTTAAGTATGAATTTATTCTTGAATAGAAACATACCATCCATGGTAGGGTACAAGGATAGAAGAATGAAGAATATGTCCAACTACACTATTGAGTTTTGCATTGCTGGAAAAGCTTCCATGGCCGCTGCCCAACAAAAAAGAAACCGAAAGTTCATAATTAGAATTAGAGCAATAAAAAAGATGAAATCTTTATATAAAAGTTAGTATTTTTAAAGGTTTAGTTACCAATCATGGCCAAGAACAAACAGAGCCCAGAACATGGTTCCTTGAGCAAACCAATACAAAGGCCACACCACCATATTATTAAAATAAGCCGCAACTGCAGCCAACCCAAAAACCACCACCACATCTCTCAACACATAACTCATGGACTTCCATGGGTCCTTCACCCAACAATGCTTAGGAATCGCAGCTCGAATATCAGCCAATGTGAAGGGTGGTGGTGCACCAGGGTTAAACTCACTATCCTCTAACTCAACCCCATTAACTCTTTTTTCATCTTCCTCAAAAATTTGCACACCAACTGGTGCACTCACTTTAAGTGCCCAGTTCTTACCTCTAGAAACCGAATAATTCGACCGCAAAGCTGATGGTTTTACTGCGACTAAATTCGGAAAAGTGGGAGTGGAAACTCTTGTTCTTGGGTTAGGATACACCTTAGGAAGTGGTCTTAAACCACACTCAGATATAACCCATGTAGCCATTTGAGACTACTCAAATGCTCAACCTGAAAAACTGTGTGTTTAAGTGTTTATGGTGTGAGTATTTAAGGTTAAGAAAGTGGTGTTGTAAATGATCAAAGCCAAGGAGATAAAATGCCCACGTCCACAAGTATTTGAGATTATTTGTACTTGTTGTGTCTTTCTCTCTCCCAGCTTATGGCTTTGGTTGTAGTTTAGATCTTATGAATTATGTTCATATATATACACACAAGTTGTCAAGTTGATGTATTATGTGACATGTTTCTTGCAACTTTCCTCATCGTATTGAATCTGCTTTTTAATGATTTTCTTATTTTTATTGGTGTGAAAAGGGAAACGTCATCTTATTATCTGTGAAATTTAACAAATACTAAATGTGATACATGTTGCAAATTTTTAAAAACTGTTACTATGTTATAGCTTTCGAGTAGTATTTTGTTTTGGTATTTTTTTAGCATATCATCATAATAAGTACAATGGTGAAACACTATTGAGTTTAGATACTAAATCAAGAAACTAATGAAAGTATATCCTTATTCTATTGCCTAAACCCTATAAATGATTTTAGGGATTGTTTAACAAGTGCTCTCGGGACATTGTTTTATACGTTTAAACAAGGAAACCTGATGTTCATTTAATTAAGGTAATTTTCCAGTTTGATTAAGTGTATTTAATGCATTTTCTATTTGGCAAAAAAAAAAAAAAAAAAAAAAAAAAATGCATTTTCTAATCGAAAAGAAAAGTTTATTTTGGTAAATACATTATAACCGGTGCCCTAATTTAAAAGCAGTTATATTCTCCTCTAGTTATACTTAAGCATTTGTTGGTTATTGTATTTTATTGAGGTGTGCCATCTTAAACGACCTAATTTAAAAGCAGTTATATTCTCCTCTAGTTATACTTAAGCATTTGTTGGTTATTGTATTTTATTGAGGTGTGCATCTTAAACTTGTGATGGTATAATAGATCATCCACAATTGGTCAAGTGGTTAATAGCTTTTTACTATTCTAAAAAGTATTTTAAAAAAGTTTTTTGCATTACAACCATAGTTTTTAGAAAAGCTTTTCTACAAAGATTTGGTAAATGTCAAGTCTTTCCTATAAGCTTTGGTCATTAAATGTCTCATGCATTAAATGCATCACGTCTTAAAGACTTGATGCATTGTAGATGCTCTTAAGACTGAACGGTATGAAGCGAACCAAGGGGGCGATAAGCCTTGGTTCGCCCCTTATCGCCCCTCCTATCGCCACACACACTGCCCCGACGAGGCGTTTTGGTTCCTGCCGACTCAAATATATCGCCTTGTAAAGTTTGAGTATTTGCTTTGTTTCATGCAATTGTAGCCGTTGAACGGCAGTTTTTATTATTATTATTTTTTTTCCTTCCATTTCATACTAATATATATACTATCCAAATCCCACTTCTTCATCTTCACACTTGCCGAGTTGAGAGTGTTGAGCACTGACTACAGCGATCTTCCGGAACCCGAAAGATCAATCATGGAAAAAGCGAAACAAGATCTTATTGAAAAATATCGGGATGCGTAGTTTATTAATTTTTAAGTAATATTTATGTTTTAGGATTATTATTTATGTTTTATGAACAATATTTATGTTTGTATTAATTTTTAAGTAATATTTATGTTTTAGGATTATTATTTATGTAATATTGTTTTTTTTAGTTATTATTTATATAATATGAAAAAAAAAAAAAAAAAAATCAAATAAAAAAAAGTTCAAGTCTCAGAAGTGCCCACGCCCTAGTAAGCGCCCCACCTCATTTCTGAGTAGCCACTCACTCCGCCACGTCCATCGTCCTCTCTGGGCTAGCCCACCCTTTGCTACTCACTGCCACGATATGGATGTCAGCTCCTTCCTTTAGCCTACCTTAAGGCTAATCTCTCTTGACTGCGTTAAGGTAGTGTAATAATGCTTACTTTTGCTTTTAGGCTTTTAGGTAAATAAGGGTATTTTTCTTTTTTTGTTCTAATTAGGACTCTTTAATAATGTTATTTTCTCAGAACTAGTGTCTGGTGGAATAAAAAGTTTTGTTTTTTATAATCTTAATTGAACAAATTTAATAAACGAGATTTTTTTCCAAAAATTTATAAAAAATTAATAAAAATTTAAAAATTATAAAATTCGAAAAAAATTATTAAAAATTTTTAAAAATTCAAAATTTTAAAAATTTAAATTTTTTTAAAAATTCAAAAAATTTGTAAAAATTTATAATTTTTTAAAAATTCAAAAAAATTATAAAAATTCGAAAAAAAATTTAAAATTATATTTTATAAATTTTTTAATTTTTATAAATTTTTTTAAAATTATTAATTTTTAAAATTTATAAATTTTTATAAATTCAAAATTTTTGATTTTTATAAAATTTTTCGAATTTTTTATAAATTTTTTTGAATTTTTATAAATTTTTTAAATTTTTTCAATTTTTTGAATTTTTATAAATTTTTTATAAATTTTCAAATTTTTTGATTTTTTATCAATTTTTTCGAATTTTTATAAATTTTTTTGAATTTTTATAAATTTTTTAATTTTTTTAATGATTTTTTTAAATTTTTATAAATTTTTTTTTGATTTTTATAATTTTTTGAATTTTTATAATTTTTTTCGAATTTTTATAAATTTTTGAATTTTTATAAATTTTTTCGAATTTTTATAATTTTTTTTATTTTATTTTAATTATTTTTTCGAATTTTCTAAATTTTTCGAATTTTTATAAATTTCGAATTTTTAAATATTTTGAAATTTATAAATTTTTTCGAAGTTTTCTTAAATTTTCGAATTTATTTTTTCCACCTACACTAGTTCGGGAAAAAAATCGTATTAAGACGTCATGAATAGAAACAGTATCAAATTTTGCCCCCTTCCACATTAAGGATTCTCTTTTGCAATAAGTTAAAAAGAAACACCAAAGTTTCCTGTTTCCAGCCAGTTTTGTTACCAAACAGGACATTAAGTTGAAAGTAAACGGCCCCTTAGTGGCATAAGCAATATATGTCGTAAATTATATTACCATTGTTTACCATGACAAGCTTTAATGATTGTGGTTCTTCTGTAGAAAATTATGGAGTTTAGATTTCAACTTAGTTAAAGTTATTGTTTTCTTATAATATCTTAGGGGGCGTTTGGTTCGCCGTAATCTGGCGTAATTGGATGTAATTGTAATTCAGATTACATTACGTAGGCTGTTTGGTTCACAGAATGGAGGGAATTGTAATTCAGATTACATTACGTAGGCTGTTTGGTTTGCGTTGTAATTGTAATTCAGACATTACAATTACATCAAAGGAGGGAATTCAGATTACATAGGATGTTGGATGGAAAGTTTTGAATTACGTTGTAAAATTTATAAAAATTCGAAAAAATTTATAAAAATTCGAAAAATTTATATAAATTCGAAAAAATTTATAAAAATTCAAAAAATTTATAAAATTCAAAAAATTTATAAAAATTCAAAAAATTTATAAAAATTCGAAAAAATTTATAAAAATTCGAAAAATTTATAAAAATTGAAAAAATTTATAAAATTCGAAAAATTAATAAAAATTTATAAAATTCGAAAAATTTATGAAATTTTATAAAAAATTTATACTCCCTCCGTCCCAAAATTATTGTCCCACGGCAAAAAACACATTCTTTTAGAAAAATGTCACTATCACTACTTTCTCTCTCTTACTTTTTTGCCAAATAACAAGTTTACCCTTAACCAATTAATTAACACTTCATTAAAGTTTGTAATATTAATTTCAACCAAGGGTAATATAGTAAACTTTACCAAACTCACTACCTATTCACTTTCTATATTTGGTATGGGACAATAAAATTGGGACAGACGAAAAAGGAAAGTGGGACTATAAAATTGGGACGGAGGGAGTAAAATTTAAAAATTTTATAAAAAAATTATAAAATTTAAAAATTTTATAAAAATATAAAAATTTAAAAATTCAAAAAATTTAAAAATTTAAAAATTTTACAAAAAATTTTATAAAAATTCAAATTTTTAAATTTTTATAAAATTTTATAAATTTTTCGAATTTTATAAATTTTTTATAAAATTTTTAAATTTTTAAATTTTTATAAATTTTTTGAATTTTTATAAATTTTTTGAATTTTTATAAATTTTTGAATTTTTATAAATTTTTTCGAATTTATATAAATTTTTCGAATTTTTATAAATTTTTTGAAATTTTATAAATTTTTCGAATTACAATTACGTTGAGATCCAACCAAACACAGTGACAGAAAACATCAATTACAATTCATACACATTACAATTACAACACATTACAACTCTTTGAATTACAATTCATTCAAATTACAATTCCTTTGACAGATTACAATTCCTTTCAAAACATACTGCGAACCAAACGCACCCTTAGATTATAACACTCACTACTTATCAATGCTGGTGAACCATAATTCTTGGTCGACACCAAGGTTATAAATAGCGCGAGGCGTGGCGTGGCGTCATGACCAAGACTCGCGCCTTTGCGGCCAAGGCGAAGCTTTTGCGTTTATAAGGCGTGGCATAAGACGTCACAAAATATGAAATTATTTATATATTTATATCATATTTCATATATATCGAGTTTACAAAAAGACGTGGTATAAGTCGGCGTGGCGGCATGATCAAGCCTCACGCCTTTGCGAGACCTTTGCGGGGCCTTTGCGAGCCTTTTAGAACCATGGTTGACACTATGAAAATCATTGAAGATATTTTTATTAGGAGATACGAATTTAGAGTGTCACGGTAAAGTTAGCATATTTCTTGTAGTACAATCTGTGGTTCACGGTTTGCATGTCTTTGTTTTTGTTTATATATAATCAAGATCGAGTGAGTGAGAACTTGTGAAATAAACGTGAAAATTGCATTTAGTCACGTTGATTTATAGTTTTAATGCGTAGAAATATCTTTTTTGTTGATTTAATACAAACGGGTGATTTACAATAGTCATTTTAGTGTGTAATTCAGTGAAATTTGTAAACTGATTCAAGATTTTGTCATTTAAATGATAGTTTGCAAACAATATGAACCAAAGGTTAAATTT
Source organism: Artemisia tridentata subsp. tridentata (assembly GCA_021014915.2). Taxonomy (NCBI): domain Eukaryota; kingdom Viridiplantae; phylum Streptophyta; class Magnoliopsida; order Asterales; family Asteraceae; genus Artemisia; species Artemisia tridentata. Next base: position 122,089,679 of record CP139509.1, read on the forward strand.
TCAAAACTTTGAATCATGAATTTGTTTATAACCAACTAAAGAAATATTATTACAAAAAAAATCGAAAAAAACATGAATCAAAGCTTCAAATTGCGTTTTTATAATTTCTAAAATTTCTTAAATTTTCACCTGAACTAGTGTCTATTTAGAGAAACCAGATAAACATAAACAAATATATATCATTGCTTATGAGTTAGGATCAAATAAAAAGAATGAGAAGAAACCAGCATATTTCAGATGTATTTAAAGAAATAGATGCATCTTCTTTTAAATTTCTCCTACTCATTTGAAATGTGTAGTTAAAATTTCTTCTTATTTTCTTATTTCAATTTCTCTTCTCACTAGATCTCTTCCCGCAATTCCCGCAATCCCGCAATTCCCGCAATCGCTTACTTCCAAAACCAAAATTCTTGATTTAGAGAGACACGATAAGTACCAGTCAAATCAAAACGGTATCAACGTTTCACACGTTATTTTTGCTGTTTTTATTGTACAACATAGATATCATCTAAGCAATAACTGAATATTTTCTAGATGTATTGCTTAATGAAATGATTATTATAGCATGAAATGAGGTATGTATTAGACCAATAGCCACTAAAAACCATCCCACTTATGCCTCACTTCGCTTTTTTTTTTTTTTTTTTTTTTTTTTTTTTTTTTTTTTTTTTTTTTTTTTTCACATTTTTTGGTTTAAAAAAAGGTTATAAAATCCTATCTCAAAATTGTATTTGTTTTACAACATTATCTAATGTTAATTACTTGAGAAAACATATAAATATATAGAAAGAATATTGACCAAATCAATTCCCGGTTCAACCAAACGGATTAATTTGAAGTTTAAATCATTGCATAAACACATTATATATTTTTCGATATCTCCAAAAAAAAAAAAAAAAAAAAAAAAAAATCCAACTACAAAATACCAAACATTTTGAAAAAGAATATACTATATTCAATAATCAATAGTGTTGTTAAAAAAAGTAGGACTTAATCATATTCTTGTTTACTTATTTAAATGAAACACATTCAAGTCGTTACTTGAGCACATGAAAAAGACCCATAAAGATCAACAAGACTTTCGTCTGCTTTATGAATGTTTCTAAAGCGTGTGGATGCTTGTTGAATCCAATACAACGTCACCATTTCTTGTCATACATTCAAACAACGAGTACATAGAAAAAGATTAAAAAAAAAAAAAGAGTAAATTACATTTTTGTCCTCGTGGTTTACCGGGTTTAACACTGTTGGTCCAAATCGTTATTTTGTAACGGATCCAGTCCAAGATCCGACGACCCGTAACACTTTTGGTCCATTTTTCGTTGACTGTTAATTTGACCAGTTAAAAAAACGTATAATGACTAAAATACCCTCGGATGATGATGTACAATGACTAAAATGCCCTTCCTTCATCCACCCCACCACATAAACTAACCAACAAACCCAGATCATAAACAAACCAACAAACCCAGATCTGGATAACAAAAAATTTACAATCTCACTAAATCAATACACCCCACTTTAAACATACACAAAATCAATTCAACCCAATTCAAACATTTACCAGGTGTTGCACCATCTACTTTGAAGCACTCAATTTTTTTCCACAACTTAATCTATCTATATAAAAGTTGAGTTTTTGGTTGAGTAAAATGACAAGGAGTTTTGGTTTTAAAGAATTTGTAAAGTCATACAACAATATTCAATTAGAAACCATCATTAATAACAAATAACTGCTGTAACCAAATTTATTTAAGAATGAATATTAATAACGAATAATTGTTGCAACAAATTTTATTAGTTACAATGAAAGTAAATCTATCTATACTCTTAGCTTCACTTTTTGGTCATCTTAGCTTCACTTTTTGGATCCCATTATCCACTAACAACCTCACTACTGTCTCCAATTAGCACCAATTCCATTCACTGATGACATAAATGGAATCAACATAACTAGTATAAAAACTTCACAAAACCCCAACTGGGTTCTTCATATTTAAGCTTTTTCTTCAAAACCCACAAATCTTTAAGTATGAAAGTACTAAAAACACAAGAAGATTTGTAAATCTTGAAAAGGGTATTATTACAACAAAACACAAATCTCAATTGAGATGGGAATTGGCAGATCCGACGAGTTATGTTCAACCACAAATACAAAAGTTTCGGATACAAAAGTCTCCTCATTCGGATCTAGCTCATTTTCAGATCTAATTGTATTTGTTAGGGTTTCTATTAGCCCCAACCCCAACTGCCTCCCTCTCAATAGCCCCAACATTTCCCATAAAATCCAAAACACCTTAACAACCAAATCCAAACACCTTAACAACCAACTCACATCAATCTACCAACCAAGACTCGAAAGCAAAAAAGACTAAAACAATATTGGAAGATACACTTCTTTTGAATATCCGAAAAATTAAAAGAAAGAACAAAACAAACTTTGTGATCTTCGTTTGTTATCTACCCACAAGAAAACAAGTCAAACCACACAAGAAAACAAACTTTCCATATTTTCTTTCGGGTCAAACCACACAAGAAAACAAGTCAAACCTACCCGAGACCCTTATAAAAGGATCTTGAAGAAGCCGCAACCTTGTGATCTTCGTTTGTTATTTGTGTTTGTTGTTTTTCGATTAGAACCGGTGTCAGTGATTATTGTGTTTTCGATTAGAAAGGAAACCAGTGATTTTTGTTTGTTATTTGTGTTTGTGTTTGAGTCTTTGCAACAAAAGGAAACAATATAAAGAAAATAATACAAATGGGAGAGTGACTGAGTGAGTGGTTGAGTGAAATGACCAAAATACCCATAATTTTAACGGTCAAACAAAGTTTGACTAACGGTGATATGAAAAATGGACCAAAAGTGTTACGGGTCGTCGGATCTTGGACTGGATCCGTTACAAAATAACGATTTGGACCAACAGTGTTAAACCCGGTAAACCACGAGGACCAAAAATGTAATTTACTCAAAAAAAAAAGTTTAGTCCTTCATATTATAGTTCATGATTACTTTAGCCAAATGACGTTTGTCTAAGTTAGACCATTCAATATATATCATTATTTAATGTAGGTAAGAGTAAACATACTTCAGGCTATATTTTATTTTGTTCTATTTAATGGAATTGACTATTTTTGTTTAGTTGAGTTAAATAAGGTCACACGAATGAAATTACGGAGCATGCTATTGATATGATAAAACATAAAACACGATTAAGAAATATGGAGTATAATTAAGTGTTTATAAGAAAGACATTTTTTTTTCTTTATAAGTTTTGTGATTTAAGCACACAAACATACAATACAAAAACTCATTTATATGATCAACAAAAGTCCATTTAAGATTTTCAGACACATTGCCTATTAAGTATTATAAGATGGACTACTAAGTGTAATCTGATATTGCAGCAATGAAATAAAATGATGTTAAGTTGACGAAGATATATACATACCGGCAATCTTGAACTTTTGTTGTTATTTCAATAAAACATAATTATAATGGCATGCTAATTTGGTACCCAAACTAGTTTAGCCTAATCTAATCTACCCTAGATAAATGTTTAAAGAGATTAGTAGCTATTTATTATGTCTTAATCACTTAAATGAATAAAATATTGAGAGTAATCGAAAAACGCTACCATATTATTGAAAAATCAACACTTGCGACAATTGAGGTGACCCCTAATACCTCTATTAAGCGTGACAGATTGCACAAATTTGACATGAAAGAATCTAACATAGTCGTGAACAACAAGCTCAAACATAACATCTCATCTAATTACAATTGAAATGACCAAATGTTCAGGTTTTGTTACACAGTAAAACAAAACACAGTTTTATAGTGATTCACTTGTAAAACTGTGTTTGAGAAGCATAACACAACAAAACGATAGGTGTTGAACAAAAATATGAATCATTATAAAACTGTGTTTGAGAAGCATAAGTAGTTTATTTACATTATACATATATCAACGTATGATTCAATATAGTTCTTTGCAAAAAATAAAAAATAAAGAATGTTTCATCTTAGCAATTCGACAATTTAAAACTTTTTTATTTTATGTTCCAAAGACTACTTTCTTTTTTTGTTGAAATATGAGCATAATCTACAAAAACCCAAATATGTGTTGCAGCTAAATTTTAAACCACTATCTACAAAATGATTGACAATAGATCTCTATTGATCATAAAGTCAAATCAATTGGTCTACTGAAATTCTAATACCAAGCTACCAATATTAAAGTTGACATCAGATATTTATTTTTAAAGGATATCTAACAGAAGTGTTTATTGGCTGTTAGTGCAAAATGTGTGATGAGTATGGATTGGGTTTAGTTTGAGTATTGGGCTGCCTTTGAGGACTGTCGGTGAGTGAGATCTACACTATTTCAAATAATGGAATGATTCCCTGCACAAATGAAAGTAAACCGTTAGCTTTACCGTGGGGACGGACCCCACGATTAAACTCCGGCGTGAGAGTAAGTAATCATGTTTGTCAGAGAATATGTGTGTATTGGGATGTGTGAGAAAGTCATACCTCGTAAATGTGTTTAAAGTTTGCCTTTTATAGGCGAGCTAAATACTAGGGTTTTCTAGTATTTCGCTTATTGTTGTTAGTGGCCAGAGTGGGACTCTTGTCGGGCAAGGGTCCATAACTTAATCGTGATTGCGGACACAGATCATCTTCCGTGGCTATGGGCCGGTCCGTGAGCGTATTACTGAAGCATTGCTCGGATGATCTGCTTGCGTCTTTTGCAAATCTGGGCTGCACCTCGCTCGTGGTTGGGCTTTGGTGGCGTACAGTGTATTTGTTTGTCTATTCTGTTGTGTTGGGTCAGGGTTCAATTGTGTATAATACAATCCGGCTCAATAGGCCTGCTATCTATATCATACGTCATCATTGGCCGACAATTTTTTTTTATTATTATTTTTTAATAATTGAGTTGGTGGTCTAAAAGTCTTATACGTTATTATGATCTAACATCTACTATAGTTTAGTCAAATCATAAGTATTATAGAGACCACGATAACGATTGATAGAAAAAAAAAATAATAATAATATTCACATGGGTCGGAGCTAAAGGTACAAATCATTATATTGCCACTAGAAACTATTTGAGACATTTTTGGATTGGGAACAGTTGAAGCATTTTCAATCATTATATTGCCACTATTAAAAGACCGGAAATTCGAGTGACATTACAAAATTATACTGTACTATTCTATTATGTAAAATAGGACTTAAATTTTGACTTTAAATATTTTTGTTTGTATTATATAATATTTGATAAAAATTATATCAATGAAAAATACATTTAAAACCCAATCCATTTACATAATTTGCATCAAGTATTGTATAATAAAAATAAAAATATTTGAAGTCAAAGTTTGATTCATAAAGTCAAACACGACATAAATTTTGGGACGGATGAAGTGTTATTCTATTCATTCACTCTTAATTCTATTTAACTTGAAAATGATAGTTATATACTTGTATATGATTATTGTACGTAAAACAGGTATTGTTGTTTCATAAAGCAAAGCAAACAAACTCTCTTTATTCCAAATAATAATAGTACTACGAGTAATATTTCATGTTAGCAAAAGTATGTTAAACTAGTTGTTAAACCAAATGTTTTAGTCTTTCATAAAATATATTTTAATAGATTCAACGCGGGAAATAAGACCAACAAGATGGAAACTGATAGTTGCGTTGACTAGGCTTATAAATTCTGTATTCTCATTGCCATCAGTCAACGTCACCGTCCACAGCCGTCATTGCTTCTACCGTCCATCTTTTTTACCGAAGCATTTCAGATAAAAAAAACCAACAAAAAATTATATAACAAGTACGGTAATTAATAAGAAGTATTGGACGGTAGGACATGACAATGATAATATATGAATAATGTACGATTTGGCGGTGGTTTGGTCGTTATGACAATGATAATATATGAATAATGTACGATTTGACGGTGGTGTGGTCGTTATATAAGTGTCACATCAACATTAACTTTTATTATCAAATATCAATATTAGCGATTATAGTTTAGTCCATTTAGTTTGTTTATTATTATTATTATGGGTTAAACCCCTCCTCTAAAACCATAACACCCACCGTTGTCGCGATTTTATTTATTTATTTATTTTCTACCTAGCTTGCTTGCTTGCTTGTTTCATATCCTTGCCTTGCTGCCATTTATTAATTTGCTGCTTGTTTGCTTGCTTCCATAACTCACAGAAGAATACAAAAACCAATCCTATGCAATGTTAGTTTTGTAGACATAAAATAATAGTTGTGTGTTAGGATCGAACTCGAGATCAGGGGATTGCACACTTTACGAATGAATAGTTAATGATTAATAATTATTTATAAAATGTTATATTTAATTATTATATACACAAAACACATAACGACCGTTAATATTTAACGGATAATGACTAACGATCGTTAACCAATAAAAGGAAACAATTAAAGGGTGAATAATTGGAAAGTTGAGAAGGATCCGGAAGCCCCTTAGGGGTGCAACCGATTGGCCAAAGGGTTAGGTTTCCTAATCCTAGGCTAACTTGTCCTCTAAGTTTACTCACCTATATAAACAAGGCTAGGATTCATTATTGGGTACTCTTGTACACACTAATACCCTAAAACTTGTGTCTTCTCTTTTCTTGGTGTAGAACTGATCGAACTTAATCCCTTAGGGTCGATCAAAATTTTTTGAGTGTCAAAAAATTATTGTTTTGTGTTCTTTACTTGCATAACATTAATTTGGTATTAGTTCGTGTGTACAAGAACGTGAATCAAACACACTATTTTTTGATTCTTTGATTGAATTGCAAAATCGGTAAGGGGCAATTCGTGTAATCCGTATAAACCCTAATTAGGGTTCATCACTCCTATTGCTTGGATTGATTCTTGTTTTGCTAGAATCATTAAGGTACGCATAAGTTTAAATTCGGTTAATTAATTATGTGTTATTATTCATACGCTTCCGCATGTGTTCTTTGATGCTTATTTAATTATGATAGTCATGATATTAAAATTCCAACAGTGGCATCACGAGCCGTTATAACGTGTAATTAATTACCGAAACACATAAAAAATAAATCTTGATTGTGTTTTAAACATGTTTGGTCGAGTTTAGGGTTTAATCCAATCGAACCCTACTTTTAATTTAGGGCTGATTGCCCTTTATTATTTTTTAGGGTTTATGTTTGGTAATTTAATTTGATTAGGAACCCTAGGTTTAACATGTTTATGTGTTTAAGTATGCGATCTTGTGGCAACTTACTAATTGTTAGGTAGAATCCATGAAAACGTGCATGTTTGGCATGGATTCATTGTTGTGATGATTTAAATTATTTTCACATGTAATTTAATTGATAGATGTCGAATTGGGGAAGACTCCAATATATTAAGTAATGAATTATGTGTTATGTGGTGTATATTTAATTATGACTAACGCAATCGATACGTCGATGCATGTGGCTCACTTACCTTTGTAAGTGATAGTCTTAGTTAAATATATACAATATAAATCTAGAATTGATTATTAATAGGTTTTATCAAATAAAGTTTGCATGTGGCTATTTGTTTACATAAATTAATTGTTAAGTTATGTGCGTTATTTAGTTGTTTATTTTTATTATTACTTGTTTTTTGTTTAATTGTATGACATGTTTTAAGCAAAAAAGGGTAATTTTTTGAATAGAAAATAAATGGACTAATAAATTATGAATCTTGCAAAGTCTTATGTGCCGATAGTGGTTCGCTTCGCACGGTAATTTGCTCCCAGGCGAGACTAGCAAGGTTATAATTTATAACATGTTTTTTTTTAAGAATTAAAGTCATAAACTTTTAATTGAGTGATGAGTTTTTGTACCAATAGTACGAACGGCTCACCCAATTGTGACAAACTATAAGAGGGGTATAAGTAGGAACAGGTTTTTAATAAGCTTCGCGCTGACCTTTGTTTCTACGCTCCTTTGTGCGTCAAATTGGAGCTACCAAGTACGACTATTTTATGTACAAAATCATCTTAAGGGTGAATTGACCTAAATTCCACGTGCCATTTTGTGGTAATTATCCGAATAACTTGGGTCTTTTGACTCATGCAGTAGTAGGATATAGTGGGCGATAATTGTAGGTAATTCTTTGATTGGTGAACCCAATACCTCAATTAAAACTTTGTTGATTTAATCTTAGCTTAAATTGGTAAATAAAAAGGTTTTGAAAAACTTATGATATGAAGATGTATGCATGCTTCTTCGTACATATTTTGATTATAAACATAAAAATTAGTACCCTTAAAAATTAAGTTAATGTCATCTAATTAAAAGAACACTTGAAGTTGTAATTTACGTCATGTGAGAGCTTGGACTAGATTACAATGGAAAGGTAAAATTCATACTTTCATTACTAGCAGATCAACTGATGTAATGAGACTATGTTAATTTACAGTTTTTTAATTAGATGAGTTAATTGAGTTGTAAGTGAGAGCTTGGACTCAAGGCATAAGATGGGGATAAAACATGTTTATATTGGAAATTGTTTGCCAATATAAATCCCATAATGATCTAGGAATTGGAAATTGTTTGCCAATTATTGTTCGACATATTACCTTATTGTATACTTTCATTACTAGCAGATCAACTGATGTAATGAAACTATGATAATTTGGATCCTAGTTTTCAAGAAAATACTGTGGTTATATGAATATTTCCTTGGGTATTTTATTTTCTTGAAAAATTATATTATCGAAAATACTAATGTTTGAACTTTCTTTATCTGTAGAAATGGCTCAAAACAATAATACTACTATGGGTTATGCGTTCAAATCATTCTTTGAACGGGAAAAATTGGCTGGCTCTCAGAATTTCAATGATTGATTGGTTTCGTTCACTCAGGATTGTCCTGCGAGTGACAGATCAACTTGAATATTTATATAAGTCTTGTTCTGCTGAACCTACTGCTGAAACTTCAACTGATGAGGAAAAAGTATTGTGGAAAGCTGAGTTTAAGACACATAATGATGTGGCCTGTTTGATGTTGGGAGAGATGACACATGCTTTACAAAAGCAGTTTGAGAATTACTTCTCTATGGACATGCTAAACGAACTCAGAAAAATGTTTGAGAAACCACAAACCGTTGAGGTCTATGATTTGATGGAATCTCTACACGGTTGTAAGCAGGCAGATGGTGAACCTGTAAGTGCTCATGTGTTGAAAATGAAAGGTTACATGGATCAACTACAAGCACTTGGCAAGGTCTATCGACAAGACATTGCTATTAACTTAATCAATAGATCCCTTATTAAGGAATTTAGTGGTTTTGTGCGTAATTTCAATATTCACTGCGTGGGGAAGACAGTTTCTGATTTACATGCACTGCTTATTGATTACGAGAAAGGTTTACCACCAAAGGCTTCTACACCCCAGGTACTTGCTATTAAAGGGGGTAGAATTAACAAGCCAAATGCGAACAAGAAGGGTAAAGGAAAAGGAAAGGCTGATAAGGGTAAGCAAGTTATAGCTTATCAACCTCAACCCAAGAAAAACTGTAACAAATGGAAATTTCTCCAAATGTTTAATTTTGATTTATTATCAGTAATGCCCATTATTTATATTTTTAAATCTATTAACGAAAAGTTATATTATTTAACTGTTTATTTCGTTATAAAAACTTAAAACACGTTATTACGTGAATTACCAAAAAAGTTCAAACGCCAACCACGAAAACTCAATAAACACAAAAACTGCCAAACGGGCCAAAAAATTTCGGCCCAACTCTAATAATTCGGGTACTGTATATGATATGTTTGAGTTAATATGATTAAGTATGCGAAATCTACTTAACCACACTTAGAAGGTTATTTGGATATGGAAATGGAACAGTTATGTTTGTAATTGAACAATGAACAAAGAAAGTTTATCACCAAACGATTCAATATTATTCAAAATAATACGAGTGATCTTCACTATCACTAGGGTTACAAAACCTTGAATCTTAATGTTTCTATGACTTGTGATATTGTTGTGTTTGTTCTTTTCTCTTAACAGATATTCAAGTTCTATTCTTTGCACAAATCTTAGTTATTAATATCTAGTCTAAGATCTCCCTTTTATACAAACAAAGGAGATCATTACAATTATGATAAGTCTTGTCGAACTACTTGCTAGCTTATGTTGAGTGTGTCAGTAGCTAAGATACAACATGTATCTATGTTTACAACATGTTTGACTGACTACAAATCAAAGATATTATCTACCGTATATACTTGACTTTTATACACAAATATCTTTTTATACTTATCCAACCAGCAGTAGTAAACGTGACACTTATCCATCCAACAGTAGTATAAGTTATACCAGCAGTAGGATCAACCAACAGTACCTTCTTTGTACTAGCAGCACTAACTTCAGTTAGTACTGTTAGTTATAACTTGAGAGGCTTTAGATATACACTAGCAGTAGGAACTGTTAGTGTATTCTTCTCAGCAGTACTAACTTTGTGAACTTGTAATTCCCAATACTAATCTTCAGAATATTTAATTCCCAACAATCCTCCCCTAAACATGTGATTCCCTAATCAACATGTTTCTTCTGAATTAAATTTTGATTGTGAGGATCTTTCAAACACTTCATAGTCAGATTCTTGATCTGAGCTTTCCTTTGTTCTTCAAGATTATACTATCTAACTTATCTACCTTCTGCGAAACTCTTTCAGCAATAACATCATCTTTCTTTGTCTTAAACACAAAATCAATACCTTGAATAAAAGATGATGCAATTTCCTTGGATGGAGGAATTATAAGAGGCAATGGTGCTGTGTATCTTGGATGCTTGTTTCAACAAGTGAAATCATCTTCCAGCATGCCTTTGCAAGTGATGAACAAACGTAGTGAACTGAAATTGAAACTGAAAGCTCCTAGATAGAACTTTCTCCATTTGAATGCTTCATCCCTTCTGAATATATATAATACTCCAGAATCTTCATTTGAACTTTCTTCATTTGAAGAGCATATTCCCAGTTTTCATCAACTGAAAAAGCTTATTCCCAGCATCCATCAACTGAATGCTCATTCTTATTATTGGCTGAATAATAAGACATTTTAGCTTCTCAAAAAGCTAACATCATCATCTTGTATGCTCTTGTCTTTTCCATTGTAGGATCATTTTCCTTCCCTAAATCCTAAGCATACTTCCTTCCCTTATTGGTTAATCTTCCTCCCCTGAGCTTGAGCTTGGAAGATCTCTCACTATGTACCAAAATATTTATCCTCCCCTGAGATTTATCATTTCCTCCCTTGTTTGGAAGATCTCTCACCATCATCTGATCTACCAATTTGAACATGTTTTCAGACAATGTTGTACATGAAGCCATCAATTCCTTAAGAGTTTATGTGCTGCCCTCATCACTTCTAGGTGTGTTAACTCCTATGAGAGGTGATTCATGGGGCATTGACTCATATTCCATCATTTGATGGTTGTTCTGAGCCACTTTGAAAATCCTTTTTAAGAAAAAAAAACTTTTGACTTAGCAGTATGTTTATGATTTTATTATAGAAAAATCATACTGCATTCAACCATTTTGAAGGGATTAAGTGTATAACAGACACTTAATCAAGAATGCGGTTTAAAGCAACCTCTGGTTGTGTGAGAACCAATATTTTCAGTTATAAATAACTGCCTGTGTAAAGATAAACCTATTCAAAAGGTTTTCTTGACAGGGTTTCCAGCTCATAGCAATTGTTACCTCTAACACAAGTGTTAGATTCACTTTTACTAGCTGTTCTTTCTATCAGATGTCCTTAGACTTGCTCATTATACTTAAAAGTATAAAATGATAGAAAGTGAGTTGAATCAGTTACTATCTGATCAACTGAACCATCAATTCAATGTGAAACATGATAACTAGGTTTCAAGAAAGAAGTTTTAAAGAATCAATTAACTTAGGTGTTAACCTTTGTTAATGAATTCCCAAACTCAGTCCATCATAAACCTATTATGTCAGCAACTGATATCATCATTCTGCTGCTTCCATTTCACTTGAAAATTTCCTTTTTGTTCAATGTTCATACCTGAAAATGTTAGTTCAAAACCAAGAAACAAAATGCAAAGCATTTGTCTTATAGCAGCATTATAAATATGACTAACAAAATGAACTTAAACAAATAAAAATTTGTACTAGCAGCACAAACTTTTCACTAACAGTAGTATTTTATAAAGCCAGCAGTACAATCAAAAATTTATATACAAAAACACATAGTTTTAAATCATTGAGGATTAAGCATCCCAATACTTGCTACCAAGTACTGAAACCTTCCAACATCAAAAGCTTTTGTAAGAAGATCTGAAAAGTTGTGATCAGAATCAATTTTAAGAACTTGAATCAACTTTTTCTCATTGCAGTCTCTAATAAAGTGATGTCTAATTTCAATGTGTTTTGTTTTAGAATGTTGCACTGGATTTTTAATTATGCAAATTGTACTACTATTATCAATATGAATGACAGTGTTCATGAGTTGTTGAAGTAGCCACAATTGTTTGCTTCTTACACTGCCATGAGATAAGTCTACACCCAAGGAATTGACATCCTCCAGTTGTTGACTTTCTGTCCAAGCTAGCACCAGCATAATCACTATCCGAAAATGCTACCAAGTCAAAAGGTGATTCCCTTGAATACCATAGACCCAACCTAGGTTGACCCTTGAGATATCTAAAAATCCTCTTGACTGCTGTTAAATGAGAAACCTTTGGAGTTACTTGAAATCTTGCACAAGCACAAACAGAGAACATGATATCAGGTCTTGATGATGTGAGATACATCAAAGAGCCTATCATAGATCTGTAAGTGTGTACATCTACATTGTCTCCATCTAAATCTTTAAGAAGTGGCTTCTCAAAGTCCATTGGTGTGCTTGCCACTTTTGAATCAACAAATTGAAATTTTCTAAGTATCTCTGCAACATATTTATCTTGACTAATAAATATGCCTTCACTAGATTGCTAAACTTGCAGACCCAAAAAGAATGTAAGTTCCCCCATGGAACTCATCTGAAACTTATCATGCATAAGCTTCTCAAACTCCAAACACATCTCCTTCCTTGTATATCCAAAGATAATATCATCCACATACACCTGAACTAGCAAAAGATCACTCTTGTGCTTCTTGATGAATAATGTCTGATCAATCTTGCCTCTTTGAAATCCATTTTCAATTAAGTAGGAAGCCTGTGTTTCATACCATGCTCTTGGTGCCTGATGAAGGCCATAAAGAGCCTTAACTACTCTGTACACCTTTTCTGGATGGTCAGGATCAATGAACCCTGGAGGTTGTGAAACATACACCTCCTCTTCAATAGTACCATATAGAAAAGCACTCTTGACATCCATTTGATAAACTGTGAAGCCCATAAATGAAGCATAACCTAAGAAAGGCCTAATTGCCTCAAGTCTTGCTACTAGAGCAAAAACCTCATCATAGACTATACCTTCTTCTTGTGTGTACCTTTGGGCTACTAATCTAGCCTTATTCCTAATCACTATGCCCCTTTCATCCCTTTTATTCTTGAAAACCTATCTAGTGCCAATTACCTTTTCATCTTTAGGTAAATCAACTAGCACCCAAACCTTCTGAATCTTGAACTGAAGAAGCTCCTCTTGCATAGCTTTCACCCAGCTTGAATCATCTAAAGCTTTAAGAATATTCTTTGGTTCTGCTTGAGAGAGAAAACATACAAACAAGCAAGAGTTTGAAAACTCATGCTGCTTTGAAGCATAAAGGGCATCAAGAAGCCCTTGTTGGTCTGAAGACATCAGTTGTTGCCATGTCTTCACACCTGATTGTACATCTCCAATCACATTTTTTAGGGAGTGGACTTTGTGAATCCTGGTGTGTGGAGTAGAAGGAACTTGATAGTTAGGTGAGATATTGCTCAAATCCACCTCTTCATCTGAGAAATCTGCTTCATTTGAGTCTGAAGGGCCAGCAGTAGAAACATTTGGCTCAGCAGTAGAAAAATTAAGCCTAGCAGTAGAATGCTCTGTCTCAGCAGTACTATCATTAGTAGAAACATTCTCTTGTTCCTTGGTTCCATCTTCCTTGTGTTCATCTTCAACATCTTCTTTAGCTATATCAGAAGAAGATTCATCATTTGTTGAAGTTGAAGCCACACTGGTACTTATTGGCATCCATACATGATCTTGATTTGTCTCCTTGTCTAACCCTGCCTCATTTGTTGTTTGTGAACCTGAAAAATCATTAGTTTCTACAACAACAGGCACATAATTCATAGAATGGGTTAGTGACTCAAGATCAAATAGCCAATTAGGACCTTGACCTGCTACATTGGATTTATTCTCTAAAAATCCCACATGCAGGTTTTCTTCTACTATTCTAGTTCTTGAGTTATATACTCTAAAAGCTTTGCTATTAAGAGAATATCCAACTAAGAATCCTTTATCTGCTTTACCATCAAACTTTCCAAGATGGTCTAAGGTATTTAGAATTGTCACATGACATCCAAAAGGTCTAAGAAATCCTATTGCAGGAGTTCTACCTCTAAAAAGCTCATATGATGTCTTATTGTGAGATTTGACAACCAAAACCCTATTTTGAATATAGCAAGCAGTATTAACTGCTTCAGCCCAAAAAGTGATAGGCAACTTAGAGTCGGCTAACATAGTTCTAGCAGCTTCTATGAGTGTTCTATTTCTCCTCTCAGCTACTCCATTTTGCTGAGGAGTTCTAGCTACACTAAATTCTCTCCTAATACCTTTTTCCTTGAAGAAGTCATCCATAACTCTATTCTTAAACTCTGTCCCATTATCACATCTAATGACTTTTACTCTTTTGTCTACTTGGTTTTCTATCTGAGTAATAAATGTCTTAAGAATGCTAGAAGTCTCATCCTTAGAAGCTAAAAAGAAAACCCATGTAAATCTACTATAGTCATCAGTAATAATTAGACAATATCTTTTATGCATCATACTAATAACAGAAGTAGGTCCAAATAAATCCATATGAAGCATAAACAATGATTGATCAATAGAGTTAAAAATTTTGGGCTTACAAGTGGCTTTGTGTTGTTTGCCTTTAAGACAAGCAATGCATGTTTGGTCATTTTCAAATCGTTTTTGAGGTAAACCTCTTACCAAACCATTCTTAACAATCTTATTTATGGTTTTGAAGTTAATGTGACCAAGCCTCATATGCCATAACATTGATTCATCCAATGTGGCCTTTGCAACAAGACAAGTTAAAGCCTTTTTAGGAACATTGTTCTTCATATCAACACTGTACATGTTGCCCTTTCTTGGAATTTTAAGAAGTACTTGACTTTCATCAGGCATCTTAAAATCAGAAGAAAGTATAAGACATTTAGTGTCAGTAAAAAGAACTTTGTTCTTTTTGTCACACATTTGTGAGACACTAAAAAGATTATACTTTAGCTCTTGTACATAGTACACATCTTCAAAATCTAAATTTTCAGTTTTAATTGTACCTTTACCCGAAATTTTACCACTAATACCTCCTCCAAAGGTAACATAGCCACCATCTAATGTTTGAAAATCAGAAAGATAGTACTTGTTTCCTGTCATGTGCCTTGAACATCCACTATCTGAGTATCCTTGATCCTCTTGTATATCAGTTGAATGTTCCTGCACAAAAATGAGGAATATTAGTTTCCTTTGGGGACCCAAGCCATTACTGGCTTGGATCTGCCTCGTGCATCAATGTAATTTAATCTCTTAAGAATGGTTGATGCACCATTGGGTTTAGTTTGTTTCCAAACCCAACATGCTGAGGCCTTAACAGCATTTGCCCTGTTTTCCCAAGCAGCAGTATGAACTACATGCTTAGCAGTAGAAACTGCTAGCTTTGTAGTTGTTCCCTTTGGTTTCCAAACTTGTTTTTGGACCACTGCTTTTGATTGAATAGGCCTTTTAACAGTTGTAGATGCATGATTGTAAGTTGTTTTTGCACCTTTAACTGTTTATTTTGGGTAAACAGTCTGAAATGGTCTAACAGTATGAACTGCTTGCCTAGCAGTAGGAACTGCTTTTGAAACTGCTCTGGGTTTTGTTCTCTTAGAATTAGAGTGAAAGAGAAATTGAGGAGTTTTTCTTCTTAGATTCACCCTATTATGTGTATACCCAGATACCCTTTGGTTGCAGAAAGCTGCAAGATGGTCAAATTCTCCACATACAAAACAAGCTTTGTTATAAAAGTCAAAGTCATCACCTAGTTGGTGAGACTTAAGGCCATTCCAATTTCTTTGGTTGCCTTTAGGCTTGTTTGTGGTTCTCTATTGTTCACAATATCTAACTGGTTGCCTAACATGTTTATTGTTTAATGTTGGTTTTAGGCCTATCAGTATTAGTTTTGACTATCTTAGGAACACTTGTTCCTGCTTTCTTAACCACTTCAGGTTTAGACATAACCTGTTCATCTTCATCATCATCAGATACCCAGTCTTCAATGACTACTCTATCTGATCTTCTATCAGAAGACACCTTGTCCTCAGGAAGTGAAGTTTTACTTAAACTTTCACTTACTTTCTTAGGTTCATCAACAACTAGCTTTGTTTTTGGCTGTACACCATATTGTAGCTCAGGTTGTTGAAATTCAGCTACACCTGAATTTTCTAGGTCAATCCCTGGGGGTTTAGGGATTCCTCTGTAAGGGGGTAGGACAGCATTATATCCTAACCCTGACTTGGCTCTATTAATCACTTGACATTCTATCATGTTGGTCACACCTCTAGAAGCATGTTCTAGTGTTTGTGTAGTCAAGTGAATGTTTCCATTTTCCTTTTTGATCCTATCATAAGCCTCTCTCAAAAGCTTAATTTCAGCATCTCTAAAGAATATGTCTTGTCTAGGAAGAGCTTTGTCATCAGAAAAAGTAAATTCATTTTGTTTGTAATGAATGATCTGCTTCTCTAGGGATTCTAAACCACATTTATAGTCTACTAAGTGTTGTTGAGTTCTGCTTAGGACTTTCTTTTGGTCATCATAATGTTTGATTAAAGTTTGTAGTTCTGAAAGAGCTGTGCAAGTATTAGAACAAACTTTATGATTTTGTACCTCAGAAGAGAAAGCCATGAGTGCCATCTGTGAAGAATCTTCTTCTTCATCAGCCATGAAACTCCAATCAAAACCTAGCCCATCAATAGCTACCATAGCTTTTGAGTTTGGCTCAGAAACCTCCCTTGTTTTGGATGTGCTTCCAAAACCTCTATTCTTGCTATCTTGCTGCCTTGGCCTTCTACATTCTCTTGAGAAGTGCCCCATCATGTGGCAGTTATAGCACTCTATCTTTGACTTGTTAAAACCAGCAGTATCATTGTTGCTGATTGTGAGCTTCTTCCCCGTCCTTTGATAGAACTTCTTGGCTCTCATGCTAAGAAGAGAAATTTGCCATTTTAGATCCATTTCCTCCAGATCATCATCATTGATCTCTTGGAGGTCTTCATAAGTGAGCATGGACCCATCATTTCGACTTGTGAGAAATGCACAACAAGTCTTCTCATCCAAAATACCCATGGTACTGCTTGATGAACTAGCAGCACCAACACCATCAACAACTTTCACCTCTTCACTTGAATTTGAGGTACTAGGAGTTGACATAAATGCCATGTTCTCAGTATTAGAACTAGTACCTCTATTTTTCTTCAAATCTTGTTCCACAATCTGATAACAACTGAAAGGGATTCGATACACTTGAAGGGTGTTAGTCCTTTGTGACTTTGTGTATATGATATGTTTGAGTTAATATGATTAAGTATGCGGAATCTACTTAACCACACTTAGAAGGTTATTTGGATATGGAAATGGAACAGTTATGTTTGTAATTGAACAATGAACAAAGAAAGTTTATCACCAAACGATTCAATATTATTCAAAATAATACGAGTGATCTTCACTATCACTAGGGTTACAAAACCTTGAATCTTAATGTTTCTATGACTTGTGATATTGTTGTGTTTGTTCTTTTCTCTTAACAGATATTCAAGTTCTATTCTTTGCACAAATCTTAGTTATTAATATCTAGTCTAAGATCTCCCTTTTATACAAACAAAGGAGATCATTACAATTATGATAAGTCTTGTCGAACTACTTGCTAGCTTATGTTGAGTGTGTCAGTAGCTAAGATACAACATGTATCTATGTTTACAACATGTTTGACTGACTACAAATCAAAGATATTATCTACCGTATATACTTGACTTTTATACACAAATATCTTTTTATACTTATCCAACCAGCAGTAGTAAACGTGACACTTATCCATCCAGCAGTAGTATAAGTTATACCAGCAGTAGGATCAACTAGCAGTACCTTCTTTGTACTAGCAGTACTAACTTTAGTTAGTACTGTTAGTTATAACTTGAGAGGCTTTAGATATACACTAGCAGTAGGAACTGTTAGTGTATTCTTCTCAGCAATACTAACTTTGTGAACTTGTAATTCCCAATACTAATCTTCAGAATATTTAATTCCCAACAATCCTCCCCTAAACATGTGATTCCCTAATCAATATGTTTCTTCTGAATTAAATTTTGATTGTGAGGATCTTTCAAACACTTCATAGTCAGATTCTTGATCTGAGCTTTCCTTTGTTCTTTAAGATTATACTGTCTAACTTATCTACCTTCTGTGAAACTCTTTCAGCAATAACATCATCTTTCTTTGTCTTGAACACAAAATCAATACCTTGAATAAAAGATGGTGCAATTTCATTGGATGGATGAATTATAAGAGGCAATGGTGCTGTGTATCTTGGATGCTTGTTTCAACAAGTGAAATCATCTTCCAGCATGCCTTTGCAAGTGATGAACAAACGTGGTGAACTGAAATTGAAACTGAAAGCTCCTAGATAGAACTTTCTCCATTTGAATGCTTCATCCCTTCTGAATATATATAATACTCCAGAATCTTCATTTGAACTTTCTTCATTTGAAGAGCATATTCCCAGTTTCCATCAACTGAAAAAGCTTATTCCCAACATCCATCAACTGAATGCTCATTCTTATAATTCACCGAATAATAAGACATTTTAGCTTCTCAAAAAGCTAACATCATCATCTTGTATGCTCTTGTCTTTTCCATTGTAGGATCATTTTCCTTCCCTAAATCCTAAGCATACTTCCTTCCCTTATTGGTTAATCTTCCTCCCCTGAGCTTGAGCTTGGAAGATCTCTCACTATGTACCAAAATATTTATCCTCCCCTGAGATTTATCATTTCCTCCCCTGTTTGGAAGATCTCTCACCATCATCTGATCTACCAATTTGAACATGTTTTCAGACAATGTTGTACTGATATTCCATGGGGCATTGACTCATATTCCATCATTTGATGGTTGTTCTGAGCCACTTTGAAAATCCTTTTTAAGAAAAAAAACTTTTGACTTAGCAGTATGTTTATGATTTTATTATAGAAAAATCATACTGCATTCAACCATTTTGAAGGGATTAAGTGTATAACAGACACTTAATCAAGAATTCGGTTTAAAGCAACCTCTGGTTGTGTGAGAACCAATATTTTCAGTTATAAATAACTGCCTGTGTAAAGATAAACCTATTCAAAAGGCTTTCTTGACAGGGTTTTCAGCTCATAGCAATTGTTACCTCTAACACAAGTGTTAGATTCACTTTTACTAGCTGTTCTTTCTATCAGATGTCCTTAGACTTGCTCATTATACTTAAAAGTATAAAATGATAGAAAGTGAGTTGAATCAGTTACTATCTGATCAACTGAACCAACAATTCAATGTGAAACATGATAACTAGGTTTCAAGAAAGAAGTTTTAAAGAATCAATTAACTTAGGTGTTAACCTTCGTTAATGAATTCCCAAACACAGTCCATCATAAACCTATTATGTCAGCAACTGATATCATCATTCTACTGCTTCCATTTCACTTCGGAGTTACTAAGTATATTTCTCACCTCCTAGACCAATATCACACGTTCGAATTTTAGTTTGGACCTTTTAAAGGGTGTCGACATATATTATATATGCAAATATCGACACCAAATCCAACCTCACACACACAAAGGTTTCTAAGATCATTGAATGTCAGTAAAATCTTCCTTAGAGTCCACATTCTTACATACTTCCTGCCATTTTACTGTTTTGAACTAGTTGACATATAGAAATATTCATATAGATCTTAATATGTGTATATATTCACAAATAAATTCACACTTCATTTACTACCTTTCACACCTAGACTTTTTATACATTTCCAAGTTCCTTTTTCATCACTAAGAACCCACTAAATGACCAGGAAGCTTTCTCATCTCATTTGGAAGTCATTCGAAGGAGTTAGGGTTTTGTATTAAACGTATTCTTTGGTTATAGCGAATTGTGGGATTTTTATTGTGTTCTAATTCTTCCTTAAAAGTCCCCTCACCACCCTAGAGGTGCAGTAAGTCATCTTATCTCAGTTCAAGTTCTTTTCCTTGCGTTTTGATACCCCCTGCATAGTATAACACTTGTGTTCGAACATATATTCTTTGCTTTTATTTTTACGTACCACATTTAATTCTAGAACACAAAAGTTGGTTAGCCTCCCTTGTGGAAGGCCTAGGAACCACAAAACACATTCACACCACGTTTATATTGTTGTTACATGCATATTCGAAACCCATTTGAAAACCTTGTTCACACGTATAAAACGCAAACCATAAAAATTGACTAAGTCTTTTATGTTTAAAAGTGTCCCAAGTCGCCACCTAAATGAACTCGTACAATCATATTCGACTTAACAACACACCAATATTTTTACATGACCTAATTCTTTATACTACTAGCTAAAAGTTTCATGTTTATACTTTACCAATTTGAGGTCTTGAACACACGTAAAAATGGCCAAAGTAAATCGACACACACAGTGTTAAAACTTGTTATATAATTCGGTTTGGGTCAAAAAGCCCAATAAGCTAAAATTAAGCAAACCAGATAAGCTAGCTCGTTAAGCACTTTTGATATGAAATTATGACATTAAAAATGGGCCTAAGGATAAGCCCAACTTGTCTCAAAGCCCACGGATTGTAAAACGTTAATGGGCCTTTTATTAGCTCATTAAAAGCCCATTGATAGAAAAATAAGCCATTTTGGCAAATAAGCAGTTGAAATAAGCTTTAATAAGCTCTAATAAGCTACAAAAAAATTCGGATAAATTTTCCCCACATTTTTTGTATTTTTAGACTAAATTTGCAAACTAGTTTCACTTTCAAGGACTAAAACTGCCAACTGTTAAAGACAGGAACTGAAACTGCCAAAACAGAAACATTAAGGTAGAAACTTATATTATATTGAATTCCAAGCTCAGAATGTTATTTTGGACAAGTAGTGGACTATAAATGCAATTTATATTTAACTAAGGACTAACGATGCAACGCAAACGCCGTTAGGGTATAAAGTGTAAAAACAAGAAATGGACAAGGATCAACATAATGTATTTGACATTTTCATTTCTATTTTACATTTTACTGTTCCCCGTCACGTCACGTGCATTTTTCTACGTTTCAGTTACTTAATATATAGCGTTACTTTATATTTATATATAACGAGTTTTAACGATTTAACTTAACATTTTGTTTCACCACTTTCGAGGAAACGATGCTATTGGATCTAAATAACATAAAAATAAGATAATATTATATATAATATTATTTTTAAACTTTAGGCATTTTAAGCATATCACACACTCACTTCAGCGATCAAATCGTTACCCGTTACTCACTTTCACACCCACTATTCATATTTAGTCAGATTCTCAGACTTCCCTTTTATTCAGGTCGTGTGTTGAAACCGTTTCCGTAATCTCACCCGAACTCACATTTCACTTACCAGTACCACACAAGGTGAGTTTCATAACCCCATTTTTACTCTTCAATTACTTTATAAACTCTTTGGGGGAGATACATGCTCAACTATATTTATTTACTTTTACAAGTACTCTAAACCTTTACATTACTGTGAGATTTCACATGCTTTGAACTACTGTTGGATGAGAAACCTGTTTGCTTTATGAATCATTGAAACAATAATTTCGTTTGTAAAACTATTACCTGCTGGACTAAGAACTACATTTATACCCACGAATATGTACCGTTAATTCACTGCTGGGAAGCACGAGTGATATAAATAGATCTATTGAGGGTGACACCTCCATCTGTGTTGGGATACAACAGTCCAGATAGGACAAGCGGATGTATACCATGTCGAATTACAAGTGACTAGAATTAGCACACTTGTCGGGTATTGATATCACGAGCACTTTTCATGCAAAGTATAACATGAGTACTTTCCATGCCAACTGGTCGTAGCTTCGGTGACATTGAAACTTAGCGCAGCGTTATAGCCTTTCGTATAACATTATACACATTTATAATGTCATCTCGTAAACTTATTGGTCCAACTTTACTGCTTTATGTAAATTCTATGAACTCACCAACCTTTGTGTTGACACTTTTTAGCTTGTTTTCTCAGGTGTATAATTGATTGACATATGATGATGCAAGGCAGTGTGTGGCAGGGGCATAGGCACACTTTTGGAGTGTACACATAACACTCATGACCAGGGTTTTTGTACAATGGGACAACTAATAACAATTATGGGCCTTATTTTTCCGCAACTCAATTTTGTAAAACTGATATTTTATTTAATGAAGCTTTTTAAAATGAATTTGATAAATTCGT
This sequence comes from Artemisia tridentata subsp. tridentata, assembly GCA_021014915.2. NCBI lineage: Eukaryota > Viridiplantae > Streptophyta > Magnoliopsida > Asterales > Asteraceae > Artemisia > Artemisia tridentata. The sequence goes on from CP139509.1 coordinate 122,112,394, forward strand.
TCTCTATTACTTATGTTATGATCCAGTTAAGTAGCACCCCAGATGTTATTACCGCTGCGATCTGATTTTGGGGGTGTTACAGATTGGCATCAGAGCTAAGGTTATAGAGAACTAGGTACACATAAAACCTAGACTATAACCGCTTTTTACAAAAACTCAACCTATGACCGCCAGTGCCAGCCTGCCTTACTCGCCGCTTTAATTGCTGCTTTACTTATTGTTTCAGCATGCTTAGTATATGCTTACGTACTTATTTTGATGACATATACTTTAGGTTAATGCTTATCATATACTTTGTGCTACTTTGATAACGCATACATCGTGTTAATACTTTTGATAACGCATACATAGTGTTAATGTCCTTCTATAGTAATAATGCTTAGCATATGCTTACATGCTACATTGATAATCCATGCTTACGTGTTATTTTGTTTACATATACATATGTGCTTACATTATGGCTAATATTATCTAGCCTTACGCTAAAAATTTTAAGTATCTCCTATATACTTACACATACATACCGTACTTGTCACAAACTATGTCTTCTCTCATAAAAACTTACTATTCAACTCTGAGTTTGACCACGCGTTTTATTCCCTTGAAACACTCATATTACTATTGTATAGGAATTCACCCATTTAACCGAACGTGAATTTAACCCTATAATATGTCTCCTCGAAGCATTTACTCTTAGAGCCTAATTTCCCTACTGCTCACTCCCCTTTATTTATTTTGAAGAAACATGTCACCCGAGAGGCAAGACCTAAACTTAGCAACCATGGAACAACTCATAGCCCAACGACTCGCAGAGGCTATCAAGACGGGAATCCGCATGGCTTTGACGGGTGGGGGAATACAGCAGGAAACAAAGAGCCTTAACAACAAAAGGGAGTTTGAGGACGACTCGAGGTCCAACCATCTGCCAAACAAGCGACAAGAGGTCGCCAAGGTTTACTCTGTTGGACCCAGTGACTAGAAGGTCTATGTTGGCAAATCGCCACTGTGCAATCGTTGTACGCTTCATCACAACGGACCATGCTACATGAAATGCCGAAAATGTCGGACATATGACCAAGAACTTGTTGGAGTATGCTCGTGTCATAATCACTAATTATATGGCTAGACATATGTGAGCCTATGGGGTCACACACTTATACACAGAGACACCATTTTATAGATTGTATTTATCGTATTTATAATATATAAACGACTACGTAACTCGAGATCAATAACGGGCCATTAAATACTAAGTTAGACTTAGTGTTTTTGAACTGGGCCAACAACGGGCAAGCCCATTGTGGGCCCTAAGCATGGCCGGCCTTAAGGGAACTTCTAGGGGAAGTTATGTTTAAAATTGGTCAAAGATTATTAGCATATTTTACTCCTAATAATAATAAACCAATTAACAAAATATATCTCTCTATACCCTATTGTTATTGTACGGCAAAACAAAAGAAAGAAAACTAGGGTTTTCAACTTTTGATCTTTCACTTTAAATCTTGATTATTCTAGAGTGATTGATTGGTTACGGGTTGATAGACTAGCATCGGGTGGTGATCAAGGACGTGTAGTGTGGATACACATAGAGGTGATCTCCATTGATCACTTGGGTTTCATATAGTAGTCGACACATTAGTTTTGTTGGTGACTCCCGGATCACGCTACAAAGGTATAACTTATGTGTTTATTGTTTTGATTGATCATATGGCACTATGGATCCTGTTATGGTGATGTTTATCCGCTGCGTGTATTTATTTAATATGTTTTATATTTCATACATCACCTGTAGTAGTATCACGAGCCATCATATGTTGTCATATGATCATCTTGTATGCGTAAAAATGGCTAAAAACATTGTTTTTTAATGGATTTAAAAGTGTGATTTTAAAACAGCCCCTAGGGCTTGAATATTCTGAATATGTCGACTTTATTAAGGTCTTAAGATTTGTACTTTTTGATCCTATGGCCATTTGTTATGCATACGTTGTTAATTTACTTGATCGGTACCCGTAAAATGGCCTAAAAACGTGTTTTTTGGAAGATTTTTAACCCGATTTCAAATCAGCCCATGAGGCTTATTTTTCTGTGGTAAAATGATGTTAAGAAGGTCCTAACATCAGTGGGGTTTGAGTCTTTGGCCATTTGTCACGCGTACCATTCGGGGTTTTAATTCTTGTTAATTATTTCTTCGATTCGTTGGCTAACAATTTATTTCTTGCTATTTATTTTGTTATCCATGGCAAATACATGCATGTTTGTCCATGGAGTTAGCCAACACCATGTAATAATCTTTATTTGAATGTATTATTATGTGTTCATATGCAAAGCCGATGAAAACCTAGACCACTTGTGCGTTGTGATCATGATTGTTGGTTGGTTTTTCTTGTTTTGGGGTTTGCCATTGTTTCGGCACTTTTGTAATGTATTTCAATTTTGGTTTTGCCAATGTTTGGGCATTTTACAGTAGATACAAAGTAGATTAGTTGTATTTTACTTTATATGTATTGTAAACAAGAGCTTGGAAGCAAAAGGCGAAAGATTGAAGAGTTATAGACTGAAAGTTGCTGCTGGACACCTGTTGGGAAAACGTGATTACCTGCTGATTGGTAAGGTATTTTTTTCTAAAATTTTTGATGCAGGTCCACAAGACATAGGGCTACAACTTTGTCAACTGGGCCGAATCATGAGGAGGTGATCTTCCTGGGCTTTTGGGCCTTGCAAAACAGGAAAACTGGGCTGACAGAAACTGAAGTTCAAGTGCATAATGGGCTTTTTACTTGCTCATGATTGTCTTGGAGCAAGTGGGAGCCCTCCATGTGGTTGTAATATATGTCCCTAGTTGACTCTTGGTTCTTGTGATGGCTCACAAGACCAAGCATAGGATTTTCATCGGTTGAGGCTTTGCATATTGTGGTTGTATGTTTGTTTGGTTGTTTTTTGTATGGTTGTGACTACATGAAAAACGAAAATTGTTTTCATAAAACTTAAAACAAAACATAAACCATTTTGAACTAAGTCTTATGATTTAGTTTAACTAAGTTTAAATATGATTTGAAACTTAAAATCATTGTTTTCTATATAAACAACACTTAAACCGGTTGAGATTGTTTGTTTATTTATTTATTTGTATTGTCCAAACTAAATAATAATCCACATAGGATATATATTAGTCTTGAAATGGACAACTTGACACACATAAATTAAACAATGATTAGACTTAAGTTAAGAAAAGTTTTTAACTTATGCTACGAAGAATGAATGCATGCTTCTTTCGTACACGTTTTTGATCCACATCAAAATATTTTACCCGTCAAAATTTAAGTCGTGCCGTCCAATCTTGAGGACACTTGCAATTACTTTTTGCCTATGCGTTGGACCTAGGTTGAATTGTAACCCAAGGTGACTATTCTCTATGCGTGAGACCTAGATATATTCTCACACGTTTTCAAATTGGATGACTTAATCGAGTTAAGCGGTTAGACCTTGACCCGAGGCAAAGATGGGACTAAACATGCCAGCTTGACACTAGTTGCTTGTTCACTAGTGCCATGAGTCCCATAAAGATCTAAGAGTTGCACATGTAATGCAATTGGTCGACGTTACCTACCTATTGAATTCACCATTGCTAGCAGATCAACTGATGTGATGCTGGAACCTCAATGAGGATCTTAGCCTTTTCGTAAAATTAATTGTTTTAATATGCTTAAACTTGGGTAGTTAATTTTAAAAAGGATTAATTATTGAAACTTACTAAAATTTGAACTTTGTTTGTTTTGTAGATGACAACTCCTAATCATACCATTAACAACTCGTACATCAGATCAATTCTTGAAAAAGAAAAATTGAATGGTAATAACTTTTTGGACTGGTATCGCAACCTGAGGATTGTCCTCAGGGCTGAACAAAAGTTTTACCATCTGGAAGAACCTTTACCTGAAGCACCTCCTGCTAATGCCTCCGCTGCTGTTCGTACCGCCTACACTCGTAGGGTTAATGAGCAGCAAGAGGTTGCTTGTCTTATGCTTGCAAGCATGATCCCTGAGCTCCAAAAGAACTTAGAGAACCTTGCAGCATTTGACATGCTGACCGAACTGAAAACAATGTTCGAGCAGCAAGCTGAGCAAGAATTGTTTGACACTGTCAAAGCTTTTCATGCATGCAAGCAGGAGGAGGGCCAAACGGTCAGTAGCTACGTCATGAAAATGAAGGGCTACCTAGACCAAATGGAGCGTCTTGGATACCCCATGCCTCAGATCCTTGGAGTGAGCTTGATACTTACCTCACTGTCAAAGGATTATGATCAGTTTGTGCAGAACTACAACATGCACAGCATGGGCAAGACCATTCCTGAGCTGCATAACATGCTGAAACTTGCAGAGAAAGGAATGCCCAAGAAGGCTCCTATGGTCCTAGCTATAAAGGAAGGACGAATCCAGAAGAAGAAGCCGAAGGCAAATGGCAAGGGAAATGGTAAGGGCAAGGGTAAGCTTGCTTATGCCCCCAAACCTAAGATCCCCCCACCTGCCAAGAAGGAGCACCCGGCAAAGGACTCTCCCTGTCACCATTGTGGAGTGAAGGGGCATTGGAGGCGGAACTGTCCGTCCTACCTAGAAGGGTTGAAGAAGAACAAAGCTAGCGCAGCTAGCACATCAGGTATCTTCACTATAGAGCTCTACACTTTTCCTAACAAATCCTGGGTATATGATACTGGTTGTGGTACTCACATTTGTAATAATGTGCAGGGGCTTAGGGGAAGCAGAAAGTTGAAGCAAGGAGCTTTGAACCTGTACGTTGGTAATGGCAACCGTGCAGCTGTCGAAGCGATAGGGAGCTTTGATCTCATCCTCCCTAATGGTTTAGTTATTGTTTTAAATAATTGCCATTTTGCACCTACTATCACTAGAGGTGTTGTTTCACTTTCACGTTTGAAAGATGATGGTTTTATTCATACTTTTACGGATTATGGTATTGCAGTTTCTAAGGATAATGTATTTTATTTTAATGCTATTCCTCGTGATGGCATTTTTGAAATTGATATGCATGATTCTGTTTCAAACGTTAGTTCTATATATAATGTTAGCAATAAGAAATCTAAACGTAACTTAGATTCCACTTTTCTATGGCATTGCCGTCTTTGTCACATAAACAAGAAACGCATTACGAAGCTGCAACGCGATGGGCTTTTAGAGTCAACCGACCATGAGTCGTTTGATAAATGCATTTCTTGTATATCTGGTAAAATGGCACGAAAGCCTTTCTCCCATGTAGGAGAAAGAGCTAAAGATCTACTTGGACTCATACATACTGATGTATGTGGCCCATTTAGAACAACGTCTAGGGAAGGAGCTAACTACTTCATTACTTTTACTGACGATTTCAGTAGATATGGTTATGTTTACTTGATTAAACATAAACATGAAGCCTTCGAAATGTTCAAAGTCTTTCAGAATGAGGTAGAAAATCAACTCGGCAAGACCATAAAATCACTCCAATCCGATCGAGGAGGTGAATACATGAGTCAAGAGTTTTTAGATCATCTAAAAAGGTGTGGGATTGTCTCACAATTCACTCCTCCATATACACCACAACACAATGGTGTATCTGAAAGGAGAAATCGAACCTTGTTAGACATGGTTCGATCAATGATGAGTCTAACAACATTGCCAACGTCCTTTTGGGGTTATGCTCTTGAGTCTGCTGCACGCATTCTCAATATGGTTCCAACCAAGAAGGTAGACAAGACACCATACGAAATATGGCATGGGAAGGTCCCTAATTTGTCTTACTTGAAAGTCTGGGGTTGTGAGGCTCTCGTGAAATGAGACACACCTAACAAACTTGAGCCCAGAGCTATCAAATGTATCTTTGTAGGATACCCAAAGGAAACGATGGGTTACTACTTCTACTACCCACCCGAGAACAAAATATTTGTTGCTCGGTATGCTGAGTTTCTTGAGAATAGTCTCATTTCACAAGAGGCAAGTGGGAGCAAAGTAGACCTTGATGAAATTCAAGAGGAAGATGCACAACCTTCTGGTAACACTAGTGAGCATCAAAATGAGATTGAACATGAAAATGTTGAACCTCATCAAGATGTTGCTCCCATTCGTAGATCCGCAAGGATACCTCAAGCACCTGAGCGATATGGTTTCTATGTCGATGCTGAGGAACATGAGTTAGGGGATCATGGTGAACCCGCTAACTATCGAGATGCATTATCGAGTCCTGAACACGATAAATGGATCGAAGCTATGAATGCGGAGATGAAATCCATGAAAGACAATGATGTCTGGGTCGAAGTTGACCTACCTCCTAACGCTAAAACCGTTGGGAGCAAGTGGCTCTTCAAAAAGAAGACCGACATGGATGGAAAAGTACACACCTACAAAGCTCGTCTAGTAGCAAAAGGTTTCACTCAAACCTACGGGGTTGACTATGAAGAAACCTTCTCGCCTGTTGCAGACGTAAAAGCTATTAGGATTCTTATAGCCATAGCAGCGTACTATGACTATGAGATTTGGCAAATGGATGTCAAGACAGCTTTCTTGAACGGCCACCTGAACGAAGACGTTTATATGGTGCAACCCGAGGGCTTCGTGAATCCTAAACATCCAACTAAAGTATGCAAGCTTCAAAGATCCATTTATGGATTAAAGCAAGCATCTAGAAGTTGGAATAAGAGATTTGACGATGAAATCAAGAAAATTGGTTTCACTCAAAATCTCGATGAGCCATGTGTATACATGAAAACTAGTGGAAGTATAGTCGTGTTCCTAATCTTATATGTCGATGACATATTGCTCATGGGAAACAACATTCCAATGCTACAAGATGTAAAATCCTGGCTTGGAAATTGCTTTGCCATGAAAGATCTAGGAGAAGCCGCGTACATACTTGGAGTCAAAATCTATCGTGATAGATCAAAACGATTAATCGGCTTATGTCAAAGTGCATACATTGACAAAATCCTGAAGCGATTTAGGATGCAAGATTCCAAACGTGGAAATCTTCCAATGCAACCAAATACAGTATTGAGTAAAGCTCAAGGACCCTCCACACCTGATGAGGTGAAGAGGATGAAGGGAATCCCGTATGCTTCGGCTGTGGGATCCATAATGTATGCGGTTAGATGCACTAGACCTGATATAGCGTTCTCTCAGAACCTAACGAGTAGATTTCAACAGGATCCAGGAGAATGTCACTGGACTGCTGTTAAGAACATATTAAAGTATCTACGAAATACTAAGGATATGTTTCTTGTTTATGGTGGTGATGTCAAGCGTGAGCTCAGTGTCACTTGTTACACTGACGCAGGCTGGGAGACGGATCGTGATGACACCAAATCCCAAACGGGATATGTTTTCATCATGAACGGAGGTGCTGTTGACTGGAAGAGTGCCAAACAAAGCACTATCGCGATGTCCTCTACAGAAGCTGAATACATTGCTGCTTCTGAAGCTGCTATGGAGGCGATTTGGATACGTAAATTCATTTCTGGGCTTGGCGTTGTCCCCAGCAATGAACGACCTATGGATATGTACTGTGACAATACAGGTGCCATTATCATAGCCAATGAACCAGGTGTTCAAAAGGGTGCCAAACATTTTCGTCGAAAAGTTCACTACATTCGAGAGGTTATCGAAAGTGGTGATATTCGTCTTCTCAAAGTTCACACAGATGACAACATAGCTGATCCTTTTACTAAACCAATGCCTTGTGCCAAACATGTCGAACATGCTAGGAGCATTGGACTTAGACCAGCTAGTAGTCTCATGTAGATCTGTATTTTTAGTATTTGAATAATTAGAACGTTAAACGGTTTGTATTTGCAATGAATTGATGTAATGGTTATGATCGTTTTCATTTTATATCAACTGTGTTCTATATTTGCATGTTTAATCCATGAATAATTTATTTATTCTAAAATTATCCATTGTCGGTTGACGATACGGGAGTATCATCAAATTAAGGCAAATGTGAGCGTGTTGGTGATTCATTTGCCAAACTCACATGTTGTTCATTGTGATGAACATTGGATTGACCCAACCTACGAGAATTCACTACATGGATCGTCGTCAATAGTGAATCTCGCAAGAGGTTATGTCTCTTATCCTCAGACTTGAGATGCAAGCAGGTCTTGCATGTGTGGAATTTCATTCCTTGATATGGTTAAACGCTATCCTGAATAAGGTAGTTATAAAGGCCATTTTCAGGAGTGATATGAAGCATGTGAATGACACGTGTAGTCAAAATGGGATTTGTTCCTCCACTTGCTTTGGAGTTAGATACTATTGGGCCCCTCGATGATTTGAACAGATGTTTGTATGGCCGTACCCAACTGGGATTAAGATGAATCTTAAATCCACTTGGTAATCTTGTTCAATATCCATATCGAGAAACAGAATAGTTGAACTATTAGAATGACATTTGATCCATGTCTAATGTTCAACACGGTATCTGTAACAAAAGGATAGATGACATATAAACCATCTGAAATGAGACGTTTAAGAAACTACCCTCACATATTTTTAGGGGCATTGGCGTGTTGCTAGACGCTAACCATTGCTTGTATAATTACTTGATTATTATGACGTCGCAAGTGGGAGCTGTTGGAGTATGCTCGTGTCATAATCACTAATTATATGGCTAGACATATGTGAGCCTATGGGGTCACACACTTATACACAGAGACACCATTTTATAGATTGTATTTATCGTATTTACAATATATAAACGACTACGTAACTCGAGATCAATAACGGGCCATTAAATACTAAGTTAGACTTAGTGTTTTTGAACTGGGCCAACAACGGGCAAGCCCATTGTGGGCCCTAAGCATGGCCGGCCTTAAGGGAACTTCTAGGGGAAGTTATGTTTAAAATTGGTCAAAGATTATTAGCATATTTTACTCCTAATAATAATAAACCAATTAACAAAATATATCTCTCTATACCCTATTGTTATTGTACGGCAAAACAAAAGAAAGAAAACTAGGGTTTTCAACTTTTGATCTTTCACTTTAAATCTTGATTATTCTAGAGTGATTGATTGGTTACGGGTTGATAGACTAGCATCGGGTGGTGATCAAGGACGTGTAGTGTGGATACACATAGAGGTGATCTCCATTGATCACTTGGGTTTCATATAGTAGTCGACACATTAGTTTTGTTGGTGACTCCCGGATCACGCTACAAAGGTATAACTTATGTGTTTATTGTTTTGATTGATCATATGGCACTATGGATCCTGTTATGGTGATGTTTATCCGCTGCGTGTATTTATTTAATATGTTTTATATTTCATACATCACCTGTAGAACTGTAGAGCCCCTATTCATACCGCTGCTCAGAGAGCACCAACAGCTAGTCAGAAAGCCTCCATTACCTGCTTCGGTTGCGGAGAGAAAGGGCACTACAAGTCTGAGTGCCGAAAGAAGGAAAGCTCGCCAAGACTCGGATGTTAAGAACGAAGGATGAGCAATTCCTACCCTACCAAGTGAGACCTAAGTTTAAATTCTCTTAAGTTGTATCCCTGTAAGGATTTCATTAGTACTTTCCTACGAACCTTGTTGCATTATATGAATCCCGTGTATGTTATCTTAAGTTATAAGCTCATTTAACTCACAACTATCTGAAAACTCATATCGATTAGATGTGACTTTACTACTACCTTGGAAATAATGAATTGTTTCCTATTGTCCTACAAACTGTTTTACATAATAAATTTGTACTTATACACGTATACCATCTTTGTCACAATAACATGTCTACAGCCTCGCACATTAGCATTTCATCGAATACGGAATCCGAGAACTCCATATCATCAGTTACTTCACCATTAGTTCCTAACACCTTAGCCGCTTTAGTGACAGACACCTTATTAGTTGATACGGAGCCCTTTGAGGAGGGTGAAGTCTTCGCTACACCACCCCTGACACCTGTTATACTACCAGACTCCCCATTATCTGAGGACCCATATGTGCTAGCCTTACCGGCACATATCTCACCACCACACCAGGATATCAGTCTGTATGCTCCTTTCTACATTCCACCTGTTGACGACGAGTACATGCAGAGTCAGCAGTGGCTTCCTGCAGAGGACACACCTTTACCCACTCCACCCCCTCTTTCACCATTATTCCGAGGCAAGAAAGTTAGGATGTTAGCACGCTACGAGCCTGAACCGTTTAACAAACTATATCGGAAATACCCCAACGGCCCTGTCATGAAACATACACCTCGCAAGAGGGTACATCTACGATTAGTGCCGATTATACCACCATTTCCACCCTACTCTCCTACTTCACCTCTGGATATGATCGGGATTACACCACCGACATCACCCGAGCATCAGCATGCATTACCACCCTTACGACCTGACCACCTATTCGACCTTTGCACCCAGACTTATCCATTTACACCCTATCAGCGGGAACCGACTCCCGAGGAGGATATACCTTCTTCGAGCCAGGCTCATATATCAGATCCTATCCATCCATCTTCACCATCACTACCATTCCCCCTGGCTTTACTCCCCCCAGCTCGAGTCTTTGAGACTGGAGAGAGCTCCAGGGCGGCAGTTACCCATACCCTTACACCATCCACCATCGAGACACGTCTGGAGCGTCATGAGGAGCAGATCGATGCACTCCTCCGCATCATTGATAGATCACCATTGGACCGCCCCGAGACAGTCAACGATACCCTACACAGCCTTATATCTGGTAGGATAGATCTACAGCATGGTCTGACTAGGATACAGTCAGAGTTATCTGAGACACGCTCCTTCGTGATAGCCTTACGAAGGGAGGGACAGACGCAAGTATGGGAAGCTCTACAGGCACACCGCAGAGCTGACACTTTAGAGGACCTTGTAGAGGACATGCAGGTCCAACATCAGGCAGACATACAGAGGCTGCTGGACCAGATTTCAGAGCTTACAGGACGCATGGACGATCCCAGACATTAGACATAGTTTCACATCTGTATAGTTTTGAGGTATCATAACCCGCCGCATGTGGCAATTAATAAAGGGTCTTGTATCGTTTTGTTATGTAACTCAAATGATCAAGTTGTTAATGTATGTTGTTGGTTATGATTTACTATATATTGATGTCGATTTATGTTATTATGGTTGTTCATGTGTATTGTGATTGTATTTAGGCATGTCGTGATGTTACTTAGGATTGTTATGGTTCTCTAAGTATTGCAACTAGAATGAAATTCCAAACGCATAATAAAGAAAAATTCAGAATAAACTTGATAAATGTAGAGAAAGTTGCTGAACTTCAGCTTTCATAAGTGATGAATCACTTTGTTCCTTAGCAAACCTATACCAAAAACTAATCACTCACTTACGGTAATACCCAAACGTGTCTTAAATTTCTTTATGACTTTCAATATAAATCAAAAATTTCACATGGTGACGAAAATGTTAGGACTTGTATACAATCATCATATCACACAATTTATAATGACATCCCTGACCTAACAATAGACTATTACCATCCTATAAGTATTCTCTCACAAACACTAGGATTTATTTCAGAACTATCCTATTACCACCCTAGGAATTTCTAACCCATCACCGTAGTGCGAATCAAATTTTCTTGTTACCTTGAAAACATAATTAGGTTGTCATTTCACAAAAATAACACGTTAAACACCATCTAAAACTTCTAGAAAACATAACATTTCTTTGACTGAGCCAAGCATCATATCATTTGTCCTCAATTATACATAGCCTGATCAACTATGTCTAATTCAGGGAAAATCATGTCATGGAGAAAAACAGTCATCTTTTCAAAATTTCTAATAACAATTTTCATTCAAAAGCGAGTTTTATGACGAGATAAAATGCTCCTATTGCCAACTCACTATAGATATCTACATCTAGTACCCATCATCCCAATGAAAGAAACCTGACATAAGTACGAATTCGAGGACCACAAAAATTCGTAAATATATATGGAAAGCATAAATAACGTAAATTTTATTAGAATTCACGAATATTAATACATAACGATAAAATTAGCATCGGTAGTGCTAATGTTACAAAGATTACATAGAAACACAACAAAAGACTTATTTTAACAATCCTAAACGCAAGACTATTGCCCCCATATCTTGTCCACGAAAATAGCTAGGACCACGAGTGGTACTAGGAACACCAAAATCCCGACCAAAACTTCGTAATCTTCATCCGGAACATAAGTCAAGTAGATGACGGCAACAACAAAATACACGATCGCGAGAATTGTAACAAGGCTCGGCATTTTGGAAGTATTAAATGAGAGAAATATGGTTGGTGGTAGAAGGAAAAATAAAATGGGGTATATATAGGGAAAACTAGCCGTTGGAGCACTATTCATGACCGTTACATTTTACTATTCATAGCCGTTACATTTTACTGTTCATAGCCGTTAATTTTAACTATTCATGACCATTGGAAATCACTATTCACAGCCGTTGGATCCATTAGGTGGCAAGACATTCAAATTGTTTCAGTTAGTGTGAATGAATTAAACGACTTAAGTAAAGTCGCATTTCTATTACCCAAAGTTTGTTAGAACTTTCAGTAAAAACTTGAATTCACGTAGGAAACGTGAAGATGAATTCAAGACCAAATATCCTCATCTTTAGTATTTTCATCTGATAACTCGAATTGAATGTCGGGACGACATTCAAATAAGGTTGGGAGACTCTAACAAATGGAAATTTCTCCAAATGTTTAATTTTGATTTATTATCAGTAATGCCCATTATTTATATTTTTACATCTATTAATGAAAAGTTATATTATTTAACTGTTTATTTCGTTATAAAAACTCAAAACACGTTATTACGTGAATTACCAAACAAGCTCAAACGCGAACCACGAAAACTCAATAAACACAAAAACTGCCAAACGGGCCAAAAATTTTCAGCCCAACTCTAATAATTCGGGTACTGTTCATTAGTAGACCAACAAAAGCCCAATCCTCATTATTAGTTCATGTTTCTAATCGACCCCAAACGCTCCAAATGCACCCCATTTTCTCCCAAATTCTAAACACAACAAAGTCGAATTTTTGTACCACATATTTCTCCTCCCACCAAAGAATTGGGGAGTCGAGTTATAGCTCTTAATATCAACTTTGGATAAGTTTAAATTAGTCAAAGTGAACTGCCCTCAAACACAACCCATTCGAATTCATTATATTTCACCATTACACCAATTCGACCCAAACCCGAAATAACCTAATCCTATTATTTTTCCTAGATCATTTGGGAGTTACTAAGTATATTTCTCACCTCCTAGACCAATATCACACGTTCGAATTTTAGTTTGGGCCTTTTAAAGGGTGTCAACATATATTATATATGCAAATATCGTTACCAAATCCAACCTCACACACACAAAGGTTTCTAAGATCATTGAATGTCAGTAAAATCTTCCTTAGAGTCCACATTCTTACATACTTCCTGCCATTTTACTATTTTGAACTAGTTGACATATAGAAATATTCATATAGATCTTAATATGTGTATATATTCACAAATAAATTCACACTTCATTTACTACCTTTCACACCTAGACTTTTTATACATTTCCAAGTTCCTTTTTCATCACTAAGAAGCCACTAAACGACCAGGAAGCTTTCTCATCTCATTTAGAAGTCATTCGAAGAAGTTAGGGTTTTGTATTAAACGTATTCTTTGGTTATAGCGAATTGTGGGATTTTTCTTGTGTTCTAATTCTTCCTTACAAGTCCCCTCACCACCCTAGAGGTGCAGTAAGTCATCTTATCTCAGTTCAAGTTCTTTTCCTTGCGTTTTGATACCCCATGCATAGTATAACACTTGTGTTCGAACGTATATTCTTTGCTTTTATTTTTACGTACCACATTTCATTCTAGAACACAAAAGTTGGTTAGCCTCCCTTGGGGAAGGCCTAGGAACCACAAAACACATTCACACCACGTTTATATTCTTGTTACATGCATATTCGAAACCCATTTGAAACCCTTGTTCACACGTATAAAACGCAAACCATAAAAATTGACTAAGTCTTTTATGTTTAAAAGTGTCCCAAGTCGCCACCTAAATGAACTCGTACAATCATATTCGACTTAACAACACACCAATATTTTTACATGACCTAATTCTTCATACTACAAGCTAAAAGTTTCATGTTTATACTTTACCAATTTGAGGTCTTGAACACACGTAAAAATGGCCAAAGTAAATCGTCACACACACTGTTAAAACTTGTTATATAATTCGGTTTGGGTCAAAAAGCCCAATAAGCTAAAATTAAGCAAACCCGATAAGCTAGCTCGTTAAGCACTTTTGATATGAAATTATGACACTAAAAATGGGCCTAAGGATAAGCCCAACTTGTCTCAAAGCCCACGGATTGTAAAACGTTAATGGGCCTTTGTTTAGCTCGTTAAAAGCCCATTGATAGAAAAATAAGCTATTTTGGCAAATAAGCAGTTGAAATAAGCTTTAATAAGCTACAGAAAAATTCGGATAAATTTTTCCCACATTTTTTGTATTTTTGGACTAAATTTGAAACTAGTTTCACTTTCAAGGACTAAAACTGCCAACTGTTAAAAATAGGGACCGAAACTGCCAAAACAGAAACATTAAGGTAGAAACTTATATTATATTGAATTCCAAGCTCAGAATGTTATTTTGGACAAGTAGTGGACTATAAATGCAATTTATATTTAACTAAGGACTAACGATGCAACGCTAACGCTGTTAGGGTATAAAGTGTAAAAACAGGAAAAGGACAAGGACCAACATAATGTATTTGACATTTTCATTTCTATTTTACATTTTACGATTCCCCGTCACGTCACGTGCATTTTTCTACGTTTCAGTTACTTAATATATAACGTTACTTTATATTTATATATAACGAGTTTTAACGATTTAACTTAACATTTTGTTTCACCACTTTCGAGGAAACGATGCTATTGGATCTAAATAACATAAAAATAAGATAATATTATATATAATATTATTTTTAAACTTTAGGTATTTTAAGCATATCACACACTCACTTCAGCGATCAAATCGTTACCCGTTACTCACTTTCACACCCACTATTCATATTTAGTCAGATTCTCAGACTTCCCTTTTATTCAGGTCGTGTGTTGAAACCGTTTCCGTAATCTCACCCGAACTCACATTTCACTTACCAGTACCACACAAGGTGAGTTTCATAACCCCATTTTTACTCTTCAATTACTTTATAAACTCTTTGGGGGAGATACATGCTCAACTATATTTATTTACTTTTACAAGTACTCTAAACCTTTACATTATTGTGAGATTTCACATGCTTTGAACTACTGTTGGATGAGAAACCTGTTTGATTTTTGAATCATTGAAACAATACTTTCGTTTGTAAAACTATTACCTGCTGAACTAAGAACTACATTTATACCCACGAATATGTACCGTTAATTCCCTGCTGGGAAGCACGAGTGATATAAGTAGATCTATTGAGGGTGACACCTCCATCTTTGTTTGGATACAACAGTCCAGATAGGACAAGCAGATGTATACCATGTCGAATTACAAGTGACTAGATATAGCACACTTGCCGGGTATTGATAACACGAGCACTTTTCATGCAAAGTATAACATGAGTACTTTCCATGCCAACTGGTCGTAGCTTTGGTGACGTTGAAACTTAGCGCAACGTAATAGCCTTTCGTATAACATTATACACATTTATAATGTCATCTCGTAAACTTATTGGTCCAACTTTACTGCTTTATGTAAACTCTATGAACTCACCAACCTTTGTGTTGACACTTTTTAGCGTGTTTTCTCAGGTGTATAATTGATTGACATATGATGATGCAAGGCAGTGCGTGGCAGGGGCATAAGCACACTTTTGGAGTGTACACATAACACTCATGACCAGGGTTTTTGTACAATGGGACAACTAATAACAATTATGGGCCTTATTTTTCCGCAACTCAATTTTGTAAAACTGATATTTTATTTAATGAAGCTTTTAAAACGAATTTGATAAATTCGTTATCTATTACTTATGTTATGATCCAGTTAAGTAGCACCCCAGATGTTATTACCGCTGCGATCTGATTTTGGGGGTGTTACAAAAACCCTCCTAAGAAGAAGGATCAGGCTTGCCACTACTGTCATGTAGTTGGTCACTGGAAGAGGAATTGTCCTCTTTATATCCAAGAGTTGCGAGAAAGTAAGAACAAGAAGACTGGGCACTTAGGCGCCAGCACTTCAGGTAACTTACTTATGATTGAATTATTTACTCTAAATCATAAAATTAATTCCTGGGTATATGATACTGGATGCGGTATTCACATTTGTAATACGCTGCAGGGGTTTAGAGTGGAAAGGAAGCTTGCCTATGGGGAGCAATATCTGCATGTGGGAAATGGAGCACCTGCAGCTGTTGAATCCATAGGAGTGTTTAATTTAGTTTTGCCTTCGGGCTTAGTACTGTCATTAAACAATTGTCATTATGCACCTTCAATTGTTAGGGGCGTTGTTTCCTTTTCTTGTTTATTTGATATTGATTTTAATCACACAATCAATAGTAATGGAATTTCTATTTCTTTAAATGTTATTTTTTTTTTAATGCTATTGCTGTGAATGGTGTGTTTGAAATTGACATGAATGATTATGTATCCAATAATAATAATTCAATGTATAGCATAAGTAAGAGAATTAAGTCAGACTTGAATTCTTCTTACCTTTGACACTGTAGACTTGCTCATATAGGCAAGACTCGCATGAAAAAGCAACAACATGATGGGCTTTTTAAAAGTATCTGTGATGAATCATATGATAAATGTGAGTCTTGTATATCTGAGAAGATGACTAAGAAACCTTTTCATAGTAATATGGAAAGGGCTTATGATCTACTTGGTTTAATGCATACTGATGTATGTGGACCACTTAGACATGTGTCAAGGAAAGGTGCTAGCTACTTCTTAACCTTTACAGATGATTTCAGCAGATATGGTTATATTTACTTGCTTAAACATAAACATGAGGTGTTTGAAAATTTTAAGGTTTTCAAAGCAGAAGTAGAATTGCAACTAGGAAAGAAGATTAAAGCTCTTCGATCCGATAGAGGTGGTGAATACCTAAGCCAAGAGTTTAAAGATTACTTAGCTGAGAATGGAATTGTCCAGAATCTCACATCTTCATATACTCCACAACAAAATGGTGTATCTGAGAGAAGAAATCGTACATTGTTAGACATGGTACGATCAATGTTTAATCTTACAACTCTTCCTTTATCTTTTTGGGATTACGCCTTAGAATCTGCGGTTCGTATTTTGAATATGGTTCCCACTAAGAAGGTTGATAAGATACCATATGAAATATGGAATGGAAAAGCTCCAAACTTGTCTTATTTAAGGGTCTGGGGTTGCGAGGCGTATATAAGACGTGACTTAGCAGATAAACTCCAACAGAGATCTGTAAAGTGTATCTTTGTAGGATACCCAAAGGAAACGATGGGTTACTACTTTTACTACCCACTTGAAAACAAAGTAATTGTTGCTAGATATGGAGACTTTCTTGAAAAGAAACTTATATCTCAAGAATTCAGTGGGAGAGTTTATGATCTGGAAGATGATCATATAGATACATTATGTAAGAATTCACAATTTTGAGGTCATTATTAAACTATTTAATTTACTTATTATTTTTATTTTTAAGAAAATTTGCTCTTGCAAGTAACTAGAAAGGTTATTCCGTTTACGTCGTTAAACGTACATTTAACTTAAACCGATACCTGAAAAATACTCAATATATCTATTTTTATGCATTTTGGTTTCTTACAATCAAAAATTAAATATCCCTTTTTTACTTTTGCATTTTTAGTTAAACTTTGCACATTTCGCGTTTTCCGCATTTTCAGTCTACGTTTTCAATTTTTAAACACCAAATAATCACCCAACAAGTTCAAGGATCACCTAAAATATCAAAATAGGTTTTGATGTCAAGTTTTAACATTTTTATAAGTTCTATATTTTTACGTTACCCAGTTTTAAGTTTCGTGACTTAAGGACTTTACGTTAGTAATTACCGGGATCAAACTACACCCCATAGCTCAAGTATTGTACAAAAGTTGCACCAATACTTGTTCCACTCATTCAATATACACGAAATACCACAAGGACACATGTCCTTATGGTGTCACTCCTTACTACATATGTATACCACCCTTTTTGCATGTTACCAATACTTATCACATAAGTATTATTTCTTCATTTGATAAGGTCCAAAAATCTGCATATATCCTCTCCTCCATCACCATATTTCTGTCCCCTATACAGCCCACAATCACCATAATTCTTGGTTTTTAGCTACAAAGATATACACCAAAGATTGAAGGATTAATTAGGATATAAGAGATCTAGTGTTCTTGATATTGTTCTTGTGTTTTTCATCAAAGTATTGTAAGAAACCACCTCTATGTTCATTTCACTTCTGTAAATACTTGTTTTCTATGTATTTTATATGTTCAATATGTTTATTATGCTTGGTTATAGTTGGTACATATGCTAGATCACTAGAAAACCTAATAAGGACTAGACATGCAAAACTATTTTCTGACCAAAGGTAAAAACGGAATTAACTGCACTAATCAGTGGACTTTGGACCTAAACTAAAAATATTGGCTTAAAGATCTATGTCTTGTGGTCATTTTACCGGGTGGCGTATCCCGTGACGACACCCGATGATTAAGCTAAAAATATTTTCATGAAACATGTCAAATTCTGAGTAACAGATTTGTAACCTGTAAAAGTCATTTTTTTAATATAACCAACTATTTCAAAAAACATAAAAGTTATAGCTAACATCTTAACTTAAACGTGACCACAAAAATGGGGTTAATCGGGCTTGTAGAACTCTAGATATCGTATTTTTCCCGGAACTGTTGTGATGTTGATAAAATCAGAACTGGATAGTCAAGGGTAAACTAGTAATTTCACAATTGTTAAGTAATTTTTGACTCAGTGGGACCTATAAATATAGTTAGTACACTCAAATACCTTTCCGAGGATATAAATAACATAATTTTTTGACTTACGGTTTGCGAGTAATGAATTTTTAAAGAGAGACATGTATATAAAATTTCTAACAGCTATATACTTAAAATGTGTAAAAATTTATTAACTTATAAAAATGGACCATTGGACTATTAGAAACTTGTCAAATAATACTCCTTGACCATTTTTACATAAAAACCGAAGTGGTAGGACCCACTATCGGAAATAGACCTGTAAATCCTTTGATAGACTAAGGAAACTTAAGAACGACTAATTTGAACTCATGACACATATTTGGAACCCTTAAATTTGATTTTGAACCATTTAATATATTTTGAACTCTTTGACTTAATTTGAACTTTTGAAGTAATTTGAACCCTTTTGACTTAATTTGAACCATTGGACTTAATCGAACCCTTATTACTTGTCTTGACACTGATTTATATATTATGTACCAAGCATAATTGAAATAATAATCTATAAGGCATATAGAGATACTTACCTTATTATTTTAGATTCTGAGACATGCGTATATGTCTAGGTTGCTCGTAGGACACTTGCGGTTTATTCATCACTACATTCACTTTGAATGTTCACTTGGCTCTTGGTGAGTTCATAGCCCCACTTTAACTCTTTAAACTGTTTATAAACCCATTGGGGGAGATACATGCTATTTTACAATTTGGACACAAGTGCTTTAAACTGTATGCTTATCAGAACATATTATTGCTAAAGTACTGATACTGCCAAAATAATATCCTAACGAATCATGAACCATTAATCACTTGCGAGTGAACGCGAATATTGTGAATAGGCCTATTGGGATTGACGAATCCCTTTTGTGTTGACAGGATAGGCAACCGAACGCACTATATTTGAAATTTAGGTAAAATGGCAATTTACCTTTCAGGACATTGGTTCATTCTATGAACCTTCAGTCAGTTTGAGTGTCATGAGCTTAAAGCAATAATTATTATTTACCCATAATTGTATTCGTTGCAATTATTATTTTAACTCTGAAATCTTGTGGTCCATTATTTATTTATAAACCTATGAATTTCACTCAACCTTTGTGTTGACTTTTTAGCATGTTTTATCTCAGGTTTTAAGGTATTTGGCAAGCACGAGGTCGCACGGAGAATGTTTTGATGGCTTGCATAATATTATCATTCGATAAAATTTTATAAACTTTTATGTTTACGTGTTATGCAAGTTAAAACTATTTGGGATCTCTTGTAACAATGAAGTTTTATTATGATCGAATGCTAAACTTTTAAAAACGTCTCATTTAGAGTCGTTTTCTATAATTATGATTGTTTTACTAATAAGTAGCACCCCAATGATATTACATTCCGCTGCGATATTTTGCGGGTGTTACACATTACCTTCTGAAAACACTAGCGTACTTCCTGTGGAACCTGAAAGTCTGGGTCCTCCACTTGAAGTTGAAATTGTTCCCATTCGCAAGTCTTCAAGACATGTGAAAGCTCCTAAACGTCTATGTCTTAACGTAGAAGTTGAGGAAACTATATTAGGGGATCTTGATGAACCTACTAATTAAAGATCTGCCATTGAGAGTCCTGAAAAGGATAAATGGGTAGTTGCTATGCATGGGGAAATGCAATCCATGAAAGATAACAATGTATGGATTGAAGTAGACCTTCATCCCAATACCAAGGTAGTTGGAAGTAAGTGGCTCTTCAAGAAGAAAACTGACATGGATGGCAAGGTATACACCTATAAGGCTCGTTTGGTAGCTAAAGGCTTTACTCAAACATATGGTGTTGACTACGAGGAGACCTTTTCTCCTGTAGCTGACATTAGGGCTATTAGGATTCTCATAGCTATAGCAGCATACTATGACTATGAGATTTGGCAAATGGATGTCAAAACCGCCTTCTTAAATGGTCGCCTAGATGAAGACATCTATATGGCGCAGCCTGAGGGGTTTGTGAATCCAAAGTTTCCAAACCGTGTATGCAAACTTCAAAGATCCATTTATGGATTGAAGCAAGCATCAAGGCAATGGAATAAAAGATTTGATGAAGAAATCAAAAGGTTTGGATTTACTCAGAATCTTGATGAGCCATGTGTATATCACAAAGCTAGTGGGAGTAATGATGACATATTGATCATGGGAAAAGAAATTCCAAGTTTGCAAAAAGTTAAGGCATATCTTGGAAAGTGCTTTTCTATGAAGGATTTAGGGGAAGCTGCATATATTCTGGGAATCAAGATCTATAGAGATAGATCAAGGCGGTTAATTGGATTAAGTCAAAGTGCTTACATTGACAAAATATTGAAGAGATTCAATATGCAAAATTCCAAGAAAGGATATTTTCCAATGGAAGTGAAACATGGCTTGAGCAGTGAGTTATGTGCTTCAACACCTGCAGAGGTGGCACACATGAGCAAAGTTCCTTATGCTTCGGCTGTAGGATCTATTATGTATGCGGTGAGATTCACAAGGCCAGATGTGGCGTTCGCTCAGAATATCACCAGTCAAATTCAACAAAATCCAGGTGAAAAATATTGGATTGCTGTTAAACATATTATTAAGTATCTTAGGCATACGAAAGATATGTTTCTTATGTATGGTGGAAATCCAGCTACAGAACTTGATGTAATAGGTTACTGTGATGCGTCCTGGCAATGTGACAAAGATGATGCGAAGTCTCAGACTGGTTATGCCTTTGTTATCAATGGAGGAGCAGTAGACTGGAAGAGCAAGAAGCAGAGTACAATTGCGATTTCTGCGATAGAGGCCGATTACATAGTTGCTTTAGAAGCTGCAATGGAGGCTGTTTGGATTAGGAAATTCATTTCAGGGCTTGGTGTTATGCCTTCAATTGAATTGCCTATTAATATGTATTGTGACAATTCTGCTGCAATCATATTTGCCAATGAACCTGGAGTCATGAAGGGCACCAGGCATTTTCTACAAAAGTATCACTATGCTTGACAGCAAGTCAGCATAGGAGAAATTAATCTCTTGAAAGTTCACACAAATGATAACTTAGCTGATCCATTCACTAAGGCTTTGGCTAAAGGAAAGCTTACTGAACTTGCCAATGGCATTGGACTAAGATTAGCTAGTAGTTTCATGCATGATTGTGTTTAGTATTTGGATAAAGGATATTGTAAACATTTATTATTTTTTAGTGAAATAAAGTATTTGTTATGTTTATGTTCATTATTTAATATTTTTGTCCTATATATTTGCATGTTTAATACGTGAATAAATTAGTTATTCTAAACGTCCGTTGTCAGTTAATGACATGGGAATATCATTAAATTAAGACAAATATGAGTTTTGGTATAATATACTTGAAAGTGTATTGATGCGTTGACATGCCAAATTCACATGATATTCAATGAATTGAATATAAGACTTATCCCAAACTACATGATGTTACTTTATGGATGTTGTTATTAAGTAAATCATGAATAGTTATCCTCAGACTTGAGATACCAGATAACTGTTATGAATGTAGTGCATTCTGTGGAACAATTTAACGCTATACGTAAATGGTAGTCATAAGGATTGTTTTCGGAATTGTTGCAAAGTTCATAGGTTATGCTTGTAGTCAAGATAGAATTTGTTCCTTCAAATTTATTTTGGAGTTTAATACTGCTGGGCCCCTCGTAGGGTTGACAAGATGTTTGCGTGGCCACGCCCAAGATCTCCCCTGAATATGTTCAGAAGATTTGGTAATCTTGCTCGATCACAAACAACGAGAAACAGAATAATTGAATAAAGAATGACTTAGATCCATATCTTTATTTAATGTAGTATTAGTAACAAAAGGATAATAATAATGATGAATCATTAAAGGTTTTTCCAGGAGACCTACTCGAGTTGTACTAGAGGCATCGACGTGTTGCAAGACACCAACCGATGTGATCACAACTATTAAGATATGTCTAAGCGGGAGCTGTTAGTTTTGTAGACATAAAATTATAGTTGTGTGTTAGGATCGAACTCGAGATCACGGGATTGCACACTTTACGAATGAAGAGTTAACGATTAATAATTATTTATAAAATGTTATATTTACTTATTATATACACAAAACACATAACGACCGTTAGTATTTAACGGATAATGACTAACGATCGTTAACCAATAAAATGAAACAATTAAAGGGTGAATAATTGAAATGTCGAGAAGGATCCGGAAGCCCCTTAGGGGTGCAACCGATCGGCCAAAGGGTTAGTTTCCTAATCCTAGGCTAACTTGTCATCTAAGTTTACTCACCTATATAAACAAGGCTAGGATTCATTATTGGGTACTCTTGTACACACTGTACACACTAATACCCTAAAACTTGTGTCTTCTCTTTTCTTGGTGTAGAACCGATCGAACTTAATCCCTTAGGGTCGATCGAAATTTTTTGAGTGTCAAAAAATTATTGTTTTGTGTTCTTTACATGCATAACGTTAATTTGGTACTAGTTCGTGTGTATAAGAACGTGAATCAAACACACTATTGTTTGATTCTTGGATTGAATTGCAAAATCAGTAAGGGGCAATTTGTGTAATCCGTATAAACCCTAATTAGGGTTCATCACTCCTATTGCTTGGATTGATTCTTGTTTTGCTAGAATCATTAAGGTACGCATACATTTAAATTCGGTTAATTAATTATGTGTTATTATTCATACGCTTCCGCATGTGTTCTTTGATGCTTATTTAATTATGATAGTCATGATATTAAAATTCCAACATGCAATTGTATACTTTGCATGCAATTCACGTTTAAATTAACCCCACCATGCAATTGTATACTTTGCATGTCATTTAATTATGTGCTGCTTATTTGCTGCTCGCTGCCATTTGCATTGCTGCCTTTTGCTCCCAATTTTTACTTTTCGTTTCTTGCTGCTTTATCTCACGTCAAACATAATTAGTCATAGTGATGCATCTACAACCCAGCAACCGGTCCCGTTGGCCCAACAAATGTTTAGTTATAAACCTCCGCCTATTTCTGGCTCAGTCCAAGAATGCCAGCCCCCCAACAATTTGTGTCTTATTGTGTCACACCTCGCCAAGGCGGAAACGCGAAGCGTAACGAGAGAGGTTTCGTCATAACACAATGATATATAGATAGACAATCACTAAATGAAATCAAAATCAAAATGTCATGACGACACCCGACACAATAAGGGACTTGTATCCAGGTTAATCGTACCATAACAATACATAGTCATAAACTATTAAATCCAAAATGTCACAACCAACACATTGAAGCCATAAAGTATGAAATACGAAATTCTAAAGGTAACATGTAGGACACCAAATGCAAGTATCTGAAGGTCTCTTTAGCCCTGTACTCCTAACATCCTTAAGCATCTTTATTATCACCTGAAAATGATACTTGAAAACGTCAACTAAAAAGTTGGTGAGAGTGTGGGTTTAGTCATAAAGAATTTCACCCAAAGTTGTGCATGTCACATCAAATCAGTTGTAAACAGTGGACAGTGTAATATAATACAACATAGTAGTAAGTGAGATAAAATGAATACTTGGTCACAAGTTGTAATCCAATCACCTCAGTGATCATTGAAACCAAAACACAACAACCAATCACCTCAGTGAACTAGTCTCACATATGTGGTTTCCAAATAGGTGCCTTCTAGCTAGGGCTAAACACTGTTGGTAAAATGAATACTTGCACACAATGGACGTCCAAACAGTAGCAATTGTAGGACCACACACATCTACACTACTCTAGCAGATCATATACACATAATTGTCCATAATGAAACCAGTAATTTAGCACAATATGAAAACATTTAAGTATAATTTTCCCTTTTAGAAAACAAGTAAAAAGTAGGGGCTACAAACTCACCTGAAATCACTGCTTAGATATGAAGCACAAATCTTGAACTATCAATCTATAACAAATAGAAACGGTATAAGTTACAAGTGATCAAGGTTTATAACCCTATCACTGTAACTCCCATGAGATGGATTGGAAATGATTGACTAATCATTTCCCTATGACATACTACTTGAGATCCAAGAACACATGTGAAAATTCATTAGGTATTGGTGTCTAGTTATAAGCCCACTTTAGATAGTTTTAAACCTTGTTTATCAAATTGTGGTTCACTTTTACAAATTCTTAAACCACCGTTATTTACCTACTGATGTTCCCAAATTTTTATTAGAGGTACCTATATGTGTTAAGTATCTCCAGTAATTTTCCTAGATTTTATCTCATAGTGCAATTATTTTATAAAAATTCGTTTATCACAACTAGTCAGAATTTGACCTGATTATACACACAAAAAGTATGCAAATTTTAAAAATACCAAGACCTTCAAGAAAAATCAACAAAAATTTAGAGGTCCTAACTCGTTATAGTTTATCAGAAAAAAAATAATATGATCCAAAACTGTACCAAAAACTCAGCTTTGACACCCGATTTCTTTTAAATTATTTGAATGACCAAATCAACTCGGATCAACTCCAAACCAATTGGAATAGAAAGTAGACTCTTTGAACTTAATTTTAGGCTTTTGAATCATGTCCAAACACATCATTATCATCAAGCTACACCTCATTCTTTACGACCTAAAATTATGGACAACACTTTATGCGATTTTACATACACCAAAACCTAACCAAACACAAGATTAACCCTCTAACGCACCCCTAATTATGTTTTAATGATCAACATACTTAATTATTGAGATTTTAATAAAACCTAATCCATCATGTGAGTTAGTTAAAAATTATAAAACTTAAATGTATATATAATAAAACACTAACCGAGAGTCCGGGATCTTCAAATTTATCAAACACGAACCTAGGTTTCTTGAAAAATAACAATGGAGGCGGGTTTTTCTCCTTCTCTCTTTTTTTTTCCTGTAATTCGATTACGGGGAAGGGTTGGGACCAATTATTTATTTATTTATTTTTTGTATAATGTGGGTTGGATCAAATTCTAGTTGGGCTTGGACTTGTACAAGTTTTAAAAAAATTAATTCTTTTCCCCTTTTTTTCTTTTGGTCGATTTTTTATTTATTATACACAATAGATAAATCACAAAAATCCTTAGTTGCTAAATACGACCCGTTACTTTTCGTTTTGTCGTAAAATGGCTCAAAACAAACTATAAATAAGAAATTAATTTCCAAAACTAAAAATACACTTATTAAATATTATATCATTATTATTGTCATAAATATTATATCATTAAATATTATATCATTATTATTGTCATAAATAAATATTATTTATATCCTTTATAAGATTGTTTAATGGGCTTAAACAATACCATAAATTCGATAATTATCGTAAGGACTTAGAATGCACTAACATGAATTGACATCAACTATTCAACAAGCGTGAGTACTAAAGAATACATGTAGCACATAATATTATATAGACATATGATAGCTATATAATAGATCATCCATGAAATGAATCATCAAAACACACAAACACATTACACGTAAGCAACTAGTTTATCAAGGGTTCGATCAAAAGTCAAAGTTGAATGACCTAGATATCTGACGGTTGTCACATACTGCCATCCACCTTTTAGTCCTGGTCCAACTATCCGCCAAGCCCAGGCCCCAGTCCCCAACACCTATTTTACTGTTTATATCAGCTTAGTCCAACAACCGGTTGTTCAGGCGCAGTTCCCAGCCCACGTTGCCATGGCCCAAGCTCCTGTTTATACAGGCCCAATCAAACCGTTGGTTTCACCTATGGAAAGACGTCTACCGTACCTTCTGCCAACATTTTTCAAGCTATTATGCCCCCGCAGGCTTTTCAAACTATAACATTTCAAGACACGGCTTGGCATATGGACACGGGTGCCTCATCACATCTTGCGGACAATACATGTATACTCACCACCCTTAGTAATCAAAGCATATATCCGTCTATATTTGTTGGTAATGGCCAATCCGTCACCAATATGGGACATAGCTCTTTACTGACACCTCATATACCTTTATATTTAAATAACATCCTTGTACTCCCAATATAATTAAAAACTTATTATTATTATTATTATTTTGTCAATTTACAAAAGATAATGATGTTTCTGTTGAATTTGACGCCTTTGGTTTTTCTGTAAAGGATTACTAGACGCGTCAGCTTCTTCTCCGGTGTGATGGCACCGGAGACCTTTATCCTGTTACCCACCAACCATCCTCCACTCCATTTGCATTGTTGTCTTTTAGTCATTCTACATGGCAAAGACGCCTCGGACATTGTAACAATTCACAATTTTGGGGTCATTATTTAATTATTTAATTTTACTTAATATTTTTATTTTAAGTAAATTTACTCTTGCGAGTAACTAGACAGGTATTTTCGTGTACGTCGTTAAACGTACATTTAATTCAAACTGACAATTGACAATATACAATATAACTATATTTATGCATTTTGGTTTCTTACAATCATAAATTAAATATCCCATTTTTACTTTTGCATTTTTAATTAAACTTTGTACATTTTGCGTTTTTGCGCGGTTTCAAGTTTTAAACATCAAATAATCACCCAACAAACTCGATGATCACCTAAAATAACAAAATAGGTTTTGTTGTCAAGTTTTAATATTTTTGCAAGTTTTATATTTTTATCCGGTTTTAAGTTTCGCGTCTTAAAAACTCCACGTTTGCAATTACCGGGATCAAACTATACCCTCTAAACACAAAACTACACAAAACCACTAACCTCTCCTCTTTTAATTAATAAAAGAACACACCACTATATGTGATGAGTCACATAGTTGTGGTGTAAAAAAATAGATCAAATAAGACAGTTGTACTAAATCCTTGCATGTCTTCATATAATACTCATAAACTAGATCTCAATAAAAAAAAAAAAAAAAAAAAAAAAAAAAAAAAAAAAAAAAAAAAAAAAAAAAAACTACACCATATTTCTTGTGCTCTCTTTTTGGCATGTAATTTCAGCCCACAACACGGCATGTAATTTCAGCCCACAACACCCTTAAATCAATGCATTTCTTGATCTTGTGTCCTCAAAACTTTGGTGACAAAAAAAAATTTGGAAGCTTGTTGATTGGTGGTTGAAATCTTGTGCTCTTGATTCTAGATTTTTCTTGTGTTTCATTTCCACTTTTGTAAGAAACCACACAATACTTTCCATTTCACTACTGATGTATATTGTATTTTATGTATTTTTCATGTTTCATATGCTTGTTGTATTAATTTATGCATTGTACATAGCTTAAAATAACAAAAACTATTATTGGGACTAAGTTTGCAAAGACTATTTTGACCAGGGACTGTTCTTGTAATTACTGCACTTATTCAGTAGACTTTGAGACTTAGGCAAAAATATATGGCTGTAGATCTATCTCTTAGCTTCGATTTGGCGGGTGGTTGGTCACGTGACGATACCCGATGATTTAATTAGAAAATAAATGGTAAAAATTTTCAGAAAATGCACACCAAATTTGAATGGCTAGAAACTCTAAGAATTTGTATTAAACCCCCTATTGCACAAAGAACGAAAAACTTAGGTAACACTTTAACTTGAACGTAGCCGAAAACCTCACGTAAAACGAAGTTACAGAACTCAACTTATCGTAAATATGGTGGGACTGTTTAGAGCTTTCCTGGATCAGACTTGACATATAAGGATAAAATGGTAAATTCACTTAGGCTATGAAATTTTAAGAGCAATAAGACCCACAAATCTGATTAGCACACTTAGATACCTTTCAGGAAATATAAAATTCGTAGTATAACTCCTTACGGTTTAGGAGAAACGGAATTTTTAATAATAAATATCGACTTTTAATCAAAAACCGCATTTAACATAAAAATTAGTTGAACTTATCAAAACTAATTTAAAAAGGGTCGCATATGTTTTATAAAACTTTTAAACATCTATATATATTAAAAGATTGAGTCCCCTTATAAATGTGGGAGTGTTAATGATGTATGGCATAAAGCGAATTTGGGAGTGCCTCAAGCAAAATAATCAATTCACAGCTCGACATTATGGCCTTATTTATTTGCTGCAATTGAATGGGGAGGAAGATGAATAAGAACCAATTTTAAGTTATAAAACTCACATGAATTTCAAGTATACAAAGCACCATGAGTTATACTTCCAACATAATAGTATGCACTTATTCCTCATTAATATATGGAATACAAATCATGGAGCTATGCAGTTACAAAGATTACAACCCAAAGGCTGCTAAAGCCTATAAATAAGGTGTGCCTACTCTTTCAATCACACCAATTCAGCCTCTTCAACAATTATATCAGCAAAAGCATATACCATGTCAAAGGCAGGCGTTCAGGCTGAATCCCATGTGTTTTTGGACCAGCTGGATCTTAACATAACAGGGCCCTTTGTTGCCATGGGGTGTAGAAAATAGGACATCAATGCTGTTAGTGCCTTTTTTTAAGCACTGATTTCGTCATATCTGATGCGAGGGTAAGCTGCAAGTTACCTTTCCTGAAAGTAAATGGAAGGGAATTAATAAGAATTATGTATGATTCTTCTATGGGTATGCTAACTTTTTTTAATTTTTTCTTTTGGCCAGGGTAATACAATGCATTGGACTGCAAAGGCGAAGACATCACACACCTTTGTAACCAAGTTGAAAGAGGGCAACATCTATACAATTACTGATTTTGCTGTAATACCCAACACAGAAGAATACCGTATTATGAAAAAGAGTTCTTACATCATTGAGTTTCATGGTGGCACCACAGTCAGAAGATCTTTGGTTAAGTCAGATGGTTTTGTGAGGCATCCTTTTCATTTCATAGATTTTGATGATCTGCAAGTTACAGATAACAAATATTTGATTGGTAATATTCACTGTCCACTAAATTTCTCTCACATTTTAAATAATAGTTATGGGTTTAAGTAAATGTATACCTTGCAGATGTTGTTGGATACATCACAAATGTGGGCAGAATCATTCAACAGAAATCAGGGTCAAGGATCTTAGATTTCTTCCTCACTAACCAAAGGTCAGTGACATTGTCTTTATAATTATACATGATTCCAAGGAATAGCAATAATGATTGGAATGCAATTTTTTTGGCCTCTCATAAAATAGAGGTCAATCAATTAGTGTCACCCTATGGGGGAGCCTTGGTGATGTCCTGATAGATAAGAAGACCAAGAATGCTGGCCTCCATGCTGTGGTTCTGACCGCTGTAAATGCAAAGCTGTACAACATTAAGGACCCATAAATATTAACTTTTAAAAACTTTTTAAAGTATACAAGGGTTGATTCACTATTGTCCTTTACCTTGCAGATAAGCTTTATTTATCCAGTAGTTCATCTACAATGATACTAGATGATGATGAAATCTCCGCCTTGAAAGAGTTTAAATCTTGTGACACCCCCAAATTACCGCAGCGGAACAGTAGAGTCAAGAGGGTATTACTTCATAATATAGATCAAGGTATAGAAAACGACCTCTAAATGAGACGTTTTAAAATGTTACCATTCGAATTATTAAAATCAGAGTTATGACAATAAGTTCCAAAGTAAAGTTACATAGATGTTTCGAATGGTAAAAGATAATAATATGAGTCTCCAAGTATGCAATTGACTCTAGAATCCATGCATCCACTATTGCCTTAATAACCTGAGATAAACATGCTAAAACATGTCAACCAACGGTTGGTAAGTTCATAGAGTTTAGTTAAAAAATGTAAAGTATTTGAATAAAGATTTTCCAGCAAAGGCATTGTAGATCCACTCAGTCCCAAGCCCCGCCCATACAAGACTTGCAACATATGTGTCTATAACCCAATGCTAACATAGTATAATGAATAAAGTTTCCACCGTAAAGGCATTGTAAATCAACTCAGTCCCAAGTCCCGCCCATACAAGACTTGCAACCTGTGTATTTTCAACCCACTGCCAAAGTAAGATTAGGATTCCGGATTATATTCACCCAAGGTCGCGTCATTTTGGACCCAAGGGCGGGGAACCACCTTCCCAAATAATACGTGTCTCCGAAGGTCACGAGTCCTGGACATAAGGGTGGGGGTATGTGACAACGCTCATTTTGTACATATTTTAGTAGCGTTATTCATATGTTTGTGCATGTTATTTGGTTGTATTTGTGAACATTTTACGCTTAAAAGGTACAAAAGATGTATTCAGGTTCAAGTACAACTATGTCGAAGGAAATAACGAAAAGACGAAGAAAAGTCGACAAATCAAGTGTATGTGCACGAAGAGAAGTTTTCCGTTCAAGAAAAAGATTCATGCTATGATTATTTCCAAGTTCAAGTAAAAGATTATGAAGTTATTCGATGAAAGAATGAGTCAAGATTTCATGCTATGATTATTTACAAGTTCAAGTAAAAGATTATGAAGTTATTCGATGAAAGAAGGAGTCAAGATTAAGTGCCAAAGATGATTGTTAAAGATGGAGTTTATTGCCAACCCAAGGTTGAAATACACATGCAAACCAATTTCCAACCTAAGGTTGATGCTGAGTCACAGGTTCATACCTCAACCTGAGGTTGAGCAGTCATCCGGCCGCGGGTTGAAGTCCAAATCGTGGGTTGAGAGTGATTTTGGTGGTCAGAAACTTTCCAGCCACCAAGGTTGAGATCCCAACCGCAGGTTGCTGCACTTATTGTCCTCCAAAGTTGCATTTAAGTGAGGAATTAAGTGCCATCAATTCCAAGTCTGATCATATACTCCTAATTACTCATTTTGCCTTCACTTTATGACACTTTGTGGCCAAGAAACATGCTTGGTGACCAAGGATTAATCAACTATAAATAAAAGTGCTTGGTTAAATGTTTCTTATGCATCAAATCACCATTTGATTATCAAACATCATTGGAAAACTCTCCCTTACACCATAAGGGCAGATTTTCTACAACTCTCTAAACCCGAAAGACCATATTCACTTTACCATTCACGGAGGACGTATCACCAAGAAGTATTGGAGCGATTCTCTAGTGTGGTTAGAGCGTGTACCGGTTGATTGGAGGCTCATAGGATTGCTATAATTCCTATTCTTTACTCATTGTAATCGCTACTTGGGTAAACCTTATTATTATCAAGATGTTGAACTTTATATCTCATGTTTGGTTTCTTTGTGTGACATGTGATATGTTTGATAATGATAATCTCTTAATGCTTGTTTGGTTATTATGAGAACTTGTGATAAAAGGATGTTTGGACATAATTAGTGTTTGTTTGGTTTATGATGAAAGACATCATATTTGGTTAAATTGGAACTTGTCATTGTTTATTGTTTTGGTTGATCATTGTTGAGTTTAGAGGCCGAAAGGATTCTCAATAGTGATTAGTTTCAATTCATTAGTCGACGAATGTTTTGATCTTGTACTTTGTGACGATTGTGCAAGTGAATTAGTAAACATAACAAGTGAAAGTTTAAATTAGATTATAGGTCGAAAGGAGTCTTTTGAATATGTGTTCTCATCATCTTTCAAGTAAATGAAACTTCACAAATTAATGACATCAAGTCTATGGGTCGAAAGGATTCTTTGTTTGTTGTTGGTTTAGGCGTGAGTCTTATGATATGACCAATTGATTAAGGCTTATGTATATTTGATTTATAAAACACTAGACTATTATAATTGGTTCTATAGGCTGAAAGGATTACCAATGATAATATATTTTCCAAACTAAACATCCTAATATCCTTGTGATCATTTGCCCATACAAATATGTGATTTTGTGTGCTTACATCATGATTTCCATATTGCTTTTCTTGGTGGTTTGATCCGTGACAATCATATCCATCAACTTGTTACTTGCTTAAACAATCAAACAACATTTGAGTACAACCAAGTCTCTTGGGACGACCTTGACTTACCAATCCTTAACTACACACGAACGAGTATACTTGCTCGTATGTGTTCCTAGTTAATCGGTATTTCTTTTTTATAAATTTAAAACCCGATGCGAAAGCACATCAAGTTTTTGGCTTGTTGGGACGCATCAAGTTTTTGCGCCGCTGCCGGGGACTTGTTTTGCACTTGTTTGTTTGTTTGATTGTCTTCTTGATTGATATATTGTTTGTTTGCTTGCATGATAATTCCGGCATCGTCACCATCAAGTTTTTGGCGCCGTTGCCGGGGATTTGTGCTTTGCATTCTTTTGTTTGTTTGTTTGTTTCTCTTGCGTGTTCCTTTGATTGATTGTTTGAATTGAATTCTTGTTGAATTGTTCGTTTTTTCGTTTGCTTGATATATTGATTGATTGCTTGTTTGCTAATTTGTTCGAATTGCTCTTTCTCATGAATGATTATTTCTTTGCTCTTGTTTGATTGCTCTTGCTTGCTTGTTTGCTCATGATATTTGCTTAATTGCTTCACTTCCGTTTTGTTTTAAAAATCTCTCATTTCTCATCTTTTGCTTAATGATCTTGGCATCAAAATAAAGTTTTTGGTGTTGGGATTTTGTTTCATGTCTTCTAAAAATGCTCATCTTAATGATTGCTTCCAAAGTTTGTGCTCGAAATTGCTTGCGAAAAAACCACCAATTGTGTTTGACTTGTTTTTCTTATTTGTCTTGTTTTGTTTTTCTTATGTGATCTACATTCCGTGTTTTTCTTTCGTTTAATCAATAAAAGTTTTAAATTTTAAACTTGTTTATAAATAAATTTAAAAAAAAAAGTTTTTCTTTTAATTTTCGCCCAGCAAACGCCGGTTCAGCCTTGAACCAACCGATTCAAAAATTTCTATGACCCCGAAATCAGTCCAACTGCCGGTTCAAACTTGAACCAAACGGTTCGCCATTTTCTGACCTGTCCCGACCGCCGGTTCACCGCTTAACCGGTCCGGCTCAATTTTTCTAACCCAGTTTAATCGCCGGTTCGGATCTCAGCCGAACCGGTTCATCACTTTTCTGTGACCCATTTTTAACCGAAGCGCCGGTTTGGGTCTTGAACCGCCTTTTGCTGACTAAAATAAAAAAATAAAATAAAATAAAAAAATGCATTTTCATTTTTTTACTTTAAGCTATGTTTAAACTTTAAACTTAAATTAGGTTTTTTGCATTTTTAAGTTTTGTTAATTTTGGTACGTCGTAAATAAATAAGTACTTGCTTGTATTTTAAAAAAAAATGTTTTGAACTTTGTGAGTATGTTCACTGGAAACCCTCACGAGACTTAACTCGTCCACTCCGGCCACCGAGGGGTTTAAAAGGCTTGTTGCATACGCTAAATGCAACCGTAATGCCACGAAAGTGAGTTTTAGAATTTTACGTGTTTTTGTAGTTTAGTTTATTTTTGCAGATTTAATAAGCTCTTGGAGATTGGATGATTGTGGCATTACACTCTTGATTGGACATGTTTTGTTGGAAGAGAAATCGATTGATCTCGCGTACTTAACATCTTATCATATGGAGTTCCATCGCGATTTCTTGAGCCCGTGATATTTCTTTTCTCTCGGTCTTTTCTTATCTTATTTTTCCCTATTTTTCATGCTTTGAAGTTTATTTTTCATATTGAGTATAATGCTTAACTTAAGTGGGGGGGGGGGGGGGGGGGGGGGGAGGGGAGTAAAATAGTGAAAAACGAAACTAGTTTTAAATTTTCATATTTTTGGGCCAATTTTTAAAATTTTGTATACTTGTTTGCCCTTATCTTCTAGTTGTTTTCGCGCATATAGGTTAATATATTAGAATAACTAGATCATCCCACTGGTGAATACGGTAAATTTTGAAAAATTCGAGATATATCCCGATTGACATTGCAATCCATTTTTAGGATCGATAACATTTGCTAGCGCATTTATAGCCCATTACCACTAAATATGTGAGGATTTGAGCCTATTTCATATAGCATATATCTTTTATGCTTGATTTTTTTTTGCTATGAGTGTGCCGGTGATTTTATTTATTCTAAAACTTGTGCTTGCAAATCATTACCAGACCGCAGTGAGATTACATTCGTGTGATATAAGTGTATTCGCGTGATAAAGATGCATTCTTAGGAATTAAACCAAATGGCCTTCCATTTTACATCTAATGATATATTAGCTTGCCACATCGGTTAGTTAACCTCACATATGGACCCATTTGTAGCGCTCATTTTTAGTGTTAGATACCCTTAGTTCACCCTTTGAGCCATTCTTTTTGTTTTGTTACATCCAGAAAATACAAAAAGATTTTACACTTTAAACCTTAGCCTTGCCCTTGTCAAAGTCTAAACGGTTGGTTGCTAGTTGTTTGGAATGTTGGATAGTTTTTGATGATTATTGGTTAGCCACACTTTGTCATTCGTGTGTGCCATTCAGACAATGATGAAGATTGATCACCTTTATATTTTGTATTTTTGTGGTGTATGCTTATAGGAAGTGTGGGGTGATGTGATGTACAAAGAAAAAAAATGTGAAAAAAAAAATGAATAAGTCATCGAAGAAAAAAAGAAAGAAAAAATATATGTGATGACAATTATAGCCAATGTGCTATATTATTATTATGAAGATGAAGGAAGATGAAGTATGTTTGAGATATCGATTAGCCAATGTGATAAGACGTGATATACATATATATTTGGTGATCGATATGTGAAGAGGAGAAGATTGTAACTATAATCATCTACGGGTTTGTGGTTTGTTCGGTAACTAGCAACATGGGACTTTGACTTGACTTTATTTTTTTTAAAACCAATTTCATAAATATTCCCATGCCTTATCCCTACCTTTTTGGCTTCGTGAAGATATCAACTGTACGAATATTCCAGTGACCATCCGATTCTTGAGTGATCGAATAACGCGCCAGCGATCTAAGGTATATTACTTTAGTGACCATCCGTTGTTTGAGTAAATCAAGAATTCGCGCTATCGATCTATCATGTTTTTGCAAGAGATATTTGAACATAAGCCTGATATTACCCTTAAGCCTTACATTACAACCCGAATAAAAGTCCTCTTTAGATGTTTACACTTGGTGCTTATGCCACGTCGGTGGAGTTTTGTTTTTTGTACAAGCCTATGGTAATAAACGGATCATGACTGAGAAATATGAGTGTGATTTTCTTATATACTCCATCACCAAAAATATATGAGTGTTGAGTGAATTATACTTTCATTCCTTTTTGTGAGGTGCTTAGCCATGTTATCAAGCGAGAGAATCAATAGGGTATTGTCAAACATCTCGGTTTTTCACCATTAAAGCTTAAAAAGATGAATCGTATCTCGTACTTGTACTTGGTAGATTTGCATCATATTTTTATTAATCATTTTTCATACACCATGTGGGATCTATTTTTCTTAACTGCTAGATTTGCTTGAGGGCAAGCAAACCCTTAAGTGTGGGGGAGTGTGCGCTCATTTTTCGCTTATTTAAAGAAAACCAAAAAGATTTTTTGATATTTTCAAAATTTTTCATAAATTTTTAAATTTTTTTCTTTTCATTTTGCCATTTAGTTATATATTTTAATTTTTCCTTCCTTAGATTTGCTTGAGGGCAAGCAAAGTTTAAGTGTGGGGGATTTGATAACGCTCATTTTGTACATATTTTAGTAGCATTATTCGTATGTTTGTGCATGTTATTTGGTTGTATTTGTGAACATTTTACGCTTAAAAGGTACAAAAGATGTATTCAGGTTCAAGTACAACTATGTCGAAGGAAATAACGAAAAGACGAAGAAAAGTCGACAAATCAAGTGTATGTGCACGAAGAGAAGTTTTCCGTTCAAGATAAAGATTCATGCTATGATTATTTCCAAGTTCAAGTAAAAGATTATGAAGTTATTCGATGAATGAAGGAGTCAAGATTAAGTGCCAAAGATGGAGTTTATTGCCAACCCAATGTTGAAATACACATGCAAACCAATTTCCAACCTAAGTTTGATGCTGAGTCACAGGTTCATACCTCAACCTGAGGTTGAGCAGTCATCCGGCCGCGGGTTGAAGTCCAAACCGTGGGTTGAGAGTGATTTTGGTGGTCAGAAACTTCCCAGCCGCCAAGGTTGAGATCCCAACCGCAGGTTGCTGCACTTATTGTCCTCCAAAGTTGCATTTAAGTGAGGAATTAAGTGCCATTACTTCCAAGTTCGATCATATACTCCTAATTACTCGTTTTGCCTGTACTTTATGACACTTTGTGGCCAAGAAACATGCTTGGTGACCAAGGATTAATCAACTATAAATAAAAGTGCATGGTTAAATATTTCTTATGCATCAAATCACCATTTGATCATCAAACATCATTGGAAAACTCTCCCTTACACCATAAGGGCAGATTTTCTACAACTCTCTAAACCCGAAAGACCATATTCACTTTACCATTCACGGAGGACGTATCACCAAGAAGTATTGGAGCGATTCTCTAGTGTGGTTAGAGCGTGTACCGGTTGATTGGAGGCTCATAGGATTGCTATAATTCCTATTCTTTACTCATTGTAATCGCTACTTGGGTAAACCTTATTATTATCAAGATGTTGAACTTTATATCTCATGTTTGGTTTCTTTGTGTGACATGTGATATGTTTGATAATGATAATCTCTTAATGCTTGTTTGGTTATTATGAGAACTTGTGATAAAAGGATGTTTGGACATAATTAGTGTTTGTTTGGTTTATGATGAAAGACATCATATTTGGTTAAATTGGAACTTGTCATTTTTTATTGTTTTGGTTGATCATTGTTGAGTTTAGAGGCCGAAAGGATTCTCAATAGTGATTAGTTTCAATTCACTAGTCGACGAATGTTTTGATCTTGTACTTTGTGACGATTGTGCAAGAATTAATAAACATAACAAGTGAAAGTTTAAATTAGATTATAGGTCGAAAGGAGTCTTTTGAATATGTGTTCTCATCATCTTTCAAGTAAATGGAACTTCACAAATTAATGACATCAAAGTCTATGGGTCGAAAGGATTCTTTGTTTGTTGTTGGTTTAGGCGTGAGTCTTATGATATGACCAATTGATTAAGGCTTATGTATATTTGATTTATAAAACACTAGACTATTATAATTGGTTCTATAGGCCGAAAGGATTACCAATGATAATATATTTTCCAAACTAAACATCCTAATATCCTTGTGATCATTTGCCCATACAAGTATGTTCTTTGTGTGCTTACATCATGATTTCCATATTACTTTTCTTGGTGGTTTGATCCGTGACAATCATATCCATCAACTTGTTACTTGCTTAAACAATCAAACAACATTTGAGTACAACCAAGTCTCTTGGGACGACCTTGACTTACCAATCCTTAACTACACACGAACGAGTATACTTGCTCGTATGTGTTCCTAGTTAATCGGTATTTCTTGTTTATAAATTTAAAACCCGTTGCGAAAGCACATCAAGTTTTTGGCTTGTTGGGACGCGTCAGTATCATCCCATAATTGTACTATCAATACCTTTCCAATGACTATGAATAGCATGCATAAGTATAGATTAACACGTAAAGCACGTAATGTAATAAGACTACACATCATGTCTAGAAGGTATAAAAGAGTAATCGTATCATAAATGTATGAGTATTTGAGTAATTGCATCACAAAGCAAATCATGTAGTTGATAAATGAGTAAAGTATTTCTAAGCATGTATCTCCCCTAAAGAGTAAATCAAATCGTATAAAAGTAGGGGCTATGAAATCTCACAGTAATGTGTAAGAGTTTAGTTTACTTGTGAAAATAAGAATAAGTATTTAAGCATGTATCTCCCCCAAAGAGTATAAAACAAGCATTAAAAGAGCAGGGGCTACGACTCACTTTAGTTGTAAGGTCAAAGTAATGTTATGTCAAAACGTATCACGGGAACGGATCCAACACACGACCTGAATAATAGGGAAGTCTGAGATTTCGATGGTTTAAGTTTGACTAGAGGTGAATAACGATTGTGAAAGAATATTGGATAACGAATTGGATTGTGATGTGAATGCATGATATGCTTAAAATGCTTAAAGTCAAAAATAATATAACATATAATATTATCTTATTTTTATGTCTTTAAATCCAATAATATCATTTTATCGAAAATGGTGAAACGAAACGTTAAGTTAAATTGTTAAAGTTCGTTATATATAAATATAACGTAACGAAAAATAAATATACTGAAACTAATGACAAAATGCATATGAAATGAGTAATACATGAAATAGAAATGATTATAAATAATGTTACTGTTCAGCCCTTGGTCTTTTACAGAATTTACACTTTTTACCCTAACGGAGTCAGCGTTGCACTGTTAGTCCTTAGTTAGTATATAATTACATTTTAAGTCCGTAAAGGTTCCAATTTGTCATTTTATGGTTTGTAATTAATGTCTTAACCTTTTCTACCCAATATTTACAGAAATGACAGTTTTGTACTTTGTTTTACAAAAGTTACAATTTAGACCCTAATAGTAAATATGCGTTGCATTTTTAGTCCAAAATATACAAAAATGATATGAAAAATATTCCAAAAGTTCTAACAATTTTAAATAGCTTATTCCAACTTATAAAACTGCTTATTAATCAAAAAGCTTATTTTTCACTTATTGGACCTTAACGAGCTTAATTAAAGGCCCAATAACGTTTGGTGATCCGGGGGTTTTAAGACAAGTTGGGCTTAGTCTTGGGCTCATTTTTAATGTTACAAAAACATATCAAAAGTGCTTATGGGCCCAGCTTATTCATATTGCTTATTATTAGCTTTTTGGGCTTTTAAGCCCAATCGAAATAAATATAGAGTTTTTAGGCAGTTTCATGTGGCTTAGCTTTGGCCATTTTTAAGAGCTTTTAAGAGCTTATGTTAGAAAACTCCAAACGTGAACTTATTAGGTGGACTTGTAAGGAATCAATACAAGTAATAAAATTAATAGGTTATGTGTTCGGATTCGTTTTTACATGTCCCTTTCTAGTCGACTGTGTGAGTTTAAATAAATGAAAATGACTTAGTATATTTGAGTTATAACTTTATACGTGTGACATGAACTTAAAATGGGTGTTCGTTAAGCTATAAAACGAGTAAGTAAAAGTTGTGTGAGTGTGTAAACTTGGTCTCTAGCCTTCCATCATAGGAGGCAACCAAGTTATGCTAAAAATGAATAAGACGAGACGTAAAAATTAAAAGAAAACATGATACGTTCGAATAAATAAATATGCGATGCATGGTGATATTTAAAACGTTGAAACGAATAGAAATGAGTTTGTGGAGACTTACTACACCCTATAGGTGGTGAGTTAACGTGTAGAAAGGACTAGGATCAAGTAGTAAACTCCTAAACCGTTAGAACTAATAAACCAAGCTTCGAAATGAGATTTTTATGCCTTGAATGTAGCTCGAATGGAAATAGAAATCAGTTCCTGGTCTTGTGGTTCGAATATGAGAATGAAAACACTTAGAGAATGTAGGATATTGCTACTAGTGTGAAAGCAAGAATTTTGTGTGTGTGTATGAATCGAATGTGTATGCATGTGTTATATATAGTGTTTTAAATTGTCAAGTTGAGGCAAGTTGGAGAATATATTCGATCTTGTAGCATGAAGGATAAGGGGACAAGGATTTCAACTAGGCAAGTGGGATATGTATAAGTGTTTGTAATTTCGGTTTGAAGGTCAAGTGGGAAGTACAAGTATTACTCGATATATATTAAAAGGTCTTAGCACTTATTTAACGTGTGACATTGTGGAAAAAGATGGGAAAAACGTTGCTAAGCCCATAATCGATTATAGGAACTCGATCATGGGACATCAAATGTTCTAGGGGAAAATATGTTTGGATCGATTTGAAGTAAGATGGATAAATGTTGTATCCGTTGCACATATGGTCGAATGGCAACAGCTTTGGGTCTCGTTTATAGGCCAAAGGTTCGAATCAAACTTTGAGCATTGTTCCTCCTGGTTCTTGGTATAGTAAAGAATCGAGTTATGCAAATTAAATAGTATCTTGTGTGTCGAATTTTCAAATAAACGAGGCCAAGTAAGTGAGGACTAGTTGGATGGGAAGTAAAGAATAAAAAGGAGTTGGGCTGAAAATATGTTGGGCCATGAATAGTAACAGGCCATAAATAGAATTTAGGGTCCGTTTGGCTATTTATAGTGTTTTGGACTTTCGTGACGCATGTGTGAGCTCGTTCCAACGTATCGTGAATAATGTAACAACGTTTGAATTATAGAAACGTAATAAACAAAAAAATTCAAATTTGCTCGTAAAAACGGTTAAGTAAATAGTAATGATGTGTTATTACTAGATTAGCGTTCACTTATAATCTGTGGACATCTCTTTTTCCCTGCAGTCTATGACATTCAATTGTAAAGTTAGAATTGATGATATCATGACAAGAAAAGGGGGGAACTACCCCTCGTGTGGTAGTGATAAGTGCATAAAGGGTATCACAAGGAAAGATGGCAAATTTTGGGGTGATTCATGCAATAAACCGACTGATTATCTTATGATGATGTATAATATTGTTTAAAGCAAATTTAATTTCATATATGCAAATACACATTAATGTTAAGAAGGACATGGGAAAGAATGTTCAGCATCCATGTAACACGTTTGGTCAACAG
The DNA here is from genome assembly GCA_021014915.2 of Artemisia tridentata subsp. tridentata. Taxonomy (NCBI): domain Eukaryota; kingdom Viridiplantae; phylum Streptophyta; class Magnoliopsida; order Asterales; family Asteraceae; genus Artemisia; species Artemisia tridentata. The sequence goes on from CP139509.1 coordinate 122,153,919, forward strand.
GTACAGGCTTGAGTTGGTTGTTTCCAATGAAACTGTCCAAACTGTGGTGGTCGTGTTTGATGACCTTTCAAATCAGTTGGTGAAATGTTCTGCTGAGTCACTTTTAAAAGAAGAGGATGAGGTATATTCGCAACATTTTACCTGATTTTAAAATGTATAGGACACTTACCATCATGTGCAGGGTGCGGAAGACCAACCGGCATTGCCACAAGCTCTAACAAATATCATTGGCACCTCACACACTTTTGAGTTGAAATCAAATACCTTCTTTGAGCACGGTACTTATGAGAGTTTTACCTGTTGGCATATTTGTGAGCCACTTCCAGCTGCTGAGACCGCAAGTACCAGCACTGTAAGTGCAATCGCCGATGCAGAGAAGCCAATGCTGAAAATATTGACTAAAGACCCAACATTGTGCACTCCATCAAAAATTTCGGAAGGCAAGAGAAAGCAAGGGTTAGTCTCCGATATTGCCAGCAACATTAACATGCTTATTATATTATATTGTTTGACATGGGCGTACTTACTTGCCGTCTGTTACTGTTTAATTACAGCTTTGCTAATGAGGACTCAGACGCCGAAATAACCCCTGTTGAAAGTGAGGTGCTAGAAGATAGTGATGATGGCGAGCCTGCAACAAAGAAGAAAAAAAACGATCATAATCCAACCAAAGTATTACTACTTATTTTATATTACCACAAATGTTAAATTGAATGTCTTTGCCTTTTCTTTGCAGAAACATTGTGAGCGACTCCGAATCTGGATAGGCAGTTAAAGAACCAAAGCTTTGAATCGTCCTCATTATTGAATGACAATATCCTCTTAGTTTTTGCTCAATAGTAGTAAATTAGGAAACTCAAAAAAAAAAAAAAAGAGGATGCAATAATAGATAGAATGGTGTGCTTTTATCTTTTCTATATGAGAAAACTATGTTTCGATTACTCATCTTCTGGAAATTAATAAAGTTTGAATTTTGCTCTATAATTTATGATGTGTATTCTATATGAACACTGGGCATATTTTGTAAAACCTAAATCATCAAACACTATCAAACACTAATTCAGCCGGTTACTTAAAATAGCCTGAATTAAAGACACTTTGAACTAATGAAATACCAGCCAGTATTGCGTACTACTTAGCTTTGAACTTTCCAACTTTCAAACACTAATTGGGCCGGTTACAGAATAAATGTCTTAAAATAGCCTAAATTAAAGACTCTTTGGACCAATGGAATACCAGCCAATATTGCATACTACTTACCTTTGAACTTTCCAATGTCTTAAAATATACTGAATTAAGATTCTTTGGACCAATGGAATACAAGCCAACTATTGCATACTACTTAGCTTGAATATTTCTAAATTCTTAAAATAGATTGTATTAAAGACACTTTGAACAAATGAAATGCCAGGCAACTATTTGATATACTTATCTAATACTTATCACATAAGCAGTCTTAACAAATAAGTGCATGAGCAACATTAAATCCAGCATAGCAGCAGTAACATCAAAGTGAGCAACAGTTGTCCAAACAGTTGAATAAGGAATTTGAATTTCAGGCATCTGACCTAAACATAGATATTGATCTGTTACACATCACCAGGAATCAAGATCACCAGTTATACAATTCGCATACATTTAACCTAGCCATATCTTTTTATCTGTCACACAATTCCAGGTATCAATGTCAGAAGATATACACCATAACTTTCAATACTTGCTTAATAAACACTTTCATTTTACAAACAACCCTTCCGCCAATCACAATAAATACACAACCAAATCCATAAAAATAAATCTAAATAAATATATTGCTGTATATTGTGCTGCATTTGGTATTGTGTTTACTAGATAGTAATAAATTTATAAAACATTAAAAAACAAATATACTTAACAAACCTCTACATACAAATCTAGTTATCAAACTTCTTTTCAATATTTAATAAAGTGTCTTTATGAGTGAGTAAATTGGATTTATGAGTAACCAGAAGTTACACAACCTTTTTGTAACTGCTGTGAAAATCAAAGACTTGGTGAGGCTTTAATAAGACCACTGATTCAGTTGTTTCTTTACACCCACATATCAGTTATCCATATTACAAATTCATGGAATTTAGCAGGGAGGTGATCGCCTAGCACTTTTACATGCCTATGGCGCAGGTTGCAAGAAAGCTTAGTGTTGGTTTAAGTTCTTTAAAATGGAAATGTAGAGCTATGAGTACTCAGCATTGGCCCTATCGTAAACTTATCAGTTTACAAGCATTAATTAAACATTTTCAAATTATGAATCAATTGAAGCTAACATTTTATTCTCATGTTTATAGGGCATAGTGTATATTATGTAACAGACATGGAACATCGGATGTCAATATTGAGAAAAAAAGAATGTTGTGAACTCTATAGTCGAAATAGTCAAGCCTAAAGTCCACAACATTTTTCGTTTCTTAATATTGACAAACGATGTTCAACATAGTTGAACACTCTGATCTTCTTCAGTGATTCCTTTAGTTATCTCAACAGTCTAGCAATTAGTCTGCTGCAGACCTTTGCACAAAGTGTGTTTAAATGGCAAAAGGGATTGGCGAGGGAGATCGGAGATCCCAACTATGTTAATATTTGTCTGTTACAACTATCTAGGTAAACTAAATTATTAATGGATCTGTTTGATGAATTGTAAGATTCTTAATTTCCATGATACTTACAAAGTTAGTTTGCATTATAGGCTGAGAATGCAGGTGCAAAACCTGATCCGAGCATGCAAGAAATAATTAGAAGGCTGGAGGAACTAAAGAGGCAGGTAGAAGAAAACCCTGATTTTCAAATTCCCATAAGCATAAAAAAATTGAAGAAAAGGTCTTTCAAAGCTAAGTACTAAAAAAGGAAAACCATGAGTTTGGTACTGTCGTTAACAGACCCAAAAGCAGCAAATGAACCTACACCGTTGCAAACTATATTTCCTACCAATTACTCAGATTATGAAGAGATGGAACCTACACCGTTGCAGATTATATTTCCTACCAATTACTCAGATTATGAAAAGATGGAATCTACACCGTTGCAGACTATATATCCTACCAATTAGTCAAATTATGATGAGATGGATGATAGTCATGGTTGTGACTGTGATGAGCAACCGTAGGGTATGTTAATGAATGTGATGAGGAACCATAGGTCAAGATTGATCTTAGAATTTTGCACTTTTAATAAAATGTTATAAAACTAAATTATGAATGTTTAAGTTTTACATTTAATTCCAACCTATTATAATCACTGTGTGCAAATAGGTGGTTTGCCATTTATGGACTACAATACAAGCCATTAATCTATTAACTATCAATTCCAAATGCAACATAAATAAATTCAAAATTCCAAATATATGGATATGTGGTATGTGGTCTGCAAGATGTCATATGTGCTCTGCAAAGTGTGCAAAGTGGGGTATTTCTCATACAAGCCCTATCATAAAGTAAGCAACTTTAAAGAAATTAACACAATTTGTTACACAGCCATTAATCTAATGACACTCAAAACCAAATTCCACACAAATGTTTTCAAAGACTATGGAAAAAAATCAAAGAGGCCAGCAACATGTCTATGTCCTGGGCCATTTAAGGCAAGGCAATTAGGGTAAATTCCACTATGTGGATATGTGGAGAGTCCACTATTGGTGAGCATTCAGTATCACAAAGGGAAATAAATTAGATCTCCTCAGATCCATGATATCAATTAATATAATTCCACAACTAAATTATATGATCTTGTGACTTATGCATACAAAGAGATGACATATTTA